>OZ018393.1:26172517-26566370 GCA_963969525.1 Ontholestes murinus | reverse complement strand
ACACCAAAAGGCAATTAGAGATGGAAAAACAAATACTGGATTAGCAGAACACTGTATCAACACCGGCCACCACATGGGGGAGATGTCCGCGATTAAAATTTGCCGAAAAGGGAAGAAGCTTAACCTCCTGGAAGGGTTGGAGATTAAGAAAGCCATCGACAAGGGGATTACCATTTTGAACAACCAGCAGGAGCTAATCCAGTCCGACCAGATTTTAATTGCGGGACTACCCTCCCAGTAAATTATCTGCTTTCCTATATATATTTGTAAATGACCTCATTATAAATTAGTTTAACTTTGATAATGGTCTGCGAAGACCGAAACACGTGTCAGATAAATGAAAATAAAAACAATATGGAACAAAACAAGAGTTACTATTTACCCAATATTAGATTATCTTGTATTTGTTTCTCATTTTTCACTTGGCGAAACATTATGTTAATTAATAAAATATATAAGTGCTTTACGTTGTAGAAAATTCACTAATAAATAGAAAAAACACGAAAATATTTTCGTAAAATCTACAACAAATGAGTCTTATTAAGACTACAAGAACAAATCACTTTTGAAACAACTACTTCTCTACATACAAAAGTAATTTGCGTGTTACAAAATAGCAAGGCTACCAAAGCAACACTAGTTTGAACGTATTTCTTTCTGTAAAATGAACTAAAAATGATTGAATGTACGTTAAAATAGTTTGTGAGTGACTCTACTATGGTAATTTGGAACAAGAAATGAATTTAGGTTGATGTAATTAAAAATAAATTAGCAAAAGAAATTAAATAATTCAATACTCAATTTTATAACCATCTGTAGACACGTGTTTCGATATTTCAATCTCAGTAATCCATGCAGGTATAAATAAGACCTTCAGTCGATTATATTTCATTATTGTGTCAGTTGCCGTACAAATCTGAGTAAGTTATTTATATTTCATTATATTTATTTTAGTAAACGTTTTTATTTATGTTTAAAATCAATTTTATAATAAAGCTGTATTGAAGAGATTGAAATATCGAAACACGTGTCTACAGATGGTTATAAAATTGAGTATTGAATTATTTAATTGCTTTTGCTAATTTATTTTTAATTACATCAACCTAAATTCATTTCTTGTTCCAAATTACCATAGTATAGTCACTCACAAACTATTTTAACGTACATTCAATCATTTTTAGTTCATTTTACAGAAAGAAATACGTTCAAACTAGTGTTGCTTTGATAGCCTTGCTATTTTGTAACACGCAAATTACTTTTGTATTATTCAATGTCTGTCGAAGTATTAGCTAGAGAAGTAGTTGTTTCAAAAGTGAGTTGTTCTTGTAGTCTTAATAAGACTCATTTGTTGTAGATTTTACGAAAATATTTTCGTGTTTTTTCTATTTATTATGTTAATTGTTTGTTTCACTTCATTTTTTATTTTTTATTTTTTAGAATACTAGAATAGAATTTTCCAAGTATATTTAATCATTCCAAAATTATAACAAAAAGTACTAATTGTCCATAAAATATGTTAATAATTTGTTTATATAGAACTAATTTTACATTTATTTATTATTATAAGTACTGAATAATGAATATGAGAACTGATAGAGGTATTAAATTAATTAATGCTTTCTAATTGCTTCACCATCTAAATAATTTACTAGTAAATATAAACGAATAATCCTTGTGTATATTCTAAACTTGTGTACTTTTTAGATTACCCCTATATCGGAAGCCAACCCTTAACCCTAGAGTAATTCTTGTATAGATCGACGACACTGAAAATTGAGGATACCCAATACAGAGACGCGCACGTGTTGGATTACAACACGTCACTGTAACTAATTATGGTACGTAATTTAAATACATTTTTACCATCATCTCTCGTGCGCGGTGTTTAAGCCCATAAACGTGAAGGTTGTTTACACCGTGCGCAGTTATTGACATACGATATGTTACTCTACTTCTAAGCTAGATGATATCTTCTCTTTGCGCTCCAGTTCCTCCAGTTCGGGGCCTGGCGCTATTAAGTAACTGTTTAACTTTTGATTACTGTATGGAAATTAAATATTCGGTAGCATAATTAATTACGTTTTGATGGTCGGCGATTAATTTGCATATTTATGCTTGCTTAGATGCAAATTGATGAAGTTTTAATTCCGGATTATGCGCCGATATTAGTGATTTTGGCTTTATTATGCAATAAGGTATTTAAATTATAATCAATGTTTGTATTAAAATTATGCTAAAATATTTGAAATTTCTTTAGTTTGTAAATATGACGTTAACGAAGGAAACTTCTACTTCGTTATACATTATTGATCATAAATAAAACACAATTGTATACAAAGAAAGTAACATTTGTGTTCAATTTATGAAATCAAGCTACGAAAAATATTTCACTGCTTTTAAATAATGCTTGAATTTAGCGATTTCTTTGTTTCTCTCAAATAAACTTGAATATTTTAAATTATACTGAAAAGTTTTTTATTGAATTTAGTAAAAAGATAATTAATTCATTTAGTCGATTTTACTATAATGAGAGTGACATGAAATAACGTATAAAGCAATTTTTAAATTATATGCATGGATGTATTTAGATCTATTATATCTCATCACTAGTGCTTTAGTACTAACGTAATTATAAAAAAAACAATTATTAAAATAAATATAATAAAAAAATTAAAACTTGGTATTATTATTATACTTTAGGTTGCCTGCTTATGTTCTTTCTAACAAAACTATAAAAACTAAACAATAAACTATGTCTTCAAAAAATTATCAGAAAACAACAGCTAACAAATTCCTTAGTTATTAAGAAAAATTATATTATTTCTTTTTGTATAAAACAGAATATTTTTGCCTTGGACAATTATAAACAATTGAGAACACCCAGCATGATTTATACTATATATATTTATTTATTTTCAAAATATTTTGTACAACCGTAAGAGAAAACATAGCAAACAAAATTTCTCTTCGATTCAATGAACTTTATGAAAAATGAAACATTAATAATGTGAGTATACCCTTTCTAAGGTGCCTAGGTTCACTTCTAATTAGGTGATTCCTGTTCTATCTCATTTCAAACAATTACTAACGCATTTCAAAGTGCTTCTATAGTTTGCGGAGGATGGTGCAAATTAAGGAGACTTTGGCCCATGATATTCCATATATGCTCAATTAGAGATAAATGCGGTGACCTCGCTGGCCAGGGCAACAAATTGATTTCAGCGTGCTCAAAAAAGTTCATTGTAACTCTTGCAATGTGTGGGCGAGCATTATCCTGCTGAATAGTTGGATTTGGCAATGTCAAAGATAGGATAGGAGATGAGATTCCAGAATTTCTTTGATGTAACGCAGTGCGGCCATGTTGCCGAAGATTAGTGGTGACCTAGATCCATAAGCAATGGCACCCCATACCATAACCCCAACGGTATGATGAACGTACCTTTCGACAAAAAATTTGTGGATTGTTTCTTTGACCACGTCGTCTTCTGACTCTGGCCCTGCTATCGTTCATCCCTAAACAGAATCTAGATTCGTCACTAAACACTATATAATTCCATTCCTGGTCCCACATCAATTGTTTTCTACACCACTCGAAACTATTCTTCCATGCTCTTCCGCCACTGGTTTGCAATGGACCTGGTGGTGGAGCAACGACCTCTTAAAGCCAATATTTGATTCCATGCCCGACAACATCTTACTAAAGTATCTAAACTAAAGTTGAAGAAAATTTGCGCGTCTTTGTACCATAGACATTGTAAAAGATAACAACAAAAGCTTAGAACCGCACTCAGTAAAATTAAAAACGTTACTTCGGCAAAATCGTTAAATTTCACCTCATGTACCAATAAATAAAACAATCTAGAAGACCCTCTTCTTGGTGTTATAATATGATAACTGCTTCAATTCGAATTTAAGTTATTTAAGTACTCAATTTACAGTGATCATCACAAAAAATGCTTCGATAAGAAGACAAAACGAGAGTAAAAGAAATGTTTTTTAAACATGTTGCATTGTATATACACTCAATTTCATATGAAATGCAACATCCAGAAAGAATAATACTATTGATGCGAAACTTGGTGAAAATAATTTGTTTATTCTTTAGTACAAAATTCTTCGTTCTTCTCGATATCGACACACCCATATACGCCCATCATTCTTCTATAAACAAAACCTGGATTAATCGATGTTCCATTCTTCAACCCAATCCTGCCGCTCTTGACCCCAAGCCAGGCGAGCCAGCTTTCTGAGGTGGGGTTAGTGGAAGCCATCTAAATGAACGGTACGAATGGAGGCCAAAGGACGCTATCCATTGATAAATGGTCCCCATTAAAATCTGGCGATTTGCAGCTCTTACCCAATCTATGGCAACAGACCTAGTTATTGAAATCGGTTCTGTGTGGCAATTCGTCTTAGTAGCTGATCTTCACGTGAGTTACTACGTTGGGAGATCTTCCAGCCGGACGATATTGCTGTATACCTTCTTCTGTCTAGGAAGACCATATTCTCACCACAGTTTCGATTCATTCATCTACCAATTCTGCGGAACGATAAACCTCCTCCTTAATGCCTATAATTCGACCCCTATCAAACTCCGAAGTTTGTGAAAAATTTGGGTGTTGTCTCACTATGGGCATAATGAACGGTCACTGTGACAACTTGGGAATAAAACGGCTAATAAATTCTAAGTAAATATTGTTCAATATCCATATAAAAAGTTGTGGAATTTTAAGATAACCATGACGGAAAAACGTCAACGGCTCAACTTTTATTTATTGAGAGTTTATTTATTTTTTAATCATATTATTTTTTCTGGGTAATGTATTTCTGTGAAAGTGAGTGTATTACAGGTAAATCGGAAATCAAAATGTTTAAGTTTAGGTCATGATTTTCTATCATATCCTAATGGCGCAAGTAACCGTGCGTTGAGCTGTGGGTGCATCATAACACCACATAATCTAAACAAGCAGGCATTGAGTGGAGACAACCTGGACAAGCTCTACATCGAAAAGCCTAAAAACTACTATTGCTTAGACTCAACAATTGTTTCGCCATACTTTAGCTACTTTAGGCGAGCAGTAATAGTATATTGAAAGTTATAAAACTGTTTTTACTTCAACATTTAAAAAAAAAAGATGAATTTTTATCAAATAATAGCCTTATCAATTAATATATTTACTATGTATTAAGTCTCTTAATTTTATTATTTTTTGCCTATTATTAAGAAAATTTTATGTGATATATTTTTTAATTTTCATAGAAAAATTCGGAAGAAACAAAAACATTGAGTCTGCTTGAAATAAACGATTTACTAAATAAAATTAGATCATCCAAAAAATAAAACCTCAAATCTTTAACGCATATTCCGAAATAAAAAAGAAACGCAACCAACACTGTCCCTGTATGCTATGAAATATATAAATACACTACACGATTGTACCTTAATGCACAAATTTGTTTAAATCATATCATTTTTCAACAAATAAAATGTTTTTTTTATTGCGTTATAACAAGTGTGGTAATGCAGAACAAAAATGAATTCAAAACAAATATTGAATACCAATATCCTTTTTAGTATACTCCTTTGAATTTAATATAACCACTAATTAATATAAAGGTTGTTTTGTACAAAAATAATTACAATCGGTTTTTCTAAACTGTTCTTATAAATTGACCATTAAGTTGTATTCTATCTCAATATTGTATAAGTGTCATATGAATAATCAAAAGTAGATCCTAATCCTATTTGGAACTTCATTGCATCTTTTAAAAAGACAAAAATTTAAATATGGGAGACTCTATAGAACAAACTAAAATTAGTTTGATTTTTGTGAGTTACGTGAAGGTAAACTTGATTAATTAAAAATAACTAAAAACCTTTCTTCACAATTTTATTTAAATTCACAGATATATATTTCGGACACAAAGTGACCATTATCAATGTTTTAATACTTAATGTTTTAATATTAATTAGTATTAAAACATTGATAATGGTCACTTTGTGTCCGAAATATATATCTGTGAATTTAAATAAAAAATTGTGAAGAAAGGTTTTTAGTGCTTTTTAATTAATAAACTAAAATTAATATTAAAAGTTTCAAATACCCTTTACTTCACTGTTTTATTTAAATACTATATGTACATTTCAAACACGATGTGTTTATTTTCAATAGTTAGTTAAATTGGCATAAAGAAATAAATACAAAAGTTAAAAATGTTAGGCGACTTGATTATTATGAGAACAAAGTCAAATAATGGATTTTCTAGTGGACTAAGACCAAAATTCAATTAATATTTTTTATACTTTTTCATCTCATTTGTTTCCAACATATTTAATCTGTTGTTGGTTGAGTGTTTTAATAATTTTATGCTTTCTACTGAATCACATCTCACTATCTCCATAGGAAATAAATTTTCATAGTCTCTGTGATGGCTGCCATTTCGTAATGAACATTTTCTATCAAATGCACCAGAGAAGTATATTGGCGTAAACTTTAATATGAAATAAACCCAACAGTCCATAGGAGTTAAATCAGGAGTAGGATATAGCTAATGTATGTCACCTCTCCTGGTTATCAATTTGCTACGAAAAATTTGGATTGGTCGATGGTCGACCCATATTTTTTTATTTTTTCAATGTTGTAGTGGCCTCTTCAAACTTATTCGCCTATTTACCAAATCACTATTTTCGTCTCTCTCACGCACAACGCTCGTTCCGCTCCACGGAAAAGCTTCACAGCGACCAATTTTCCAAGAGCCAGACTACCGATTGACATACCCCCTGCGCCACTCAAATTTGTTCCGTTCACGTAGGAAGCTAAAGAAATGAACAAGGAAAACCTGTATAAAATAAGGTGTCCTGTTAAATAGAAAATAATAGTATACTTGTTAATTGATTTGACATATCGATATCCAACAACGATAAATTTAGTTGGATTAGACTTTATTTATAATTTGAAGTCATTTAAAGTTACAATACAGCAATAACAAGTAATAACTATTTGATTTGGTAAATTTTAATCTCTGTTTATAACATTTGGTTTTGGTATACAAATTTTTACAACTACAAGGACAAATAATTGTGCACATAATTTTTAAGTAGCTTATCTTTCCTAGTATGTCAAATTTTGGTAATATTTCCTTTTATAATAAAATATATATTGCTTTGATAGTTGTACTATTTGTAACACGAAAATTACTTTTGTATCATTCAATGTCCTTCAAGGTATTAGCCAGAGAAGTAGTTGTTTAACAAGTTGTAGATTCACGAAATGTTTTCGTATTTTTAAATTATTATTTTCTTTTATGTTCTAAAATTAAACTACCGCAACAATATAAACAACCAATACCATCGAAGCATTTACGCAAAGGTATAAAAACAACTACCCCCAGGTTCTGCCAAAAGCAATTTAAAAGAATGAATATTAGTGGTACATTACAATCAATAAAAAAATCAATGTGTAGCACAAAATCGAAATTCTAAGAATATAAATGAATTATAGAACCAAAGTTAACAATTTATGCATATCATTTATCAAAACTATATACTTTGATAGCCTTGCTATTTGTAATACGCAAATTACTTTAGTCATTAAATGTCTGTCGAGGTATTAGTAGTTGTTTCAATAAGATATTTGTTTTGTAGTTTTATTAAGACTCATTTGTTGTAGATTTCCGATTTTTTTTCATGGTTTTTCTAATTATATAGCTTTCATTTATTAGGTAGTTTGGTTTGTTTGTACGATATCACTGCTCCAAACCAATACTGCAGCAATTAACTATTTTAGTGGGTTTTAAACCAAAATTGTGCCAGTAGACTAATATTTAGAACATAAAATATTTCTAAACACTTAATTAACGCACTTACTATGTTTTAACCACTAAATATTATGCAATAATATATATATATATATATATATATATATTACAAAAACACACGACTTAAGTTTCGACGGCTTAATGTCATTATCAAGTGATGTGACACTTGATAAAATCGTCGAAACTCAAGTCGTGTGTTTTTATAATATGTATATATATTACATAATATTTAGTGGTTAAAACATATTAAGTGCGTTAACTAAGTGTTTATCATCAAATCATGAATTACCACGTAGTAACGGTCGGCACAACCCTTATGATAAAATATTTCTAAAATAATTTTGGTTTTATGAGTGTCAGGCAACAGTGTAAATATCAATATATTAGAAAAAAATCTTAGGATCACTCAATTTTAGATGTACCAAAATGCTTACAAAATAGCCTAATGTTTATATTAAACCTAAATATCCAAAACAAGGTTGATCGCATATCGCAAGGTACATTTAAGTATTTAGCTTTCCAATAAAAATATGTTTATAAAAATATAGTTTGTGTAGTAAAGTAGGTTGAAAAACATTTATTTGTTAACCTACTTCGTAAACGGTAACGGCTTCAACAATCAATCATAAAAATATGTTTATAAAAATGTTGTTTGTGTAGTGAATAAAATACTTGGAATAAGGATTTAAATAAAATTTGGAAACCTTATCCTTATATCAGTTATACTATTGCTCGCTCGCAAAAAATTGATGACTTCAAAATATCCTGAAAGTGGTCTCCTTTTTAAAGTTATAATTTTGGAAGCATAGTATTGCTATTTTATACATGATTTTAGATGATATCAGAATCAGAGTTCAATTACGTTTTTGCTTTTGGTACTATATAAATTAAAATAAAAAGCTCATGTTTAGCTTCTCCTTATTTATAAGCCCAATAAAATATCAATACCTGTTTATGTTTGTTTATTAGTCTTTAGCTTCCTTTACAAAAAATACATGTGAATATAGAAAAAAATTGTACAAAACGTACAAAAATTTTGGATGGATGAAACTGGGCGGAGTTCACGCAGCTGCGACTATCTTCCACTCTAACCCTTGTTGATCCATAAAGCTGAGGGAGCAAATATCCCCTTGGAAATCTGGATTCTTCTATAACTGCTTTTATTATATACTTAAATAATTGTTTGTATTTTTTTATTAATACTAAAATACTTAATTAATTTGTGGGCTTCTTGATACAAATGCATTAATTGCATATTCGAATCTTGTAGATATTATATATTTCTTTACATATTGGATGATAGATAAAAATAAATAGATGGCAATGACTGTTTCTAAACGCGCTAGAAAATGAATTACGGTTTTTATAAATTACCCTATTAGAAGAATTAGATCATTCAATAATTTTTGGATTAATGTATGTACAAAAGTTGCACTTGTTATTATGTAGTTAATATGACAATTTGATATCTATAATAAGATCTAAATATTGTACAGACTTTAAAACTCTTAATCCTCCAGTCCATCTATTTTAATCATTAATTGAAATATGATAGTATTATTAATGTGTAGATGTCTAATTGCCATGATCTTGTGTTTTATATTATTTATTAATCAAGTGATAACGAGACATTTAGATATGCTGGATATATCAGAGTTTATATTATGACAATTACAATTTACGATGACTTAAAACAACGGTTATGAAAGATGTACAGAATAATCTAGGTCCTAAAACAGAACCTGAATCCACATTAGCTATTTGAGAAGTTAAAATATCAATATGTACCATATGATTCTTTCCTTTTGGCAATGGTGATTTAGTGATATGGCTTCTTTTTCAAAACCAATGTAGTAAAACTTGGCTAGAAGATCATTGTGGTGTACACTAATTCGATATCTTCTAGATAATGATTAGGTTTCTGTTCTGTCTTCGATTCTTTACTTCTTTAAACCATCACTGAAATTTACTTAATTTATCTTCCTCATTATTGTATAGTTCTTCTTTTTGCTCATAATAAGGCGGCAGAACTTATCAGCCTCTTAGATCCTAAATCGTTATCTCAATTATCAAGGAATAAATGCAATAATTGAACTAAACCCCATCTTAAATATACATATAGAATTTCTTTAAGTTACTGTTCGAGTTTTTTTAAATAATATTTAATATCAATTATAAAATGTATTAAAATCCTTTAGCTCGTTGTAGAAAATTAAATAATAAATTTAAAAATACGAAAACATTTCGTGAATCTACAACAGTCAGTCTTACTAAGACTACAAAACAAATTAATTTGCAACAACTACTTCTCTGGCTAATACCTCGACAGACATTGAATAAATTAATTTAACTGCTACGAATAGTACAACTATCAAAGCAACACTAATTTGAATGAAATTATTTCTGTTGATATCAATATCAATTCATTAAGAAAACTACACTAATGAGAGCCAGAGAACAGTAGTCGAACAGAGAACAATAAGCAATATATAGATTATCTTATATGTAAATTATAGTGTAATTCAATTTATAACAGCATTCCATCTCTAATTCAATACAAATGAGTAATTATCTAATGCTCTTGAAACGCAGTGACCTTGCGAGCGAATCATTTCCCACAAATTACAGTAAAAGTGAAAAACTAAAAAAAAAAAACGAGAAAACGCGAACACTGTATCCACTCACAATTAATAATGAACACATAATTTACTCCTGCTAAAACAGCATAAACATTCTGTAATAAGGTCAGCGGATTTTTTTGCATAAAACTGAAAGTGCATTGAAAAACCGGGCGGTCGAAGTCGTGGCAAACGGCGATCGATAACAGTTTCCTTAGCCGACTTTTAATCTTGCTTACGTGTCTGATTATACACGTGCGCATGTGTTTAATTAAATCCAAGAAAAAATATTTGCCTGCCTACCTGGTTGAACATACACCTATGCTAATATTAATCCTGGTTTACAGAAGGACGCAATGAAAGGTTCACATGCAAACGGATGTAAAGCAACGCTGAATTCCAGCGTTAATTGATTTAAGTAGATTTTACTTGATTAGATTAGTATATTATGTTATATAAAAGGTAGTTTCTACATATGTTCAATTTTTGATAAAAAATGTATTATAAGCCTTAAAATCTAATTTATGCAGCAGGTTGTAGCCAAACTGAAGAATTATAAAAGTATCATGTAATTATTTGTGTGACTATAATATTTTGCTCTTGGGATATAATTAATGATTCAACTAATTAGATTAAAAAAATAATATGAATAATTTTGTAAGTACCTACACAATTATTGATTTTGTTTTAATCTACTTCAAGATCCAAAATTACCTTTTGTCATACCACATAAAATAAGTGATATTATTATTATTATTTATTATTTATTGTGATGCTTTGGATTGCCTGTTAACAAAATACATAATAATATACACATAAATAAAAAAATACACTAAATTTTAAGCACAGGAATCACAGGCGGACTTCATTCTTCGGAATGTTCTTCCAGTCAAACCCATATAGAATGTTTCCATTTACTATACGATTAATTAATTTCTCACTTAACCCGTGGTGAAACATTTTTATGTTAATAAAAGGATTAATTAAGCACTTGGTTATGTTTCACTATTTTTATATTTCTCCGACTAGTTTCGACCGTTATTTATTAATTAATAAATAAAAGCTTTATTTATAACAGCTAAACCACTATAATAGAGAATGACCAACGGTCGAAACTAGTCGGAGAAATATAAAAATAGTGAAACATAACCAAGTGCTTAATTAATCCTTTTATATTTCCATTTATTGGAATTCAGGAGAATTTCTTCTACTTCTATCTACAACTGTAGATATTTATTTTATTTTATATTCGATGTATAAGCATTCTGCTTAAAATTTGTAAAATTTGTGTAAATTTGATATAAACATATCAAGTGTTATTTTAGTTACCACGTAGTAATGGTCGCAACCCTTTATTTTATTTTTATTTTTATCATCATCAATATTATTACCTGAAACATAGAAACCTAAAATATTTTTCACAAATAAGAAAATTTTAACTTTGCTTGTATAATACTGACTTTATTAAGTGACTATAGTTTCGACAAAGTTAAAAAGTTTTTTATTTGTGATGAATAATGTATAACGAAGTAGAAGCCTCCGCCGTTAATAGTTTGACCAAAGTATTTTTGCAAATTACTATCATATCTGTGTTGTTAAAAGGTTGAAAAGGAATGAAATAATTATTTCTATTGTATAATAGGAATTATAAAATCTGAAATATATTAATTTAGAATATGAAAACTCTATGATAAAAATAAAACCATTTATTTTTAATCATGGAACTGATATAGTATAATTAAAAATTGTAAGCTTGAATTGAAAGCATACAAACCTTGACATATATTATTTCTTTATTATTGCTGATTCCATTAAAGGGATCACGTTTACCTCTCAACTCGCCGACAAAGAATAAAGGTTACAACTTTACAACAATTCTTTTCGCCATTTCATCACTATTTTCTTTCCATATTGGTTTTTTCGTACTATATAATATTTTTAAGGGCATTCCCGTTACTTCGCTGCTTCATCGATTATTTTTATTTTAGTTTTTTCTTTTAAATTAAGTTGTTGAATTTTTACATCTCTAATTATTTTTTTATTTTATAATAATGGTAAAAAGTAATATCAATGGTTTTAATTTTTGTTTATATGAAATGGTAGTTCATTTCGTGTTAATTTTAATTTAAGATTCTGGAATTATTTTTTCTAAAAATATTTCCTTAATATTCATAGCTTTTATTCGCAATATATTCAATTTAAATATTATTTTGCAAGAATCCTTAAAATATCGGATTGATGAGGCTGATACTTGTCAAAACTCAATTATGCAATTATTTAACAAAAATAGAGATAGATACACTGCTACAAACGTTTCATCATCTAACTGATGAAGCCACTGTGTGATAAAACAATTGTAGTAGTGTACCTACATAATAAAGCAAAACAATTAATAAACAAAAACACCAACACTCGTGTTTTTGTATCTTTAAAATGTTATAAAATATAAATATTTTAAGGCTGAAAGACCACCGGTCGATAGCCATGCAACGGAAGAAGACAATTATATCAGAATTTATTTTATTTTATACATTACATGTATTATAATTTATTTCCTTCTGTGAATAAAGATGTTTTAGTAGTAGTATAAATATTTTTAAGACAAAATCAAATGAATCTATTCAAATTAAACTATACATTATGTTAATGTTTTTAGTTTTTACTTAATTTTTGAAATAGGTTTGAGACATATGATTTTTAAATTTTGTTTTTAAAGGATTTTTTATCTTTAAAATGAATTTTAAAGATTTATTTTTAAGTTGTCGTACATTTTTTATTTTTATTTTTTCTGTTTATATTTCATAAATTTTGAAATATTTAGTAGAGTTTTGTTTCTTTTCAAGAGTAATTCAATTAACTGCTATATTACTATTATCATTTTGAAATTAAGAAATGTTAGGTTTGTGTACAAACCTGAAAGTGATTTTTAATTTCAATACAAGTTTGATACTTATTTTATTGTATTTTTCATTTAACTCTCAAATTGCTTAAGCTTATATTGATTTTAGGTTTTTTGACAAAATGAGTAATATTAATGGCTTTTCATTTCATGAAGTAGGAAATTACTTTTTGTGAAGATGCCGGAAATATATGTGTTGAGTTTCGAAATATATCTATCTGTGTGTATTATTTCATGAAAAATACAACACAGAAACCGCCAAACACTTTGAAGTAATTTACTATTTCTTTATCTAAAGAACTAAAAAGGTCTTGTTAAAATGTTATACATTAAAAGTAGTTGTTTTCTCGAGGTCAATTCAAATGTCCTTGCTTCTTGAACAATTAAAATTTTGATTTTTCCATATATTTTATTCAAAGAAAGCTACACGATAATTCTATAAAAATTGTTCATGAGAATTACAAATTAAATTAGAAATAAGTAGTTCTTTTGTCGAAGATGCAATATTTTTAATAAAAGTACAAGATAAAGTAGCATGATGATTTTTTTTTAAAGCCTGCATTCCTGTGTCGCGTCAGCTGTAAATTATTAATGAAATCATTATCCGATTTCTGGAAAGCTCCTTATGTTATATTATATTATACATTCACATAATATAATATAACAGGTTTATAATTTGAGGAATTTGTAAATAAAACATTAAATTTACATTTTTGACTAACCAATTTTTAAAGTAAGTACTTACTTCAAGCAATATTTTGATTGACGAAACTAGTCACAATAAAAAGTATAAAAATTCGCGATACTAGCAAAGTGTTATTATTTCTTAACCTATTTATAATATTTTGAATATATAAACAGATAATTCAACGTTAACTTTATGTAATAAATAAGTTTAAGGGGTAATCTAATTAACAGTGTTGTAAAACTAGTCAAATCACCAATTATAGAACTGAATATATAATAAATATTATATGAAATTTTGCTGATGCTGTTGATATTCTGAATTATGAGTTTTTTTTTAGTTATTAAAATAAAATTTATCATTAAGATTATCAGTTTTGTTTTTAGAAACATTTTAATTTTTTTGAATATTATGTTTAAGACAATAGTTTATGTACAGTGTGTACAAGGTCCATTATAAAAGTAATTTTCGGAGGAAAATATCTTTATTGAACACGCCCGTGGTGGCGCATTCGGTTACGGCCCCGAACTGACGTGCAGCAACGTTGGTTCGGGTCAGTAGTTGGTTGGGTGACGGGTACCATTCACCATTGGGATACAATTAATGGTGCTTTAGAGTGACGGGGGCGATCCTTTAAAGTAACAAGCTCATTTACACACACACAAATACACAAATGACACATGGCGGAAGGACCATGTACAAATTCTAAAAATGATTCAAAATACTTTTCCCCAGCATCAATATACTTACGGAAACTTGTCTGGAAAAACTCCTCGACGGGAAGGCCTCTTAGGAACATGCTTTTGAATATTTTCCACAGACTCCTAATGCTTTCCTTTTAGCTCCTTCTCCTGTCGCGAAAACAAAAAAATCAAACGAAGCCATTCGTAACCGTAATGAGGCTAGGGGACCACCGGTGTATTGCTCAGGACCAGGAAATTGGTAACGAGGAAGGCCATGTTGCTAAGAGCATTGCATGCAGAAGCCTGACTATGTCTTGGATGTCAGCCCCTGCTCGTGCCCTCAACCTCTTGAGCACCTGCATGTAAACGGCTAAGTTGACAGTATCTCCTTGCGGTACAAACTAAAAATGGACGATGTATAGTTGCTCATCCGCTCTTTCTTAGGACGGGGGGATTATTTTGTGTGCAGCTCGCTGCTTTGTTTTTTTTTTTTAATTCTGTGTCATACTCATTTTGAATAAAATCCAACAATTATTGACAAACTCTTTCTTTGCGCTGTAGGAACGACATAAAAGACAATGAAGACATGATACGAACAAGAGGACAAACATGTTGTTTATTCTTAATAGAGCAGAAAATAAGGAATAAAAGAAAATAAAGAGCAAGTGCAACAATAACAACCACGTGTTCGCACGAAACGTCGTCACTTGTTGCTTCAGTTTACATAGCGATATCTAACACACAAGCCAACCATTTCATACATTGTAAAATTCCATTTCTCTGTCTTCAATTGCACAATCGTGAGACCCTACATAGTTCACCACTGATCCTTGGCAAGCAATCCATTTTTCAATGTTATATTTTGAATGGGTTTTTATATTGAAGACTTTATAGTATTGTAGCCTAAGCATCGTCATATTAATGCAAAGATCTGGATCCTACTCGAACATCTAGGATTCATTTCCGATTACAACAGTGTTAAGAAAGTACGGCTAATTTTGAATCAAATCCAACAATTCTTGACAACGCAAAGCTTGAAATTCTTTGCGCTGTAGGGATAACATGAAGCACAATGAAAAAATGATTTTAACAAGAAGAGACACATGTTATTAATTCTTAATAGAGCAAAAAACTAAAAACAAAAGAAAATAGAGATCGAGTGCAGCAATAAAACGCACGTGTGAGCATGCAACGTCATCTTTTGCTTCAGTTTTCATAGCGACATCTAACTAATCTAAATAGATCAAAACTGATCCTTAGCAGGGAATCTAATTTTCAATGTCATATTATGAAAAGTCTTTATAAATATATGCTTTGATATTCAACTTATTTATTTATTTATTTACTTGACAAGATCTATTAAACAATACATAAAATACATATAAATAAACTGAATTTCTTTAAAACTCGAAGCAAGAACCTTGAAGGCGGAGTTTATGACTTCTTCAACTAGACCCATTATAGTAATATAGCATAGGCATCACCATAATAATCAAAAGAAGGAAAAGTGTGGCGAAACATGTGCTACCAGTAAAGTTTAAATAATGTGAAAGTTTTCTGAGTTGTCGTTTATTATTGTATTTTGTTGATATCATATGATTTCTGAAACGTCTTACTTTAACTCCTCTGGCATTATTATTTTAGAGCAGTTTTTCAGAAATATTCTTAATTCTTTTGCAATATTTACATTGATATTTTCGCTTGTTGATTTTGATTATTCACGTTGATTGTTGAGGCACTTATATTTTGAAAATCCATTATCATTTAATAAATTATAGTAAACTATTGTTGATTTTCAACTTTTTATTTTACTCACTGCAACTCTACACTGTAGCTTCTTCAAGTAAAGAAATATAATACTTATACTATTTCTTCACCTGAAGAAGCTACAGTGTAGCGAAACAATTGTAGTGAGTAAAATAAAAGGTTGAAAATCATCAATAGATTACTAATAATAATAGTAATTTATATTAAGTTTGGGTAAATATGTAATTAATTTTACTTGGTTTTATTTGTTTCACAACTTTTATTTATTTCACTTCTCAATCAAAAGTTCGTAGTTTATATTAAGTTTGATTATTTAATTGATTTTGAGATTTACTGATATCATTTTGTGACATTAATGGCTTCGAATTTAATGAAATAATGTATTTAGTAATAGAAATTGTTATAAAGGCTCATTTTCTGTTATTAAGTTTAATATTTTGCTAATATTATTGTTTTATATATGCAAAATATTTTTTTTTTATATAATTAACGTAATTGAAGAAACTTTACGGACTTTACTTATTTTTTTTTTTTTAAAGTTAAGAACCATTTCTATATACGTTTGAAAAGCATGTATTCATTTTTCAATTCATTTTGATTTTAAAGTTTTATATACTATATTTATTTGTAATTATCATTCTAGAACATTTTCAGGTATAGAATTTTAATATTATTTCTTAAGAAATTCAAATTGCCATTATTTTGCACTTGTTACTTTAAGACAAATTTATCATATTTGATCCCAGTTTTTTTGTTTACTTTTTGTAATAATAATAATTATAAAAATAACTTTATTGTCTCACAGTCAAGAAAACTAATTACAGAACAGTTTTACATATTATCACAATTGGTAAATACATATTATGACTCGATAAATCGACAATAGAAGTTAAAAATAAAAAGCAAAGTAAATAACGCATATTAAACTTAAAAATACACTATGCATTGATAATTTGTGTAAGTTACTTAACTAAAGTTTTAGGTGAAGTATTGAACAGGTCAATATTCTCACAATATGAATTCGCATTCCTAAATATTGATAATAGGAGACTAGAGGCTCTGTGGCAGCCATTCAAAGAGAGTATATAAAACAGGTTATAGACCCTGTAGTTGATTCATAGTACATGTAAGAAACACTTGAATAGCAGAGTTGGATCATTGGAGTATCCGTTAAGTAATTTAAAAATAAATATTATTAGCGAATAACTCGCAAAAAATGAAGAGATGAAAAATTAAATTCTGATAGAAGACGAAAATATAACATCTTTAGAAATTTCCTTTCTACCTTTTCGAGCATCTCAATATAGGTTTTTTGATGTGGGAACCAAATTATGGCATAGTATTCTAAAGCCATATAGAATGTAATAATAGCCATCTGATGCAGGAAATACCTTGTATTGCGGAGAGTTTTATAGCATTAATTGCAAACTTTTTTTATGTGATCACTAAAGTAAAGCTTAGAATTCATTAAAATATCTATCATTCAGAAACCCACGATAAAACCACTCCGTCCAGCAAATAGTTCATTGATAGGCGTTATATTCTGGAGAGTATTTATTGATATCCATATTTATTTTGTAGGTTCGTGCAGTTAGCATATAGTTGATAGTCGCATTTAAGATGTTTACCTACATTATTTATGAAAATTTTGAAAAGCAGTGGTCTTAGAACAGGTCCTTGGAGAACACCTCTGATTAAAATATTCATCCTAAATTTATAGATGTATTTCAACATAGTTGAGAGCTGTTAAACAGGACTAACTAACTATGCATTTTTCGTAAAATATTATGAGGGATCTAATAGAACGCCTTGATGAAATCTGTGATCCTATACCCCAGCAACTTTCTGCCAAACCAAGTAGGTTAGTGATTGTGGATTAACGTGAAATAAAGCTATGTTGATTGGCTATGGGTTGATTGCTCAGGTGGGAAGCTAATACATTAAATAACATTAATTCAAAAAGTTTTAAAATATGACTTATTATAGAAATAGGCCTGTAGTTTGATGCTCTTCACCTCTGATAAGAAATCAGTTCAGAGAACGTAGGTGCTTTCAAATGTATTGAATTAAATGAAATGTTATGTGATTTATTAGCAAAGGTATGATGCAAATCTGTTAGTAATGCAATCTGGATAATCACAGGTAGTATCTTCAAAAACCATTGAACTCGGAATAAAGACCCCCCCCTATTCATTGTTAATAAATGATCATAGCAATTTAGAATCTCTTGCCACTCTATTTTTTAATTTGGATATAAATGGTGTGTTAAAAAGAAATCCATTTTTTTCCAATAGATGACTTTAGTTATCTGTATCTCGCATTGAATAAGTTCAATCGAGTTGCACTAAATGGAGTTAGAAAGATGCTATTTCGTACTAAAACAGTTTTCTGTCAGCTTTATGATTAATTGACTCAGTTTTGTATGATGACGCATCAAATATGGACAGTAACAAAGAAAAATACGCTATATTTTACAGTTTTTCTTCGATAAAGGCGAAAACGCAAGTCAGGCGGCTGAAAATGTGAATAGTGTTTGTGGTTTTGATACAACAGTAAATCACGCGCAATTTTGGTTTCGTCGATTCCGTTCGGTTAATTTCAATGTCAAAGATGCACCAAGCACTGAAAGGCCAATTCTCAAAAATATCGATAAAATCATGGATATTGTCGAGTCCGACTGTCATGTAAGAACTGTTTCGATTATCCAAGAGCTAAAGATGGTACCAGAAACCGTTTGGAACCATTTGAATAAGGCTAAATACAAAAAGAAGTTCATGGACCGAATTTTCACCAGCCAAACCTCGTAACAAATCGCTTCATTTCTGAAGCGTTTGTAAACTGGTGATTACGTATGACAACATCTAGCCAAAAGAGTGGTGGTCGAATCGCGGTAAGGCGGCGAAAACAGCTAGGAAGGTTTTGTTGTTTGTTTGGTGGGATTGGTAGGGAATTATCTACTACGGCAACACTCTTAACTCGGACTCTACTGTCAATAGTTTTACCGAAGGATTCAATCTGCCAGAAGTGGCCAGTTTTGGCCAATAGGAAAAGAATTGTGGTTCATCAGGACAACGCCAGGCCACACATATCGATAGTGACTTGCCAGAAGCTCCGGGAGCTTGGTTAGGAGGTAGGAGGTTCTTATGCATCCAACTTATAATACGAACCTGACACCAAGTGATTACCATCTATTTTTTCCATTTAGGACAATTTTGCTGGTGAAAAAATCGCTTCAAGAGAGTCTTGTGAAAATCGACTGTCTCCACTTTTTTGTGAATTGGGACGAGGGCTTGTACGTGAGAGACATAATGAAATTACCCTCAAAATGGCAACAAATTATCAAATTTGACCTAAATCGGACCATTCTAACTATGGTAATTTAAGTATTCAATTCGATGCAAAATGTTTTTGTTTAATTAATTTTTAATTTTTTAGCATTGATAAATTTATATCTGGATACTTTCTTCAACAACACAGTAAAAGTGTTACATGCGTGGTTACAATAATAACCAATTCAATTATTAAATTACTACCATTAAAAAATCACGTAATAATTTAGTACTGTATTAGTGCCGAAACAATAGTAACTATTGTAATACAAGATTAAAAATTGCATACAGAATGTATTGCATTAGAAATTATCACAAAACGCCTTCAGTGTTAAACAATATAACATTACTTAATTCTATAACAAAGAAAGTAGTTTATTAAATCTCCAGAGCGAGTGTCTTTTGTACGTATCATTCGAAAGCTTTAATGACATAATGAGGTAACATATACATTACGTTTGTTAAGAAAAATTTAATTACACAATTACGTTATTACAAGCCAAGCCAACCACTTTATTTTTTTGTAGATACATTGCAGCGCATAACTTATAGAAATATTTTTCACACCTAAAAGAAAATAATTCTGTTTCATTAAAATATTTTTTAACGTGTATTATTCGACAAGGAGAAATTCGTAAATGTACTTTTAATTGGTCCTTAGACGTAAGAAGTAGTTTTTTTATAGTGGTACATGCTGGCGGTTTATAGTTATTAAAAACTGAAATAATTAAGTATTTACATATATTTTCTTTTATATTTTTCTACTACCTTGTAAACTAGTTAGTGGCGGGATTATGCATTAATAATTATGCATTATAAATTAATAAATAAATTAATATCCATCTGGTAACCTGTTGAAGCATTTAATACTTATTAATAAAGGTAATCAATTATTTCAATAAAATACTATCATATTGATAATAAAATCTTTCTTAATTAATACAATCACTGGTGAACTGTACAATATGATATTATTTAAATAATAGTTGATGCTGAGGCTAGAAATTCTTTTAACCGAAATAATAATAATATTCCACATCCTTAATAATATCAACTTCCTTTACAAAAAACAATATTTCCCAGAAGTGTGGAAAATAGGTGTTGTAATTTGTATCCCTAAACGCGACCAACCCTCTTCCTTATTATCCAGCTATCGACCCATCACACTCCTACCCGTTATTGGAAAAATCTATGAATCCCTCCTCAAAAACAAAATCCTCTCTCTAATTTCCAATCACATCCCCAAATACCAATTTGGTTTTCTTCCCCGTCGATCAACTTCCCTTCCACTCACTATCCTTGCCTCAAATATCCAAACATCCCACCTGGAAGGCAGAGCTTCTGCAGCTTTATTTTTGGATGTCCAGAAAGCGTTTGACTCTGTCTGGCATCAAGGCTTATTATATAAGTGCCACCTCCTAAAGATCCCTCCCCACATTATTTTCATTATCAAACAATTCCTCTCTAATAGATCCCTAAAAGTCAAAATTCACAACTCATTTTCTTCTTCCTTTACCCCCGAACAAGGACTCCCTCAAGGCTCTCCTCTCTCACCTCTGTTATACAACATTTTTTGCGTGGATGTCTACAACCCCGATCCTTCCTACTTCAACCCATCCAAATATCTCCTGCAATTTGCAGATGATACGGCCTTGATCACACATGCTCCCACACTACCAAAAGCCCTACAATTCCTTCAAGAGCTTATTGACTCCCTTCAACAATGGTTTGCAAAATGGCGCATTAAAATCAATCCCCACAAATCACAACTCCTAATTCCTTATCATCGCACCAATAACTCACCCCATAAAGTCTTTATTTCCCAAACTATGATCCCTCCTTTAGTTTCCGTTAAATACCTGGGCATAACCATAGATCAAAAGATCAATTTCAAAAAACATACTGCTACATTAAAAAATAAAATAACTTCTAGGGCAAAATGCTTTAGAACCTTAACCTACAAGAACAATGGTATTAATACTAGCACAGCAGTTAGAATTTACAAAATGATTTGCCGTCCACTACTTGACTATGGTTGTGCCCTCTATACCAATCCCAGCAATCCAACCTCCCGTAATATCGAAGTTAGCGAGCGAGCATCCCTCCGCACCTTAACCAAACTCCGACATCCCCTTAATCCTCTACACAATCCATCTAATCAGCTCCTATATGATACCACTTTAGTTATCCCTATCCTAGAACGCCTTCGATTCCTATCAGAAAAATTCTCCAAAAATCCTTTCAACTTCCATATATTATCTCAATATTGTCTTCCTAGAAACCCTAGTATAAACCCTAAATTTAAAAATCCCAATTCAACCATATTTGATTTCATTTCATCATTTCATCCTTTTACGCAATAACGACTGACGCCATATGACTGGACAGCACAAGGCAGAAAGACCTCTGGTCGATAGCCTTTTGACAAATTAATACACTAACACCTCATTCATTATTCATTATTCCAATGTAAATATGTACAAATATTTGTCAATAAATATATGTTACTACTACTAATAATATTCTTATTTTAAACGGAGTTATTTAATATTAAATTTTCCATATACAATTTGTAAGCAAAAATTGGCAGAAATTTATCCATATAATAAGCATCTATAAAGTCTAAAGTGTTATAAAGATTGTTTGAAACTTTTACATTTTTAGAAAAGATAAAAATGCCTTTTCAGAACATAAGTCAAATCTAGAAATTTTTAGAAAGTGCCTTTACTTGGTTTAGGAACAAAATAATTTGAAGATTGCATTGTCACATTTTCCTAATTTAAGTATAGAATTTTTAACACTGACTTAGGTTGACCGAAACGTTTTTCATAAATATATGAACTCTAAATTATCAAATCATTAATGATTATCATAATGAAGAGGATCTAATTCCAGAGCGGCATCGGACCTCCATTTAACATAACGAATTTAAAAAACAATATGAAATCATATTATCATAGTGAGTAATTAAAAAAAATATATGAAATCATTATTATTTAACCAAAATAAATTAGGGAAAAGGGCAACTATTCTCATTTGTATTTTAATGTTTATTTCCACATAGTTTCAGTAAACATTTGCGTAAACAATTCATTTTTATTTTTCATAAATCTATAACATTGTAAAAGCGTTTAATGTAAGTAACAAAATACTAATTACACGTAGCTATAAGTGGGAAGAAAGTGTAAAATATATTTTTTAGTGTACATTGTAAGACAATATGTTTGTATAACTGAGAAAAGTATAACACGCCTTCGCACTGTCTGCAGATATTAAAAAAAAATATTTCTGTTAGATTGCAACTTTTCAAGATTAAAACTATTATGTAATTAAGCATTGTGATTTAGATATGTGAATTGGTCAATTAACCAAATCAACAGGCATGGTTATGTTCTACTTCATTAAATCTTATGTATATACTGGTAAAATAAATAATAATAAATATCCAAATTATAATCTACAGTAGAATAATTATAAATGTACATTATTTTAGGAATCAATTATCTATAAGGTAGATGAATGTATCGCAGAGTTATGGCCTCAAGTATCAATCAAATTATCTATAATACAGAAAACAATTATTACCTCCTATAGGCGAGGTGATTTTTAATTTGTGTAAAAGTGGTTAGGCAAGGCTGACCAATAGCTTATTTGACTACAACCAAAATTTTGTTCTTATCGTTTATATATATTAAAACTTTGCCGGTAACCTTTTTTTATTTGTCTATATTAAATACGAAAATAAAACTAGGGAATAAACTATGATTATTGATTATTTACATAAATCACATTAACATATACATTAAAGATTATTCTTTTTTATGCGGTGAAGAAACATTTGCTAGAAAATATCTTTTTGGCTCTAATGCTGTCATTTAATTTTAATTAATTAATTAAGCATACGTTTCTTTTACAGCATATTTTAAATTTTAATGCACCTCCTTGATACTCTAAAAGTTTGTTCCATGTTAGTGCAAAAGGTGTCATAATTATTTCATTCAACCTTGCATATAAATTATAAATTAGCGAAGGCCAAGTAATTTGCAGAGAATATGCACACTTAGGTGATGGCAGGAAACAGCTATTTAATAATTTACCCTCTATCAAAATTGCTTTGCTCCCTATACAGTTGATACATTATTTTCATACAATGCAATAAAATAATTAAAACGTACTTAAGCCTTGTATATTCTTTCGTAAAAAATATCTACTGCGAATATTTGATTTCTTAGTAGGACATCATTTGCTATGTATATATACATTATTTCTAGAAATAAGTGATGTGTTTGAAGAACAACCGCGTAATTTTGCAGGTTATGAATATATTGTAATGTTTCTTAATGAAGGTATTTCTTATTATAAGATGAAATTACTGAGATAATGTTAACAAAATCCATTTGCGGCAACTATTTTTCTTATCAGTTTGGTGGTCGTGTAATTTAAAAATTAGGAACGTGTAATGTTGTTCTCAAGTTACGATTACATTACCTTTACACATTATTCATGTTAATACTTTATACGAGTAATTATTTTATTTAATATCATTTGTCTTATATAGAATTTCTTATAATAAAATGTCTTAAAAAGTCTAATATTTTATTGTATATGTTTTTGTGGAAGGCCTTATTATTTATTAGTTAAATCACATATCTCCTAGTAAATATCATACTATATATCAAGAGCCTATTAATTAAGAATATAATCTAACTAATAAGTGTGTGTACTAAAACCTACTAAAAGATTATTCATAATATTTTGTACAATTGTAAACATAGTAAACAAATAAACACAATTTTGTTTTCAATTCAACGAATTTTATTTGAAAAAAACCATTAATAATATGTCGGTGCACTAACGCATTTCGAAGTGCTTCTAGAGTGTGAGGGGGATGCTGCAAATTAAGGAGTCTTCGTACCATGATATTGGAGATAAATCCAGTAACCTCTGTGGACAGGGCAACAAATTGATTTCAGCGTGCTCAAAGAAGTTCATTAAGACTCTTGCAATATGTGGGCGAACTTTATCCTGCTAAAAAGTTGGATCCCTAAATAGAACCTATATTCGTCACTAAACACTATATCATTCTATTCCTGACCCCACATCAATCGTTCTCTACACCACTTGAAACGATTTGGTCCATGCTCAGCGGTGCCAAAAGTGCGAATCCGGCGGTAAACTGGCGATCTTCCATGCTCTTCATACCACTGGTTTGCAATGAACCTGGTGATGGAAAAACGATCTCTTAAAGCCAACAGTCTCAAACGCCGATCTGCACGCTTTGCGTACTTTAGGTCTTCGTGTTCAACCCTCTTGATCTCATGCCCGACAACTTTTTACTATAGTATCTAAACTTCTATGCACCCTGTCCCTAATTTCTCGGAAAGAAAGTCCAACCTCTCTGTGGTATGGTTAGTGTGTGAGTCCTGCTTAAGATAATAACGGATGTATAAAACTGGAGAACTGGGAACTTTATTAATGAACTTCTAAATTAAAAGACGTCACTGTTGTTATGTTCTCAATGCTACCTACGGCAGCCTAACTTACAACATTCATCCCATAGTAATTCAAGCTTCAAAACGGGTCGGTGGTTACCTATTTTGAGGGGGATTTCCTCTTAGGCTGGCCTTAATTAATTATTAGATTTTCGTCTTCAACATTTAGACTGGTTGTTTTCGATTCGGACTGCTCAGACATCTTGTTTTTCTGAATCGATTCCTCGTCGGGTAAGTCGTCGAATAACTTGTTGGTTGATGAAGTTGGTAAATATAACACTGGATTCGAGATCTCCGGTTGGAATGTGGTAACATCTGTCTGTCCGACTTCAAATGTTGCTTCTTTGGATTTCTTGTCATGATAAAGTTTCTGTTTAGCTGTTTCATATTCTTGGTTTCTTGACACATCAGGTTTGATATCATCTAATACTGTTCGTAACGATCGACCATAAATAAGTTCACTAGGAGATTTGCCTGTCGATCTCCGTATTGTATTATGATGAGTTAGTTAGAATTGATTTATTCTTAGATTAAAGTCATCTTCTTTACTACTTGCGTTCATTCGTTCTTTGAATGTCCTTACTGCTCGTTCAGCTATGCCGTTTGATTTTGGATGATTTTGGTTATTTTTATATGTTTTATGCCGTTTGTTTTACAAAAGTTTTCAAAATCGTTTAACGTTAACTGAGGTCCATTGTCTGATACAATAAATTTCGGAATTCCAAACCTAGCGAATGTATCACATAGTGCTTTTATTGTTTTCTTGGTAGTTATACTTTTCATAGGTATAACTTCCAACCATCGTGTAAATGCATCTATTACAATTAAAAACATTTTGTTTTCAAAAGGTCTCACAAAATCGGTATGAGTAAGTGACCATGGGATTGGTGGAGCATACCATGTATAAAGTGGTACTTCCGTTTTATTTTGTCTAATACTCCTTTTTGTAGTGCTGCCGGAATACATATTCTTCCTTTCTATAACACAATATTTTCTTCAACCGAGAGCTCGTCTCTCTTCTCAAAAAATGGTAAAAGTTCGGGCCTTAAATACCTTTTATCTGGCCAATATGATGTAATAAATTTTATTACTTGTCTTAATGTTACTTACTGTTTTATCATGCATAGTTCGTTTTGATATTGGCAATTTATTTAATCTTAAGTTGAATAAGTGTCCTCTTCTTGGTAAACCGACTTTTTCGTTCTCTGTTAACTCGATATCATTAAGTAGTAATCTTGATAATACGTCCGCTTAAGCGTTATCTTTTCCTGGATGATATGAAATTGTATAATCGTAATTGTTTAAAATCACAGCCCATCTAAGAAGTCTGTTACTTGCTATTTTGGTTGTATTGTCGTTATCAAAATATAAGTAAAAATAAAGCTATTTATACGTAATGTTAACAAACAGTCGAGAATAAAAGAGTATACATCTGGTTAATTAGTAAAAATTCTGGATTAGCGCGGGCTTTGTGTATTTCTAATGATTCCAACAGATCCATTTTCTGTCCCTTTCGGCGAAGTGCAATACCGAGAGTACATCTTCACCAAAAGAATGTGACTCGTCGATAAGGTGTTTAGCAATTGTTGATTTATCGGTTTGTTTGAATATTTGCGCTATTTTCAGCTAAGACAAACCGATAAATCAACAATTGCTAAACACCTTATCGACGCGTCATATTTATTTGGTGAAGATGTACTCTCAGTATTGCACTTCGCCGAAAAGGAGGTACGTCACAATTTGTCATGTGGATACATTAAACAAAACAAAACCCCAAAAAGATCCCGGAGGAACACAAAATAACCGGAGCGTAAAGTTTGAAAATATTTAACCAAGTTTTACTATCTGTTGCCGACCTGTTAAATAATTTTGAAGTAAACTAATAGCGGATTGGTCGAGCCCTAAGTAATGAAGTATTGATAGCAGAACTTTATGATTTAAGTCAAAGACTTTACTATAGTCTAAAAGTATTAGAGCAGTGACTAGGCCTTCATAAGTAGCAATACATCATCCATCAAATTCAGAAGTGCTGTAGTACAACTATGTCCTTGTCTGAAACCAGACTCAAACTTGGGAGGGCAGACTATTATATTTCAATAAATGATGCTACAATTGATTATTCATAACAATTTCTAGAACTTTTGAGAGTACAACGAGGATACTAATGGGTCTTAGATAACATAACTCTGTTGGATTTTCATTCTTACTCAAAGGAATAATTAAAGCCTTCTTCCAAGCAGTTCGAAATATACCTTTCAATAAACAGGTGTTAATTAGACTTATAATGAAAGGCAATAGAAATGCACAACACATTTTAATTATGTGTATATCTAGTCCATTAGTTCAACGTGCTGTTGATTTAATACTGTTAATAATTTTGTTAATATCCATACCCTCAACCAGTGAGAAATTAAATAGTGAAGAAAGTTTAATTCATTGATTGTTGAGGCATTTAAGTGTTGAAAATCCATATTCATTATTTAGGTAACAAAACTGTTTGATTTTCAAATTGGTTTTATTGTAAACACTACATATGTTTCACCACACTGTGGCTTCTTCAGGTGAAGAAAATATATTTGGCGAAACATATGTAGTGTTTACAATAAAACCAATTTGAAAATCAAACAGTTTTGTTATCTAAATAAAGTTTAATTACTTTGTAATCTACAACCACACAGCTATCGGATACTACAAGGTCTATTGTTGATACTGATGTAAGTGTTATTTTTGCGGATTGGGATATTATTTGCTTCATGGTTAAAATTGATAGCTTTGCGCTCATTTGGCTTTTGCATATCAATATAAAAATCACCAACACAAATGACTTTAGCACAAAATGAAAAATCTAAATAATTAGAATCTTCAAGATTTATCTGAAGTATACTCCTATTTGTATGACTATATGTTAAACTTATTTCATATATATACCTGTAACATGTACTTTAAAATTACTTTAAGTTTTGATAATGGCAAGTTGATTAACCGAAACTATAGTCAACAAAATATAAATAGGTTTATTAGATAATTAATTATTCCGTGCATCTTATATTGATTATATTGAGCAATAATCGAAAGTTGCCAGTTAAAACAATTGCTCATCATACTAAAACACCGATAAACAACAAATAATTGCCATTAGATGGCTGAATCAAAATCAAAATTCAACATTTTTACTACTTTTACATGGGAAAGATATTCATTTTTGGCGCAGCCTTTCTGAAAAGCTGTGGAACGGCAAAGCAGGTGTCTGTAGATTGTTATTACTTCATAAAATTTGTGACATGATTAAAACGATAAAATGAAAACGTACAATTTTATTCACTTAAGTATATAAGTCAATAAAATCATGTAAAAGTAAATATAGTGAAATATTTTGTCAATTTTAAAACAATTACAGACAAAATTAAATAAATAGAATTGCTGCGACCGTTACTACGTGGTAATCCATACTTACACTGAATTGAAAAATTCACTATGTTTTAACCACAAATAATTAGTGTAAAAATATTACACTGGCGAGCAAAAAATAGAGGTCACTTTAAAATTATGACTAAACAATTGTACTGTATTTTACACACTAAATTAAAAAAGCAATGTTGAATCGTAAAGCATATTTATTGTTTTAATTTCCTATTTTTGAAATATCACAAATTTGCATTTCATACGAAGTTCGAATTTTTGTTCCTAGGATTAATATGGAACAAAAAATAATGAAAAAAACTTATCACTAATAAGGAGTATTACCCCCTCTTGCATTAATGTCTGCTTGAAGTCGACGAAGAACACTTTGAATTAAATTAACGATCACATTTTGATCGCTATTATTCCATTCCTGCAATATAATATATCTTAGGTCCTGAGCAGTTCTTGGAGCTTTCTGATACGTCGTCCCAACTCATCCCATACATGTTCTATGGGATTCATGTCCGTGATGACGTCTGGCCAATCGAACCGCGAAATTCCCACTTCATCCAGATAATCTTTCACAACTTTGGCATGAAAATGCCACGCTCACCCATAGTTGTCATGAAGGGCATAACATGATCTTCGAGAACCTCCGTAATGTATCTGTGAGCTGTCAGGGAGCCATTCTCTATACGGACCAACTCTGTGCGTGCTTCGGTAGAAATTCCTGCCCAAGCCATAACCGACCCACCGCCAAATGGATGTCGCTCATCAATACAAACTGAAGCGTATCTTTCTCCGCGTCTTCTCCACGCTTTCCGACGCCCATCTGATCCATTGAGGCAAAACCGCGACTCATCTGAAAACAGTACTCTGCTCCAGTCCTCATTATTCCATGCCTGGTGATTTCGGGAATAGCCAATCTTGCAACACGATATCGGCGTTGTAAAGGTGTACTTGTATTCATCTTTCTACAAGACAATCCAGTAGCCAGAAGCCTTCTCCTAACGGTCCATTCACTAACATCTTCTTCTGTAACTTCATGGAGATGATTTCGTAGATAAACTGCAGAAGCTGTTCTATTCCGCAAACTTGTAGACACCAAAAAACGGTCATCTCTGATCGTGGTGACTTTTTTTCACCCGGATCCTGGTCCTCTGGTTATTAGGCCAGTAACGCTGATCCAAGTAACGCTGATTCACTTTTTGTGTAGCACAAAGGCTTTTGCTAACAATCCTTGCAGTTTCACGTTTTCCTCACCCATCTTCAATCGACGCTATAATTCTTGCCACAATGATAGGGCCTAAAGGCATTATGTATTAAATTATCAAAATTGGTATAATACAAGTGACAGTTACCAAATTCATTTTTCTTTATTTTTGCCAGCTACACAAGAAAATTTTTCCAGTAACTATTCTTCAAGCATTATTCCTCTAAATCTTCGGATATCTATTTTATTGAGTCTTAAGTCATTTTGGTTCTGAACAATAGATGACTTGTATTTTTTACCTATCTTCAGTCCAATCATCAAACTTAAATACCATTTAACATGAGACACTTGAATTGTCATTTAACAAAAAGTAAGTGAATCAATTCAGTAGTTGTTGTAAAGCAGTTATCAAAAGATGGAAAAGCAAAACTAGAAATATGGCTATATATTACTATTTTACTTCAGAAAAGGGAAACATGCAACGCAAACCTATAAAATGTTCAGAATTGGTTTGCCAAATTCCGTTTTGGTATTTCCAATGTCAAAGATGCTCCACGTTCAGGAAAGCCAGCTGAAGTCGAAAATGATAAATAAAGGCATTAATCGAAACAAAAAAAACGCCCTTGAGATATATTAGTAAACTCAATATTTGGGTTCCACGTGAAGAAATTCATAGAACAAAGCGCACAAACGACTGCGACCAGCTTTGAAAAACAATGAAACGTATTATCACTGGTGATGCGAAACAGATAGTTTACGACACCGTCGTGTGAAAACAATTTGAAAGCCCGGTAAACAAGCTGTAACTACTTCTAAAGCAAATATCCATTAAAAGAAGGTTATGCTTTCAATTTGGAGGGATTTCAAAGGAGTTGTATATTTTGAGCTAATACCACAGAACTAAACCGTCAATACCTTTAAGCCGTATCCAACTTGTACAACCTCTAACAGTAAAGTTCGGTGAATAATCCCATAATATTAATGTAGATGAGATATTAACGAAAGTTATCTTACTGCCCTTCTAAATAATCACCTCCCATAACTATGCACTGCTAAGATCTGATATACATGTCCTGGAAACTTTTCAAGAAAAGTACTTTTGGGGTTACGCTGGATGTCAGGATTATCGTAAAATCTCTTTCCTTTTAATTCTGCAAGGTACATTGAAACTTTAAACCATTTCATGAAACGTCTACGCAGGATATGACCCTAGTACGCACAACAAGGTTCATGGTTTTTTGTTCATGGCAATGCTCGCCCTCACACAGCCAATATCGTCAAACAGTTCCTGGCAAAAAGTAGGTGAAACATCCACCATACTTCCCAGATCTCAATCCTCCAGAGTTCTTCCTATTCACACGACGCAAACTCGCTTTGAAAGGCAAAATATTTGACAATAAATAGATCTCAGTAAGATCTATACTGAAAGAAATATGTACCAGATGTATGAAACTTTTATTTCATAAAATATACAAGAATTACATATTCAATAATCACCAAAACAAGTTAATTTAGAAGTTTTCACAGGTGTTGTTATTTGTGACAACTAATAATCCGAATAATTGTTGCTACATATGCCAATTTTCTTTTATTAATGGAATTCAAGTCAAAATAATTTATCTGGAATAGCTATACCAATCGAACTGTACAATGCTGATAGACTGGATTGTGTCATCATTTGAAAGTATTTATTTTTTTAAATGTATAACGCATATACTTTCAACGACTATTAAGTTTAATTGCACCTATAGAAAAGTAAAGCACAATTTATTAAAGGAAATACAGAAAGGAAGCGTGTAATTCCGACGCACACCTGTGACATATTAATTAGTGCAATTGCAATTAATCTGCGGAAATTGTCGTCGCAATATTTTATAGCACACGTCTGCAATTAACAAAATTTAAATTTGCATTTAAATGACCTCCAATTTTAGACACCGCGAGCAAACATCTTCATGAATAATTCATCATCCTGCGTGCACCCGTAGACGTTTACATTCGAGATAGGATCAAAGGTATTCTTTCAATGCTTCATTGATACATATACTCCTGCTTCGATTGAGTAGTATTATGTAAATTGGAATAGTATATAATTTGAATCAAATTACTTTTTTACATTTTGATGGTTCGTAAATTTATCAATGGCCATTATTTTTAGGGTTGTCTAATCCTCTGAGCAAATGTGCAGAAGTTCAATAGACTGATTATATGAAGGATATTTTAATACATGTACGATTATGAATTAATTGGATTGTACAAAAATTAATAACATTGAAGATAAATAAATAATCAAATTAAGTGATTTTGTCTAAACAATTTTAGAAAAATTGAGGTTAAATTTCTAACTACGTACCTGTTCCATTTTTACTATTGAATGATTTGGAAAATTTCAGTTTTGTAAAATATTTTTTTTAAATTAATACACTTTTTGTATATTTCTTTACCAATTAAATCGCGTTAGAAACGAGTTTAACAGCTGTCACCTATATTGAATTACTTCTAGAAACTGTGCAAAAAGTCCGCACGTATAGTAACTGGATCTTACGCAATGTTAATGAACCTAATAAAAGAAAACCACGTCATTACACACAAAAAAAATGTCTTACGATATATAAATTACAGATGTAGGGTGTATTAACTTTAATTCAACACATAGCTGTAATTTATACTCAATTAATAATAAATGAAGATCCTCGCTTGTTCATTCCATATTAACTATAATTCCGAACGTGGGACGAGTTTCGAAGTAGAACGCAGATATTTAAGTTGGCCAAGCAAATATTAATAATCACTAAGATTAATAGCAGTAATCAATTTATTCTATGATTTGAAAATGTAGGAAATTAACAATAACGGCTTGTTAATTTAATAATTGAATCGCGCGGGTCACGCATGTAGACCGGTAGAGAATTTTATTTCCATTTCGAAATTACAGGTTTGGTTTATCTCTGTCTTTGATTCGCGCGAGCTTTCTTTTTGGCGAATTGAGTAATTATATCTGCAGGTCCTGTTATGATGATTTCATCTGAAGGAGTGGAGCATGTGATTTTCCCAGAAGTGTAATTTATTCATGGGCACTGATTATAGGAAATGCAATATGTTCAAAACACTAACGATGTGTTTTTTAATAATTGTGTCTCAGTGATAGGAGGGAAAGTTTACGTATTGAGTAATATTACTTTTCAGGTATCGCCAATTAATGAAGTGGGCGTTTATTAAAGTATGAACATATTTTAGTGATTAATACAAGCATAGTAATTATCATTAATACAAGAAATAGGTTTTGGATGAAGATAAATAATCCTGAATGTAATTATATACAAGGCATTTATTTGTATATAAGTAATAAAAATATGTTGGGCCTCATATGTAACCCTGTGGTACACCCGATGTTACATCTATACGGCTAGAAAAGTGCGGGCTAATACGAACATTCGGTAATTTTAATTCGTCAATCAGCATTATTTGTATTACTGTTTTTTTTTAAATTTAAGATCTTGTTAAATTATTACAAAACTAATTTAGTGCACGTATATTTGAACGAGTCTGTAAATATTGTCCTCTACACATTAATTATTCAATAAGAATAAAACGCATGACGAAATTGGCACGTAACCCACCATTGGATTCGGCCAGTAGACACTCTTCGAGAATATTAAACACAGTTACCTAATACATTACGTCTTGACACTGTTTAAATAAAAGCCATTGGTTTGTGGACGCAGGTAAAAGTCCCCAGCTACTTTTACTTAAGTGGGTTGCGGCAACTTAACTTATTACAATGCGATATCTACACTTGCAACATAAACACCGTTGCACACAATCAATATTGTCCAACGAAATGTTTTAATTGTTTTAATTTCAATTTAATACAGCCTGTGATTAATGGCTTCTTTTTTAATACCAAGAGATCATAAACTTTCTAGCGAAGGTCGTGATCGCACGTTTGGAGAAATTCGTTTCAAGAACGTAACCTTCAACCTGGAATCTAACTGTTTGTAATTATGATTCATGATGTAGGTGTATGTGTCTCGGATAAACATATTACAGTGTGCAGGTAATATTAAGCATCGATTATTTCGATTCAATATATTATTATATACTCAACTCCTTTAAAATAGTTCAATTTTTACATACCTCAGTAAATTTCTTTAATGTTCTCATAATGTCAGTTTGACATCACATAAATATAAAATGTGCGCAATTCAGACGCAAAAAAATGCTTTTTAAAGCAAAATAAAGCCAAAATGGCAATCAGAAGTCTGCAAGAAGGATCAACCGAAAAACTTCAAATGCAGCATTGGGCTGGAGTGGAAGAACATTCTGCTAAGTGAACTCCCCCCTGGATCTCTTACGTCAAAATTATAAGTACATATTTTTATCTATTCATTTGTAATACTTTCATTTATTGTAAGAGAGACAAAGCATTAAATACAAATACAAATATATCTAATCTAATTATTCTCGCCCTTATAGTTGCTTTAATTATTTAAGATATAAATTAAAAATTTTGTAGGGTCATGCTATCAGTAATTTCAGAATATATATTTACAAACACATTTATTGAATACATAACAAAAGTAATGACTATAAAATCTAGAGTACATTTGTTAACTGGCTTTCGGCCATTGGTCTTTCCGATTGATTTTTTATTTTGCATAAAGTATTGTCATTGTTTTAGAGGTCATAATTGCTAGCAGTCTTGATGTAGTCCTTGTCTTGAATTAGTTCATGATTGAAACGTCTTTGGCATTATTAAATGATGAAATAAATAAGATTTGGATGTGGGCGGGATTTAGAACTTTTTTTTGATAAGAACCTTTCTTGAATTATTTATTTATTTATTGCTTCACAGAAGATTGCAATTCGAATTTAAACTAATTCTAACTTAGCCTAATTTATGTTTACCCTCCCTGGATTTAAGAACACAGTGATAAGAAAAACAACCCGCAATTCCTTAATTTTATTCCACCCTCGCATTAATTGCTCCTTTTAGTTGATTAAAACACTTGAAAACCTTTATTCACTATTAATTAGCACATTAATTAAATTAAAATAGTGAACAATGGTTTCTAAGTGTTTTAATCAAGTTATTATCATGTTCACATAACTCATTGAATGCAAAATCCCTTTATTATTATTCATGTTCTATTTCGAACAACTGCCAACAGCTACTTTATCCTTCGTTAACTTCTTTAGCTTACTTGTTCTTCCGTTTTCTCTGTTCGTTCTTCTATCTTCTGGCTTGTGGTAACGAATACGCCACCCGTAGCTACTCAATCCACCACTAATGTTCCATAGATATTCGTTATCTTCTTCTTCTTCCTTCTTCTTTGTGGTACCCATTCATCGGTAGCTACCGAGTTCATCACCAATTTTAGCTATTTCTGCATTTTTCCTTCTTCCACGTTCATGTCACCGATAACTACTCAATGCACCACCATTGTCTGACTTGTCGGTTTCCTCTTTCTGCTATTTTCTTCATTCTTCTCGTACATTCATGCCACCGGTAGTAGCATCAATCCACACCCGAAGCCTTTCTTGAATAGGAATGACCTTTGTGGATTCGCTTAGGAAGGAATTTTTTTGGATTATGGAGAGGATTTTTGGGATGTCTTATTTTATATGTGATCTTCCTGTGACTTAACCGTTATACAATTTACAGGGTGAGGGTGGTTGAAGAGAATAACCGAATAGTCAAGTAAAAATCAGCAGATCATTTTATATATGTGTGTATTTTTTGTTTTGTAAATGTATCATATATCTTGTTTTTTGTAGGTTAGGCTTCTGAAATATCCAGCCTCTTTCTTGACGTTGATTTAAGGGAAGTGGAATATTTTGGTCATTTATAGATATTTTAGTAGATCTTCAAGTCGGTGAAAGAGAAGTGGTAGATTTATAAAGATTGATAAAAATACTGTATAGTGTCTATTATCATTATTATTATTTATTACATTTTTGTACTCCTTTCTAACAAACAAAATATCACCAAATATTACAAAATAGGAAAATATACTCAAGATTTTGGCCGTAGGGAGGACAGGCGGAGTTCACTTCTTCGAAGGATCTTCCACTCAAACCCAATTACACATCATCAATGCTGCTTCAAAATGTTGTTACTTGCATTCATTGTACCATATATTTGCTTTAACAAAGCATAATTTTGCCTTTAAGTAGACATATTTTTATGACATTTTCTGTCATTTATCATTGTTTTGGGATAGTATGATAGATGTGCACCAAGAATAAAATGAGTTGGAAAGAGGAGCGGAGAGTTTGACTTGTATGGAGCGATTGTATAGCAAACTATCCAATAGATTTATTAAATAAGTGAGTCAGGAGTTTGAGAGTACTCATTTTGTTGAAAATACATCTTACTTAATAATGCAAGGGGCAAATTATTCAAACACTCTTGAATACCATTTTCTAAAAAATGCAAGTGTGCATTTCCACTTAGTTGCCCATTTTTAATGTGCAATTATTTTATAAATAAGTAGCCCCATTGATACATCAAATCCAAAGCGTTTTTTTTAAACTGTCTTCTTGTAGTAGGTAGGGTTTCTTTCTGTCCAATAACAATAATATTTCTGTTAAATATTATTTTTCAAATAGAGTAGTGATTTCTTCGACAAAATTTTTACGTCTAAAAATTTAGATATACATTATTAAAAGCTACTACATTAACATCAAGGTATTTATTAATGAGAAAGTGTTTGGTACCTACATTATCTTCATTTTCATTTCTTAATTTCCTTTACAAATTTGCAAAGTAATGTCGGTTTAGATGGCGTCTTTTTATATATCGCTCTCTGTAAAATGTCTTGGCTTGCACATATTTTTTTCAACAATGTCCATAAATTAATAACATATCCACATGTTCACTTTGATAACTATTTTGTTTAATAATAAAGTAATGTATTAATCACTGTTTGGCATATTCTCAATATATTAATAGTACTTATTTCTATATAAAACAATACAGCATTGTATATTAATACATTATTACAATTATCTACGAAGACCAAAAATTTGAACAATTTGTATTTCATTATTTTTATTTAAATTTGCATTTTACGTAACTAATTACTTTTACACAGCACTCTAGGTCAGATAATCTTTTGTCGGTATTTCAAAAGTGCAACACTCATATGTCATACGACTCTTTGATTTTTCCCTTACACACAGATTTTTTTTAGATTTACTGTGGGGACAAAGTTTTTGAACTTGCTAAATACAAACTCTTCTTTAATAACAATATTGTTTACAATAGCTCAGGGTTCCAAATCATAACTTGGAGTTCAGCTCAGGATAGGCTAGACCACGTTTCCTTTACTAAATCACTAAATTCGTGTTAAGTAATGTGAAGTGTTCTATATTATGATGAACGAAATTAAATTCCTTACTTCACTTTTTTTTTTCTTTGGTTTGCCTCTTTGGGTTCTTCTTACTTGGTTTTCTGCAAATCTTCTCGAGTGATTCCTTGGCAGCAATACGAAGTGCTGTGGATTTTTCCGGCTCTGTTTCGATGTCATCCAACACTTTTTCTATGGGAAGATGTGGGGCACTAATTGAATGTTTTAGTCTTTTTTGTAATAATTCCATTTCCTCGTTGGTGAAGTTTTCACTTGATCGGTTTTGCGCTAACACTTGATATGGATTTATAAACTGTGTGGTTTCTTTCGGGATTCGGTTTTGAATTTTCTTTGTTAAATAGACGACTTCCTTTCTACTTTATGATCGGATACTGTATTGATTTTGGCGTTCATCCCACTCTATTCCAGAAAAGTTCTTTGCTAGTTTTAGATATAGATGATATGCTGTTAGTTATATAGCTTGTCTCGTAACATGTAATTTCCCGATTTCAAACTTTGTTTATTTTCCACTTTTGCACTAATTTAGGCACCACTTCGTTAATGAAATAATAATAAATATTAACAATAAAAAAATAAATTAATTAAAAGTATTGATGAGAAAAATTAATTTCTCAGAGCATTACTGCGCCGCTGTCTTACAGTTATGTAAGAACGATTGGTTAACTTTTAAAACAACTACTCCTCGTACTAAAGTCGTAGTACATGGGTCTAATATTTTCAAAAATAATTTCTATAAAGATCAATACATTTTTGCATGTGCTTGAACCAATTTTTGAAGTACATATTTGATTCTAATTGAGATTCCTCAAAAAATGCATTTTGAACGCCTCTACCTATTCTTTGGGCGTCAAGAAACGTTGACCGCGTAATTTATTTTTCATTTAAGTGATTCAGAAAGTCAAATCAGATATTATTTTTCAAAAAACTTCTGACAAATAAATGGTTATGCACAATTCAGAATTGATCCAGCTTTTCTAAAAAAAAAAAAAAGGAAGTGACTGTTTCCTTCGAAGTCCTTCGATCTGAACAACTTCTGTTGGATTTAACTCATGTTAAAAGATTCATAAATTCACTGCTGTTTACTTTCGAGCTAACACGCATATATCCATGATTTTTCTTGGGTGATTGTTAAATTATGTGAGATCTTACGCAAACTATTTATTCCAACAGCCAAATTTTAATGCAGTATGGAATTATGCTGGTTCCCCTAATGCCTAAAGATGCCTCAATCTTACTTACCGATCTTCCAATATCACTTCACTCACATGATCAATGCTTTCTGGAATAATAACCGATTTTGAACGACCTTCACGAAATTCATCTCTAAGCGAACTACGGCCTTGATTGAATTACATGTACCATCGATATATAGGGATTGATTTTCGATAGTTCTTCCGCCAAAAGTTGTATTATGTTCATCTATGCACTATTCATTATCACTATAAGAGATAATGAGTTCATGAGAACAAACTAAACATTAATAACTATGTCTCTAGGGATGGATCTCGTGAACTCGTGCAGGTAAGGAGCGCAGGTCGGACTTTCTAAACCGTTGGGTAGATAGGTTATTTAGGCATTGTGATGCACCGATTAGAAACAGCGACCTAATCAATTAGCACCAAGCGGATTTATTAAACAGTTTTAGACATTTCGCTCTTACCCCACCTCCGGCACAACAGCAAGGTGATCACTAAAGTAAACCAGTAATTCGCAAAATTACTTACGGGAAAAGGGAGATCGAGAAAAAACCGAAAACAGTAACACTGAGTATCAAAAATGTTCAGAGTTGAACACTAGGTACTGATTCAAAACTATTGGCACGAGATTGAGGGAAATGCCAAAGTTAACTAAATATATAGAGAAGTGTACCAAGGAAGCATTAACACTGGATGGTAAACTGCCGAAATACAAAAGGTCCTTATTCACTATAGTTAAGTATTTAAAATCATCAACAAGATAATCAGTAATATCTTCAAGTAAGGATTTCGCATCCTAAAACACAGTATATAACTGGCAACACTTCAATCATTTCAAAAGGTCTATTTCTGTCTCAAAATTTACAACCATTAATGTTTGTTTTCTACATATATAAAATATATATCAACCAACATCAATAGTATTTAGTATTTACATGATTTAATATACTCCGTGCAATAGGAATATAGTCCAGGATGTTGCTTTTACAAAGGGCAGCCCGATTTAAAAGAGTGAAACAAGATCCTGCGCCAAAACAATGAGAATCTATTAAGAACAAATTCATATGTACTGCAAAGGTTAGAACACGCAGAATAAAAACCATACTATCACAGTTAAATTTACAAAAATCTGCAGAAAGTATAATAGATACCATATATACTAGTTCCAAAAGAAGGAGTGCACCTATGCGAACAAATTAAAAATAATAGACACGCAACCTAATAAACCAGAGAACGATATTTCTGGTAATACAATAAAAAAGACTAGTGAACACTAAAAACACCTAAAATAGAAAACTGACAGTAGGAAAGTTATCGTTCCAGAAATGTGATGTACGATTGCAGAGAGAGTAACCCAAATGATTCAATTAGACGAGTAGAGCGTATTGCTCATCTTCACGTATACAGACTTCATTTCGATGTTACAGAACGATCATTAGCAGAATATTTGGAAAGTAATAATATCCACGATTTTAAATGCAATAAACTGCAAGCAAAATTTTCAAATGAATACAATTCCTGTAAAGTTTTTTGTTTACTTTAAAGTAATGGATCATAGCAAGAGTTTTACTTATCCTAATTTGACAAAAGAAATTTGATTGACCAAAATACAGTCTCTAGTGAACATTCCAATATCAATATACATAATACAAGGAACACGAACAGTACTTAGGTATAAAAACCCAAAACATGCATTAATATTTTTGGAGAAAGCACCACACTATATCATGATGCGATTATTTAATAGACTTCCTATGTGTTATCGTAAAATTAATAATATTATCCAATTAAAAAATTTAATTAAAAAGAAACTAATTTACATTAAACCATATTCTATGAATATTTTTGTTTGTCTATTTTCTTATTTATATGCTCAAATACTTTTATGTAGTTTCATATATATCTTTAAGAAATAAATTTGATTCATTATTTATTTTAATACTAAGAATAAAAGTGTCCATCTAAATTATTCAAAACCTAATACCCTTTTAATAAAACAGATAAAAATAAAACTGTGTTTGATTGAAAAGATTTGATTGCATATTTAATTAAAAAGGACTACATTCACTAATCCCGTTTCTTGAAAGGACAACATTATCTGTGAATGTGTAATAATTTAATGTTAACATCTGTTCTGATTTAATATTAAATATTTATTATTAATAAAATTATATAGATATCTTTCTCGTTAATTAAATTAAATGATATTAAAGCGAATTAAAAAAATATGCCGATAATTACGAAATTATTAAGACATTTCGCTCATTACAACATCCTGACTTTATTATAAATATTTAACATTTTTTTCTTATCTCGCCATTCCATACAAAATAGAGGTATTTATTACGTTTATTAAATAACGATTTCTGAAATTAATAAAATGACCGATCAATCGGCTTAATGAGAATTATTATTACTTGCGACACACCAGTAATGAGCGGAGGCATTTAATGTCGTTATCTCGATTTTCACTGAATCGCTCGAGGATTCAATAAATTCGCCACGTTATGTAATTAAACGGTACATAATAGCGGCATAAATGGCTACTGGAAAATACCCGTTACGAAATTACTTTCTCCGCGGTGTTTGTAAACAAGAAGATAATGCGGACCTGTGCGATGATAATATTATTTTTGTTGATTCTGAGAAGAGGTGATGGATGGTTCAACAAACCCAAAAAATCACGACAGGAAGTGGGTTACAATTTGTTGGGAATGTTTGTGTCGTGATGTTATTGACAATTTAATTTCGATATCGTGATCGAGTGATCATTTCGTGGCCGCGCATTAATTGTGTCACCTGTTTGATTGCTTTAATCAAAAGGCTTCTGTTTTAATTGCTTCTGTTTGTGTGCTAATCAAATTACAGAATTAAAAATTATATTAGGAATATTATTGTTTTTCAATGGTACTTACCAATTGAAGCAAAATTCGAATTTAACATAACTTGTATGCATTAGTTCTTAATATAAATTAGAACAGACTTAATATTTTCTCTTTGATTTGGAAGTGAAAAGTTAACATTTTTGTTCTTATTAATATAATAACGTCCTTATTTAAAAACGTCTTATATATTAGTTAAAACAATTGACAGGGTAGTATAAGAGATTCATTTGAGGTGGCAGGAATTTGGCTCTTTACTATTTACTACATTACCACTAACGGTAATCTGAAAGGTAATTATGAATTAGGACTACCTAACAGATTTTATAGAGAATTATTGCGACCGTTACTACGTGATAATCTATTCACTTACACAGAATTGTGACAGATTTTAAATTAATTATTTATATCTACTGTTTAAATGATTCATTTCTATTATATTGTTTTTTATCTTTAAAATATTAATTGATATTATGGCTGCTTATCTATACTACCAAATTGCATATATTTAATATCACATTGTTTTAAAACGTTTTACAAACAATACACCAGTACACATCAAAAACAGTAAATAAAATAGTTATTTAAAAAAATTCCAAATGGTGCTTAATTTAATTATAATAAATAATTTTAATTAAATATAATTCTCATATAGTCTTTGAAAAATTTAAAGAAGCTTTGTGTAAAAGTTGTTGCTTTTGCTATTGTTACTTGTTAGATAACTGCTGGCAGCGACTGAAATATTGTGTTTTCTTCTTCCCTGAATGATCAACATGACAATCCTTACTTTAGAGATGGTTGCACGGAATAATTCAGTAGATGATAGTTTGAACCAATCCCGTAAGTTGCACAATCATGAGATTCTTCGTGGCCGTTTCTACGTCCCACGATTTTGCTTTGTATAATAAGCTGCAGAATTTCATATATTTTTAGTTGCGAGCTTTGTGTCCAAGACATTCCAATTTCCTCCTTTTTACAGTTCTTTGTTCATTCTTTCTAGAATCATTTTGTTCGTAATGTGGTCCACTCAGAAGATTTTTAACATCCGTCTGTAGATCCATATCTCAAAGGCTTCCAATCTCTATGATGTTTTCTTATTCAAGGTCCATCCTTCTAGTTCATATAAAAGTGCTGAGAAAACGTTAACAACGTACCATTCTTCTTCTCATATTCAAGGAGAGGTTAAGGATTTTTAGCAGTTTTTTTTTTATAATTTAATAAATATCCCTCTCGCTTGCTCAATTCTTGCCAGGATAACGTCTCGATATGTGATTTGGTGATTAATTTTGGTACCAAGATATTTAAAGTGTGGGTTCCGTTCTATTATCATATTATTCCCCACTCGTTGGCCGCTAATAATATTATTTTTGGATATTACCATCATTTTGGTCTTGGTGGTGTTTACGTAAAGTTCGTAATCTCTGCTCGTTGTTGCGACGCTTGCTAACAGTGCGGTGCCGTCTCACTTCTCAATGCTTCTCGGAAAATGTACTCCGAGTAGATGTTGAATAGCATTAGAGATGATACATCCTTGTCTAACTCCTTGTTGGATAGAGACTTCTTCTGCGACGTTGTGATCTTGTCTCACTCTCGCAGTTTGTCCTCAATGAAGGTTAAATATTATCCTTATATCTTGATAATCAATATTAATCTTCTGCAAAATATCCAGAAGTTTGTCATGTTTCGCATTATCAAAAGCTTTGCTGTAGTCTAAGAAGCACACGTATACCTCTTGATTTACATCCAGAAATCTTTGTGCTAGGACATTAAAGGCAAAAATGGCCTCCCTCCTTTCCATTCTATTTCGAAACCCAGTCTCACATTTATAATATATTATGGTATGAATAATTTTAAGGAATATTTTTAGGATAATAGGTTGTTGAAAAAAATCACTTGGTTTGTTTCACTAAATCTGGCTCATTAAGCTTATAAGCCGATGGTTACACTCTCTGAACGCTCGGGGCTTCTTCGGTGTTGGGATAAAGGTGGAAAGAAGCCATTCTTTTGGGATTTGGCCGGTTCTGTATATATCGTTAAATAATTCAGCGATGAGAGCTAGTAAACATTGGTCTAGTAATTTCAATACTTCACCGTACATTTCGTCCGGTCCTGCGGCTTTACCATATTTCGCTAGTCGTCACTAAAGAGTTGGGCTATGTATTTTTCCCATATTTTTAACTTTGCGTCTAGTTCTAATTATCTTTTCGTGTTCATCTTTTAAAATGCACGACTCTTGTTTTGACGTAATATTCGTGATGTCTTTAATCTTTTGTGTAAATTGAAACCACCGTACTCGGTCTAATTCTTCTATCTCCTTGCATCTGCTATTCAAATCTCTTTTGCTCTTATTTTGCTCCTTATTAGGTTCTGTGTTTTGTTATATTTGTTGTCATTTCTGGATTTATATTTCCTTATTTCTTCTATTAGTCTTGTGTCATCCACCTTTCTCTACCTTGTTTCTCTTTGGTGCTATTTTTTTCATTGTGTTGCTCTTTGACTTTTCACCATTTCGTCTCGCGGTTGATGTTGTGTTCTTCTTTCGGCGAATGGAGTTTTTAATTTATATCGATTGTTTTGGCGTCTCGGGTTTCTGTTTGTTGTAATGCCTTGATATTAATGCGGTTATTTTGTCTATTTGGGTTTGGAGTTCTACCGGATTTTGATCAATACCGATGTCGATTCCAGGACATGTTTTCGCCACTTTTAAGCATTTTCAAAATCTTGTTGAGTAAGACATAGTCTATTTGGTTTCTAATTATGTTATCCACTTTGTCACCCGGCACTTTTAATGTATACATTTGAATAACATGGTATTACTAATTATCAATTCCTCCCCTATACAAAACTGCAACATACGTTTAACCCTCGCATTCCTCCCGCCTAGTCTGAAATTGTCACCATATTCTACATAGCCACCTTCTCCAATTTTAGCGTTATATTTTTGTCAGTGTTACGTACACTAGTTTTAGGTTGCACGTAGAGTTTTTTATCTTCATTATTATCGGCTGTCGAGGCGTATATCTGGATTAACTTAATATATCATCATGATTCTGTCGGAGTGAGGTATGAAATCACTTTAATGGTCTTTGCCGGTGTTTCCTGAGTAAAATAGGACTCCGTTATCCGTGGGGAATTTTACAGATTCTGGACATCCGACTTCGCTTAGTCTTAGTATTTTGATTTTCAACCTATTCATCTCCAAATTTACATTATCCAGTTTACTTGCTTGAAACAAGCTACGCACGTTCCATGTTACTAGTCTGACGGTTTTCCTGCGTATGTTTAAAGGTTTCCCTTCATTTGATGATTTAATCTTGTCATTCCTCGGTGCTATGCCATTTGTTATGGAAGCCCTTTTGATCTCTTTATGACTTACTTTTCCTGTCGACTCTTGGTCTCCGATTTCCATGAGTAGTCATTGTTTGGGTTGAGATTTTATTCATTAAAACCCTGTTGATTAAGTTTCTGATATCCTGCTAGATTTTTAATATAGTAGCAATCCCCTTACTTTCTACATTCTACTGCAGGTGACTGTTTTGAAGGATCAATAAAGTCTCGACTTCATACTAGCTCTTCCGCCCTAAGCTAATATGAAGGGACTGCTTATACCGGCTGTTACTCGGTCGTCACAGCCTTGTTGATTATCGGCAGGGTGCACCGGGTGCGCAAATTGCTCGAGCTGGTGAAGATCCAAATTCTATGATATCCCAATTGTGTTTTCATCAAATAAATATAATATTTTTTCTTGTATATTCAACAAAACCTAACGATCAGAGGCTAAACACTTAATGCGAAAAACAGAATGGAAACTATTTACAAAATGTATTGAATTGACGAGGCGGATACATGATGAAACTCCATAACACATAAAACAACACAGTTGAGAGGGTTTTACATTTAATGTTGAATACTACAATATGTTTCGCCACACAGTGGCTTCATCAAGCAGATTAATTCTAATTTTTAAAATTACAGGTATTCTCTTCAGTATATGTTATGGTTATTCATATAGAAAAAGAACTGGTGAACTAAATGTCAGAAATGTATTTATACATTAGCATCGAAAGGGCTTTTGATTAAGTCTCTTTTTAAAGTGTGAAATAAGCACTCAAGAAGATGAGACTCGCACTATAAATACAGAGTAGTATTGAAATGTTCAAGGAATAATAGATAAATAAGTTTTCACAGGAATATTTTGATATCCTCTAGGAATTCAGCCATAAGATAAATTGTGTGAAGAAAGTACTTCCACAATAAAATTATCTTACCACGATTATTTAGTACTACTCTAACTATAGCTTACCAAGCAAAGTATCTATAAGTAATTATCGATCCCAAGTTTATTATAAAATTAAAATTTGGAAGGTGCGTTATGCATTCCTATTATATCATCGAACTACAAGAGAAACATGGGGATTTCATCCAACATTTCCTTTTGCTATAGTGCATACGCAGCAGATATTTGGTGATATGTATCTTAATAGATTAATACTAGAGTACCAGAACAGTTAATTTTCAAACTACAATAAACAAGTTTACAGAATAATTTATTAAGACTACAAAAACAAATCACTTTTAAAGCAACTACTTCTCTGGCTAATACCTCAACAGATATTGAATGTTACAAAAGTAATTTGCGTGTTACAAAAAACTTAGTTTAATTTACAGAAATAAACATATTCGAACTAGTGTTGCTTTGATAGCCTTGCTATTTGTAACACGCAAATTACTTTTGTATCATTCAATGTCTGTCGAGGTATTAGCCAAAGAAGTAGTTGTTTCAAAACTATTTTTTTTGTAGTCTTAATAAGACTCATTTGTTGTAGATTTACGAAAGGTTTTCATGCTTTTTTCTAATTATTAGTTAATTTTCTACAACGTAAAGGACTTTAATACATTTTTATTATTAAGTTACAGAATATTTAACGTCAAATTCTGTTATGTATATCCAATTTGGAGGGGCCATGTATTAAAAGTAAGGGATTACATGTTGTAGTATTATTAGGTGGGATGGACTAGAGAAAATAATTTATAAAAATCTTCAACAAAACTGTTACTACCTACAATAACATTCTAAAAGACATTACACATTACATAACGAGATAAAAATCAAAAGTCAAAGGGGATATTCAAATATTCAAAATAAAAGCTAAAAATTACAAAACAAGATACTACCTGTATATATAAAAATACATGTCGAAAATTGTTCCATGGTCTTTCAGGCAGGGTTCTAATAAATAACTGAGCTAAGCATTGTGGACAAATATATCTTAACACTTATAGTAACATATTGAAATAAAACTACATAGTTGAGAAAATTTCACATTTATTGTTGAATACTGCAACATGTATCGCCACACAGTAACTTCGTCCGGCAGATGAATACTCTCTCACTCTCAACTGTGTAGTTTTATTTTAATGTGTTATGGAGTTTTATTGTGTACCCGCCTCGTCAATTCAATAACTTTTAATAACTATAAGAAATACTAAAAAATCAATAACATGCGTGTTATTAGACTATAAATTGCATCTGAAACGAATAATATTGCTCTTTTCTGGACCAAAGCACATTTAGATATAAAGGTGAATTATAGATTAGATATTTGAGCTAAAAAGGGACATGTAAGATGAGACCCATACAATGCTGTTGCTGAATATTGTATAAAATCTAGCAAAGGCTAATAAAACAATAACTATCATCCTATATAGAGAGTACCATCTAAATAAAAATCTTTTAGTTTTTAGATTATTGCCAAAACCAAGAAAACCAGTCAGCGAATAGTTTTTATGTATCTGCTTTGCACCTCTAGTAAATTCAAGGAAAATCCTATTAATATAGTTCTTAAACATTAGCAAGATGGCATATAAAAGGGCATACATATTTGAACAAATATCAAAATATTAACCCCAAATGTTTGGATAGTAAAAGTATTGTTTTTCAAAATGTAAAAAAAAAATGTCACTTGGGACAACTAGCTCTTCAGTCACTCTTTGATAAAATTGAAGATTTTGCTAAGAAACAGACCTCCCAGGCCGGCCGGTTTTAACCATGATGTCCCCAGCAGGATCTTCCTTAATGTTATCAAAGCGAGACAGTAGCACAGGATATGTTCCACCGACTCCGCTTCCTCGTTGCACCCTCTGCAGTTGGTATATGTCTCTAAATATACCAACTCATACATAAAGGTGTTTGTTTAAACTGACAGTGTCCAGTTAGGATACCAGTCAGTAATTGTTGGTTTGATCTGGATAGATTAACACAATTATAAGCAACATATCAGTTTTGGATGTTTGTATTATGTTTCTAGGAAGAGTACAATAGGAGACGTTCTTTCACCTTGCTTGCGTGCTGCTAGATTTGTCTTTAGAATATGGTCCCTGATGTACCGATCGGAAAGCTTCTCATCATTAACGATGTGAGGCTTACCGGTCTGAATTATTTGATACGTCTGTAGTTTTCCTTGCCTGGTTTGGGTATAAATACCACCTTTTCTTCAATTGTGGAAGACATATCAAAAACCTACCTAAGAGCAGAAACAGCACAAGGTAATTGAATTCAGTCGGCGTTCTTGGTATACGGTTCTCAACTTCTTTTAATCGTTTCCATAAGGTTTTTCTAAATATGTTAGAGTCTTCTACATATTGAATAAAACACGATAACTTTGTTTATATAATGGGAGCACTGGATGATTGACTGTGTGGGGACTAGAGACGCGTGGAAAAGGCAGTGTGTTCAACGCGAATGGATAAGGCTACTGAGAGGAGGAACTCAGGCAATGGACATAATAAGGAAGATAGAAGAAAAGAAAAAGACAAGTGGGAATAACTATATTTTTTGAGTCAGTTTTGATAGAAGGGATATTTAAAAGAATTTGTTGTTATAGATAAAATGTCAATAAAGTATTAATATATATTGTGTATATAACTTAAAAATAAATTATACAAAGTTATTTTATTCAATTTTTCTAAATAGTTCTTCAGAACGATTCCTTTTTGGGAAGTTTGGTACCTAATTTGTAACATCCATTTGTGATCTGACTAAAACAGAGTATTCCTCGACACATGGTAGTTGTAGATGTGCGTTCTTATACTTTTACTTACAATCACCTCTTATCTTCTTAAGGTAGAAAATGTTGATTGACAGCATCTATTGAATATTTGTAGATTAGTGCTTGAAGTGAATTCGAGAAGAGCTTTTATTAGTGTCCGTGCTTCCGCACGTAGGTGTGTATTAGCATCACAACCCATAATGAGAATAATGTTGTTGGTTTTAGAGTATCTAATCACAACTTGCAATTTATGTGAAGGAGGTGGATCAGTTGCATCGTATATATATTACCACAATCCTCTTCTTCGAAACAGACCACTGTAATATACGCTATGAAAAATTGATGCATAAGTATCGTTTATAATTGCGCAAAATATTATCTTAATAACTGTTTATCGTTCCCCATTGGGAAATTTTAATGATTTTATTAATAGTTTAGGGAACTTTTTAGACAATATAAATTCCCGTAGAAACATAATAGTTGTGGGCGATTTTAATGTTAAATTTAATAGCAAGGACCCTTTAGCATCAACTCTGTGTGAGGTCTCAGCTTCTTACGGTCTTATTGGCATGGTAGATTTTAACACGAGAAAAGGCAATTGTTTACAAATATCAACAAGGAAAATATTACCATTGTGCCTCTTGATTCCGGACTATCCGATCATATAGGCTTCTATTTTAGAATTGAATTTGTTCAAACACCGCTGGTGAATAAACCACTAATTGTTAGACCTATTACAGAAATTGGAACTTTTAACTTATTCAATATTTTAAAAGATCTGAATTTTAATTTTATTGATGAAATTAACACAAGCAATATAAATTCAATAAATTTATGGACATTATTAAAGAATGTTTCGTTTATTGTTTCCCTGAAAAGATGATTAATGTCAAAACAAAATTTAAAAGAAATGAGAGAAACACTGCAACTGCTAATGGAAGCAAGTATTAGATCACCTGAGTTAAAAGTAAATTATTTAAATTACAAACGTTCATACAACAATGCAATAAAATCAGCTAGAATTATCGCTAATGAAAATTTTATCAAAAAATCTAATAACATGCCTAAAGCTCTTTGGTCTCTTATTAAAACTAACAAAAATAAAGGTAATGTTAATATTCCAATACCGCCAGATAAGCTAAATGTGTTTTTTAGTAACATTGCAGGGAAAATAATCGAAAGTCTTCCAATTGCTGAGAAAGATCCAATAAAATTAATGTATGGAAACTCTATATGCCCGGATACTTACTTCTTTTTTCACGAGGTTAGCCAGAGTGAGGTCAGGAATATTATTCAGAATATAAAAAATTCATCTGCACAGGATATATATGGCATCGAGGCTTCTAAAAAATATCGCTGATGTACTTATATCACCGCTCACAAAATTAATTAACTTTTGCATAAAATATTCTGTTTTTCCGGATAGCCTGAAAATAGGATGCATCATCCCAATATTTAAGAAGGGCTGTAGCTCAGATCCTAATAATTACAGGCAAATCTCATTATTGCCTATTGTAGCCAAGGTACTGGAAAAAATATTATTTAAGCAAATTGTTGAGTTCCTTGAGAAATATAATATACTAAATACAAATCAATTTGGATTTCGCACAGGAATGTCTACAGTCGATGCAGTCGGCGCCTTATTGGATAATGTACTTGAGGGCTTTAACTCTGGTAAATCGACAATGGCATCTTATTTTGATTTAAGTAAGGCTTTCGATTGTGTGTCGCATGACATTCTTTTGCGTAAGCTTTATTTCTTAAACTTCCACCCTAGCAGCAGTCGTCTTATTGGATCATATCTTGCTAGAAGACGCCAACGGGTTAAAGTTAATGGTACTCTATCAGCGGAGTTAAACACATTACACGGTGTACCACAAGGATCAATATTGGGTCCCTTACTATTTCTGATCTATATAAATGATTTACCGTATCACGTGAAATGTGCTAAACTGATCCTTTACGCTGATGATACCACTTGCTTAAATCAATCCTTTAAGAACATAGATCTACTAGATAGCAGTAACAAAGCCAGCCTTGAAATTCTGGAATGGTTTAATATCAATAGACTATCTTTGAATTCCGATAAAACTATAAATCAGATATTTTCACTAAGTACTAAAGCCTTAAATAACCACACTACAAAATTCTTGAGAATTCATCTAGATTCAAGATTAACTTGGCATCCTCATGGAGATTATGTTTCGATGAAACTCTGCTCAGCCATTTTTCTATTACGTAATCTTACCAATTCCTTGCCTCAATCTGTTTTAAAAACTGCTTATTTCGGTATATTTCATAGTCATTTAACCTATGGAGTATTATTATGGGGGCATTCTCCATTGCTAACTAGATTGTTTGCTCTTCAACGCCGTGCCATTAGAGTGCTGGTTAAAGCCAAGTACAGAGATGACTGTAAACAATGTTTTATTGATATAGAAGTACTAACCCTTCCGTCCATCTATATATTGGAATCCTTAAAATATATTCAAAATAATATTAACTCATACACTACCCATGATCAAATACACTGCTATTCGACAAGGAATAACAGATTAATCTATCCTGCATCCCATCGAATATCAAAATCGCGATCCGCTACCAACTATTATGGACTCAAATTATACAATTTGTTACCTTCAAACATCAAAAATCTCTCTGTCACAACCTTTACAACTAAAATTAAAGCTTATCTCTTGAAAAAGGCATATTATAGTGTCAATGAGTGCTTGTCTGAAAAGTTCCTTGATTTTAATTTAGTGATTAAATAAATAAATGTTATTTTTATGCTTATTTATGTCGGTTTAGTTGTAGTTATATTATCTGTTTTGTTCAATGTTTTTGTTTATATATTTAAATATTCTCCTGCCATTTTATAATGATTTTAATATGTTTATTATATTCTGCTTTGTCATTTTACCTTAATGTTACAATTTTGACGTGTGTAAACAGTTTCTGTGATGGCACTAATAAAGAATTATTATTATTATTATTATTATTATTATTAAGTATGCCTTTCAGTTTGGCGGGTGAATATATACATGAACGCGCCCTTTGATTATGTGCACGATGATAGTGATGTTTTTAAATTACCCTGTCAACATATCATGTTTGCCACTACATAGGGTTCTTGGATTAGGACCAGGGTATTATCATTCCTTTGGAGGTTGTGGTTTAGTGTTTGAACCGGCTCCTTGGGATGTAAATTTATTTGAATTATATTTAGTTCTTTTACTTTTATTATATGAATTTAATAAAAATATATGTTTATGATAAGATTATTCCGGGATTGTTAATTTTTTATAATATAAGAGTATAAAGCACTTTGCTAGCTCCCTTAAGGTAGTATGGATGGTCTCACTGGAAGTTTCCTTATTGGGATTAAGCATGACAAGTTAAAACCTTGTCACGCTGCTGAATTCTTCGTTTGAAATACCAATTACGACCTATCTGTCCTCGGGTTTTTCTTCCGTGAGGAAGAACCACGAGCTTAATTGCCTGCTCCATATTGAGAAGCGAACCGGGCAACCATAGGGTAGCCTTTGTCAACCTCGGTAGGTGGTAAATTTGGATCACCTTTAGTTTTGCCCTTTTCGAGAGCCAGTCTAGAGATGATTTATTCATACAGGAAATCCTGAGTGGTGTGCAGCCATCGATTGAAGATGGGGCTGATATAGCTTTGGCCAATTTGAAGGTGAGAGCACCATCGAATATCTTAACTTGATCCTCTGTAAGTTTCCCCAGCAGATTTTCGCGGTCAATTATTCCTATTTGGAGATGACTGTTAGTAGCCTCCTTGATACTGCGGCTTGAAGTTGATGGGTGACTACCTCTACTTAACCCTTTCCTGGGGTTTAGCCGAGAAAACATGATAGCAGTATCATCCGATCTGTTCCTCTTCTTATTTTTTACCTGAACCTTCAGTTCTCGCAGAGGTGATCACTCTCAGCAATGCCTTAGGTTTCCTAGGGACGGCTCGCAGGTGTCGAACCTTTGCTTGGCTGGTGTTTACAGTGCTAGTGGAAGGTCCTGGCATTTGGTCAGCCTGTTCCGCAAAGCGCGTCTTCTTCCTTCTTTTAGCTTCAGCTCCGCTAATCCTTTTCCAAAATTTTGTAGCTGTGGAAGAAGTATATGAAGCAGAAGAGTTAACAGAGCTGTAACCTTTCTTCAGAGGCAAAGGTTGTCCTCCTGCCTCATCAGTTTTTTGCGGTGTGTCCGAAGGTATTTGTAGTGGTCTTGGGTTATCTGTATCAAAAACTTTTTCGTAATATAAAATGCATATAAATTCTTGTATTTCATTTTTATTATTTGTAGTTTTCAAGAACTCAATTTTTAGATTTGCTAATACGATTTTACATTGGCTGTTGTTTAATTTGGATATTGTATATTGTTGCTGCCTGTTTTAGTTTTCGTTTTAAGTCTAGTAAGCTCCTTAATTTTGTTTACAATTTACCTGTAACTATTCTTCCACACACGAATTAGTATATTTCTTGATTCTTACCTTTTACTGAATTTCTTAATGAAATACTTTATCTATCATCATTTAATCCTAGTATATTAATTGATGAAGCTTTTATTTGGATATTAAATATTCTTTTTTAAAACAGAATTGTAGCAGATGATTACCTAGGCCATTTTTTCTACTCCGAAATCAAATATCATGACTGTCTCCAACTATCAAATTTATTGATAGCGTTTTATGACTTTAATTTGGATTTCGATGCAAAATTCTTCTATTTGTTCTTCTTGTCTGAAATTAGTACACAAACAATTAAATTTAAATTCATTTAAATTGGAATGAAGCTAGTGTTTGTAAATAAGATGTGAAATATAAGTTTAATAACGTATGCTTCAACAATGATGAAAAAAAGTTTGGAATAGAAGAACTATTTTTTATATTTCCTTAAATATGTTAGGAGGAATAAAGAATAAAAGAATAAAGAATATTTGTCACTGCTTACCGAAAAATATTACAAAAATCTGACTTGTCGACCGAAATATAATTGAGTTAAATATTTGTGATACACTTTTAATACTTGTTTTATACATTAATAAATAATTGTACACAAATGTTTGCTTAAATTATAAATAATAATTAACAATGATATATAATTCTTAATATTGTTATGCTTTAATCGTTGGTGTATTGTATTTAATAAGCACACAGGAAATTTTATAAAACGTGAAGTCACGTTATGGCTTTCCTTCTATGCAATTAATTACAATTTCCATTTGTGTAGCACCTGAGAAAATGTATGCTAATTACATTATTTAAAAAACACCGCGATGTAAATTGGAGAAAGAAGTTCACCCAAATGCAACAACCACTGTGCGTAATTGTTATGTTGTTCCAGATATCTATACGATATTTTCATATATTTAAATATTTTTTCTTTGTTCTTTACCTAACAAGGATAAAAATCAACTCAATTAACTATACGCTATAGTTGTAATAGTAAATAATTTACTAATTTAGGTAAATATAAAGATTTTAATGTAATACAACTAAATTTTACAAATTTTTGAAAACGTATACGTTATTTAGGATCTAAATGACATATTTAGGTATCAAATATTTTTGTTTGTTTTATAATCAAATTAATAATAATATTTTACTTTTAATATTTATCTTTAAATATTAAAAGCAAAATAAATAAACACGTCTGTAGATGATTTTAACCTGGATTGTTACATATAATTTATGTCACTTTCGTTATAATAAAATGCTTTTTTTAATATTGAATTAATGAATACCTCATAAAACTCCATAATACATTAAAATAAATTAACACAGTTAGGAAGGTTTGACTTTTATTGCTGATCACTGAAGCATGTTTCACTTCACAGTGACTTCATAAGCAGGGTGAATACTTTTTATATTCATCTGCCTAAAGAAACCACTGTGTGATCAACAATAAAAGTGAAACCCTTTGCCAAAAGAGCAAAAAACATTATTATCAACAAGCTATATCATTAAACAAAGTCTATTTCATCTGGCCGTTATTGGTGAATGTTACCAATCACATATCCGGCATCTTGTTATTTATTTCTCATAATTGTCCACTGGGCGTTGCAGCCATATATAAGCGATTAAAATAAATTACTAATAGCACAATAGAAAAACTACAAAAATTTTACGTCACTGAAAAAATATTAAAATTACAGTATTTTGAAAGTACACGCGTCAATGTCACTTTTTGTTCAATATTTTTTACAAATTGTACGAGAAAATATTAGTTCCTGGTCTATAAATTAATTGCCATGGACATTTCCAATCAAAGTCATGCTGCCGAATCGAAAGTAAACATTTTTTCAACTTTTGCACACGATTCAACCAAGCCACAGTTAGTGTAAAATTTGCTCCTATTGACCCACATCGACGAAATACTACGAGAATAGAACTGCTTATACAAGCAACACCTGCTGATGACCTGCTGCTTCCATTAACCCAGAATCCCTAGAAGCCAAACATCTATATTAAGTTTATTAAAACAAGTTCTCTTCATAATTCGGTTTCGATTCGAATTAATCTTAATTGGGATTAATTAATTCTTAGTGCGCCGTGCGTTCTAATTAACATTTTCCTTGGCTATTATTCATGCGTAATTATAAGCCGAAGAAAATAGATGCTAAGCGCATAATTCCCTTCACTGCATTTTATTCGTTAATCGGTTTTATAATTATAATACACTGTTGTTATAAGTTTCCCAGTGCTAATATAACTGTAGTAAAAATTGATAACTGTAATTACTGAATGCAGATTTTATTGCAGTCATATTTTCCGACCGAGGAAATGGATTACAGTAGAATAGCCAGTGATTATTTTTATACATACAATATGTTGTTCACACAGCGTGCATAAATTAATGAATAATTGATATGGATTTGTTTAAGCCGTTTACCTTATGTAAACGTTTATAATTAATTGAAAGTTCGATACTTGTTATGCTATTCTCTTAGTGGAACTAAATGTTTAAATTGGGAAAAGCAATGTACTTGGTATGTTCTATTTTTATATTAATTCAAATGGAATTTAGATAACTGACACGATTCGAAATGTTTCGATTTTATTAAAATCGATTCATTCTTATATGGTCATTTCACTTAATAGGAGTATAGCTCCACTGATGAGCTAAGATACAGCGAAATACGTGTCTGGAGATTGCGTTGCGTAATAATTTCATGACGTGTTGAAAAAACATTAACAGCACAAAATAGGTTAATTTTTTACTCAATGCGATTTAAGTCATATGACAGTAGCTAATAGCTAATGTAAATTGGGCCTGGTGGTGCTTTATTACCAGAAGTAGTTGTTTTAACAATTAACTGTTAGTTCTAGCATAATTGTTAGTATTTTAACTTTTAATAAAAAATACCCTAGTTGTGCAAAATTGTATCTCTACGTAACTAAAATTATTATTTTGCTTATGTAGTGTTTATTCGGAGATTAGCAATAAATTTAATATTATTTCGATTAATATTAATAATAGCAACAATTCTAAACCGATCATAGATTATACTTTTAATTTCAATATTACTTATTTTATATTTTACGATCACACGATCCATGCCAAAAAAGAGGTGTAGCACGCGTTTTCGTTTCAGTTCTTGTGAGCAGGTAATAAATTATTATTATTAAATTCCAATGGCTCTTTCCTCAAATTAAATTACGTAACTGTTTTTTTGATGATGTTTTTACAAACATGCCTCAAGATATCGGTCAGATTGTTCAGAAATTTCTAGCGTGTGAGAAATATGGTCTGGTGCGCTTAATATATAATAAATCACGATTTCGTTTATTTCTTAGTAACGCCGATCATTATAAATAGGAGTGAACTTTATTTGGAACATCTTTATAGTGTTGCAATTAACTTAAATAACCACAATTAGGCTAGCTTATAGGCAATTTGCCTGTTTGTGCTATTGACCCAGGTTATATTATCTCAGTGAATAGAATACTGTAATGAACAGTAATGAATTACTGGGAATGACTTTTGAGTTACGTGAAGATGCACTGACTATTAAATGAAATAAATAATAAAGAAAGGAGACTTGCATTTCATTTCAAAAATAGCATATTATAGGGCTGAAAGACCACCGAACGATAGGCAATGGAAAAACAAGAAGAGAAGAAATATAGTAATTATCGCATTATCAGATGTAAATATTTTCCAATAAATATGTTTATCTCTCTGTAATATATTGTATAAATAATACTTTACTTTTTGTCTTTCTATTATTTTTAAACTCTCTGTCCTAATTTCCACCTCCTAAAAGTCTAGAGAGGCGACCAATAACGGACACACTATATAATTATTAATCATACTAACCATTGAGTATTACATATGTTTAAATTACTGAAGGGTTATTATAATTTAAGCCTTCTTGTGGTGAATTAAGAGACAATTTAAACATTAAACGTTTTAAATAGATAATATGTTTTGTCTAGTACATTGGAGAGATGTCCATTACCCTTTGCACATTCTCTTCACACCCACTTTAAGTAGTAAACGCCGGCAGAGAGAAGGATTTCCTACTATTTATATATTTCCCAATAAATACGAAGGTTTTATCACTAAAGATTAATTGCAGATAATAAAATCTCAATGACAATAAGTCTCTAAGTATTTATATGTAATAAAAAATACTACAATTATATAAACTTTATTCTAATTTAAAATTGCATTTACAATGTATAAAAATATTTAAATAGTAAGAAAATCTTCAAATTTTAAAATTCATAACAATTTCTTATATGGTTACAATTGTTATTTTCATTAGGTTTCTATGTACGATTTTTTTTTCTTAATTTATTTATTACGGAAATCCCCTTTTTAACAATTGTCAAAATATAATTAATACACATATAAAAAAAGATACACAACTTATTAACTACTCTGAAGTTAAATAAAGAAATTTGCAATTATTGTACATACTTAATCTCCCATTAGATAATTGTTTTTACTGCTAGACCTTTACTTTCCTTTTACACCAAATTATAACCCTTGAGTGACTATTTCACCTAAAAAATAATCACATATCGGCAATTCACATTCTTAATTCTATTATTTTATTGAGTGCATCCTTTTCTGCCTTTGGTTCTCTATTTATGTATTAACAGTAATCCATTTTGTTCTGTTACTTGTTAGTCTCTACGAAGGACCGCGCAGTATGTGAACAGTGTTCATGATTACTATATTTTTGCGTTTACTGACACATAGCCAAATGAAAATGTGGGCAGCGGTCAGCTTTTTCATAATAATTATACAGTTTTCTGTAATGATTGCAATTGTGAAATAACTAATAAGAAGTGTAGTGGTGGTGTGTTAATCATGGTTGATTATGCACTAAATGCTGTTGAAATGCTAATTGATCGTGTTATGATTTCTATTAATAGAATTTAATTATTAATTATAAAAGTAAATATTGCTAATGTAATTATGTAAACATGTCTACCTGTAAATTTGAACCAACTATTAATTATTACCGAAATTTTGGAAAACTCGACTTTTTTGTTGAGCAGTAATGTAGTTGTTGTTAGAGACTTCAATCTAAGTGTAACTAACCCAATGTTTGCATAACATTACACAATTTTTAGGTCTTGAACAGTTTAATTTTATCAAAAATTATAATAATCAAACCCTGGATTTATATTTTAGTAATATTCTTGCTAAATCTAGTTGATCCAATTACCGTCGAAGATAAACATCACCCTGCTTTAGAGTTAATTATTGATCTACTGGCACGTAAAATCAATCCCAATTCATTAGATTGATTTAAAAATGATTATTTTTTTTAGACTAACTCTATAATTTGTATGACTCAATTACGGTTATTGATCAATCTGTAGATGAAGCTTGCAATTTATTCTACGATAAATTGTTTTAAGTTTTCCAAGTCAACGTTTCGTTGGTCGCACGTAGTTTAAATAAATTCCTTCCATGGTTTTTTAATAGTCTTTAACGGAAAATTAATAATAAATTCATCAAGCTGAAAAAACCGATCCACATCTCAGTGCTTAAAGGTGAAGTGAAATTACTGTCTGAAACTGACTATAATGCATTTAAAAACAGTACTGAAAAAAATGTATCCAGAGAACCAGGTAACTTTTGGAATTTTATCAATATTATTCACAAGGAATCATCTGTTTCTCCCAATTTGGAATATCAGAATAAAAGAATTTCTTCTCCGCTTGCGGTCATCATGCTTTTGCTATACCTTTTCCAAATCCTATAATAAACCCTCTAAACCCAAAGCTAGGGAAGTTCATGGCATGTCCGTCAATATGAATGAATTTATTACTATAAAGTAAATGCAGGTCCTAATGGTATACATACTTTAGTCCTTAAAGATTGTCGTTATATCTGACTGATACTGTGGTTGAGTCTCTTGCACATAATAATGTGAGTGCAGGTCCTGATGGTGTATCTACGTTAGTCCTTAAAGATTGTCGTTATATCTTTCCTACACCCTTAACTCATATCTTTAACTTAACTCTTACTAATAGCGTAGTTCCTTCATGTTGGAAGAGTTCTCGTATTGTACCTATTTTTAAATCAGACAATAAAAAGACGTATTAAACTATAGACCTACCTAAAGTGCACAAATTGATCATCCCAAAAAGACCAAAAATTGCATATACGAATGCTCCCTCATATAAAGTGTGTTCTCTTGTTAACAAAATCCTTCCAGAAATAATTCTCTGTCGTTCCAAATAAGGAATTTAAACTCTAACGACTTGGTGAAGAAAACTAAGAACAAAACAGTGGGCAAGAGAGCGATTCTGTTTTTTTTTTATATCAAAAGTCTTTTCGCATCAGTACCTCTACTTAAACTGAAATAATTATTTCCCAGAGTAAAGAAAATTCATCGATTTATTACACGTCAGAAATCACCAACTTAATAAATACTTGTTTCGAACAAATTTACTTCTTCTACACAGACACCTTTTATATTCAAAATGAAGGACTGCCCATGGGATCGCCTATTTAGCAACTCTGCAATAATATTTATGAATTATTTTGAAGAGCAATTATCTAGGAGCAATACATGAACAAAAAACATACAACACTTGTGCAGATATGTTGATATTTTCTGTATCTGGAATGGCACAGATAGACATACATTTTTAGCAACACTAAAATCAATCAATAGGGAAATTCAATTTACTATTGAAAAACAAACTAATACTCAACTTTTTAGATGTAAACTTTTCAATAGAAGACAATAACTTAAAATGTGCTATATATATATATATATATATATATATATATAGAAAACCCACTGCCACCGGTACAACTATTCCATCGATATCACTGTAATCAGAACAAATGAAAAACATCAGCATTATTATCATATATTCATCAGTTATAGTTGATGCTTGAAGCCATTACTTTGTGATACATTTTGAAAATTAGGACGATAAATTCATCAGTTAATTAACATCGTTCAGCGAAGAAGATTTTAACCGAGAATTACATACAATCTACCTAAGAGCGACGAACAACAGATATAAGATAAATAAGGTAGACAGTATACTAAAACACAAGAGAAGGAAAGCATTTCAGAAACTACTCTTCAATAGAGAAGAACCAAAAGAAGATAAAAAGCCATTCTTTACTAAGCCAAAAGATAGCCAAATAAATAAACAAACACAATGACCAAGCAATAGAAGTAAACTGAGATAATAATAGAGACAATAGATCTATTAGAAAATCCAGCATTTATGAAGTGAAACGCAATAACTGTGATGGAAACTATTTAAGACAAACGGGAAGAAATTTCAAAACCAGGTTCAAGAATTATCCGAACTATTATCATAACTGGACATCAATTAGCCAACATTAAACCGATACGCTTTGCCGAAAAAGGCCGCAAATTAAATTTCCTTGAAGGTCTGGAGATTAAAAGCGCTATTAGGAGCGGTGAAAATCTCCTGAACAGCCAGTACGAACTGTTGACCAGTTTGAATCTCTTAATTTCTCTACTTTGCCACAATTAATCCCATATTATATATTGTAACACGTCTTCCTTTTTAATTAGTTATTTTTCTAACTCCTTTGAGAATGGTCATTATTGACCAAAACGCGTGTCAGGAAACTGAATATAACATTATTAAATAAAATAAGTATTTTAATTGAAAATCACCTATTATAATTTGAAGTTTCTTTTACATATTACTAGTTAAAAAGATTAGTTACAAAAATAAAAATATGCCTTTAATAAGTCGAAATTTAATTCGTACATTTATTGTATATACGCAGTAAAATATTAAATTAACTATAATAAAAAAATATAGTAATCATTTAACTGATTTTAAAATAGAAACATCCGCAAAAATTCTTAAAATCTTATACTTTCATGAGAAGCTAATGCTGTAAAGTATTATTATTATATAATTAACGATTATTATGTAACTAACCATACCGGAAGTGAAGCATCTTTGGACCTGGTCTACAATCGGATGGGCGACTGGTACTATTCACCATTGTCACATTAAAAATGGCGCTTTAAAGTAAAAAGCACAATCTATTATAGTAACAAACTTATTTACACACACATAAATTCACAAATAAAATTAAATGCTTAATTGTGAAGGCATTTACTTTGTGGTACATCTTAAATATAATGAAGAAGGAGACGATTACTTTGTTTGCAAATAACATTGCTTAAATCAGTTTATCAGTATACAATTACTACTACTACTACTACATTTATTATTACTAATTGATAATTATTTTGTTTCAGGTATGTACCTAGATGCTCACTTCAGAATTTTGTAAGTAAAGTAAATAGTGAAGATAAATTCATCAATAATAACTGGTTGAAACTGATGAAAGGATAATAAGTACTTCCAGTTAGTATATATTTAATTTTATTTTCCGGACTAGTTTCGATGCTCTAATGCATCATCTTCAGCGGGAAAAACGTCAGAAAAAATGCTTATGTATTGTCTTCATAGGTTTAAAAATGATATAATATACTGGGAAAAACATCAACCTTAGCACGAACGTGGTTTTCGGCCTTTTAAAGTAAATAGGTTTAAATTTAGCAATAGCTATTAGTGGTATATTACAAGGTATTTTTCTTTCCTCAATAACAAATATTGTTAAATAGCTTGATTTAAGAATAGTAACCCTTTCATCTAGGGACAAAGTAGATCAAAGGGTTATAACAAAAAACATCTATATAGAGATTTCCAAATTTTATAAACTTATGGATTTGTAAAGGGTGTTCGGGAAGTAGGAATGAATATTAAAGTTCTATATAACATACAAAATTTATTGAATTTTTTTATAAACTAATTAAGTAGCATCTCCCATTTATATATGAAAAATATATCCTCCATATAAGCACCCCAACCCGCGCGGCAACGTACAAGTTCTCGATGACGTTCACAAACATTTGATGAGATGCCGTTAATAACCCTCTGAATTTCATCCTTCAATTGGTGTATTGTTTATGGTTTGTTCAAGTACACTTTTGATTTCACAAATTCCCATAAAAAAGTCTCAAGGCGTAAGATCGCATTATCTGGAAGGCCATTGGTTGTCACGCAAAGAGAATTGTTTTGGGAATCAATCAATCAATTGTTTCACGGAATGTATGGCATGTCGCACTATCTTGTTAAAACCAGAAATAAATCGTCATCTTCATTCACAACTGCGAAAAACCGACCAGAAAGCATATTTCTGTAACGGTCGCCGATCATAGTGAAGGCTCCTCATGATTTTCAAAACAGTACGGGCCGATCACTCCTCCTGTCCAGAACTCACATCACATAGTCGTGCGTTGTGGATGCATCTCATCTTCCACAGTCACTCGCGGTGCCCCAAATTTTGCAGTTCTGTTTATTGACGTACCCACTGAGATGGAAGTGCCCCTCATTTGAGAAAATTATTTTTTTTGTGAAGTTATTGTTCGCTTGTCGAGCCAATACCCACTGATCAAATCTATATCTCTCTCCATGGTCTGCAGATTTCAAGATTGTATAAGTTGAATCTTGTACGCATTTTCAGATCTTTTGAAAGGATTGCATGTATTAAACTTGTTGATAAATTCAGTTGTTGGGCTCGTCGGCGAATCAATTTTCTGGGGCTTATGGTAATATTATGATGCCTATTTTCTTAACATTTGCAATGATCTCAAGCTTCCGGATCAACTTCCGAACTTAAGATTCGATTTCCGAGTATCATACGCAATACACGAACTGTTTTTGTAAAAACTTTTCATCACTTGGATACGTTGCTTAGTTGCCATATGCTCCATGACGAAAAGAAACATAAAATTATAACGTTCACCACAAAAAGCTATCAGGCTGCCAATGGGAAGGATAGCAAATAACAAACATGAAACAAGCACGACATGACACACATGACAAAATGGCGCCAAATTCAAATTTGTCCTTCCTTCCTGGATACCCTATATAAATTAGGTATTCATAAAAATACAGCAATTGGTTTCAAATATTAAGCAACATCTTAGAAAAACTAAATGTGATAGTTCTTCTGATAATACCATGAGATGGTAAAAAAATCATTCTAAGAATTAGACCTTGACTTATGCAACTCGATTAAGATTTATAATAATATAAATAAGTTTAATATTAAGTTTAAGATTTTTGTAATTAAATTGTTATTTTTTTAGCTAGAGATCTAATTAATTTACCAAAGTTGTATAGTTATGCAGTTATGACTAATTACTTAAAATCGCAAATTGCTAAAAGAATCAAATACCCTACTTATTATTTCTTGAATAATGTTCTTGCGTGTCTCTTGGTGAAACACCTACTATTTCGATGAATACTTTTAGTGAAACAAACCAAGTGTTTATCAATTCTTTTCCTATTACCTTACTTATTATTGAAGATTTAAAATAGTTGTTCTCTTGTTTCTTCTACAATATTAAATTTAATATTGTTTAGTTTATATTGTTTCCTACTTGTTTAAAACATGAAACAGAGAAAGGGGGAAGAGAGTGGGAAAAGGGACGAAACTTATTGTAACAAAACAGTCGATATTGAGAAAGCAAATAAAAAAACAATTGAAAGGATTGATATTTAAAATACAAAAACAAAATAATTAAAGTACAGGGTCCATTATAAATGTAATGCACATTTTCTGGGAAAATATATTTTTTGATCTATTACCATATATGATAAAATGCTTAATATTCTTTAAAATACTCTCCCATAGCATCAATACACTTGCGAAAATGTATCTGCCGGAACGGGAAGTTTTTGGAAGTTTCCCACGGACTCCCAATGCTTTCCCTACAGCTCTCTCTCTCTCTCTCTTCAGTCAAGGAAGCAAACAAAAAATCGCAAAAATCATAAAGGAGCTGGGGGAAAACCGAGGTGTTGCTCCGAGTCAGGGAACGTTGAAGGCCATGTGGCTGGGGGCATTGTTATTGTAGAGACTGATCGTGTCTTTGATGTCAGACATCACGCGCGCGTTCCTGTGTTTCAATTTCTTGAGCCTACAGGTAAAAGGCTGAGTTGACAATTTCCTCCAGCTGTACAAATTCAAAATAGACGTTTCCTCGGACTTCAAAAAGATATGAGCATCGTTTTGATGCGAAACTTGCTCATTCACGCTTTCTTGAAGCAGATTGATGATTTTGTGTACCGCTCGCTGTTCTGCCTTTTCAATTCTGAGTCGTACAATATTCAGGTTTCGTCTTCGGGTACAACTGATTTAAAAGAGTCTAGCTCATTTTGAATTTATTAACAGCGCGAAACTAAAAGTTTTTCTTTTTTTCCGTCAATACTTTTGACATAAGCTTTGCGCAAACCTTGCATACCTGCAGATCCTTGCAGATCCTGCAGTCACCACAAATGTAGACATGTTTAGGATGTATGGTGTAGGTAAATCGCTGGATTTACTGGATTCTCAATCGAGGTTCAAAAGGGAAAACTTCGCGCATACAAATTCATATCTTCATCAGTTCTGGCCGTTCTTGGCCGCCCACCTACCGGACTGTGACTTTGAAATGTCATCCTTCAAGGCCTCTTAAAGCATCTGAAATAGTATTGTTGTATTATTTTCAAGCCGCACACAAAACTTGAATGCCTATCGCTGTTCAAGCGTCACAATAAAAGCATGCTCATTACTTTCATAATAGACACTGTATACTAATAAACAGTTGCTATTTAAGAAACTAAAAATAAACGCCTATTTAAAAAATTAATTTTCAATTTCCTTTTTTAAATACATTTTTGACCACCTTTTATTGTATTCTTAAAAATACTAACTGATCGATTTAAAGACAATTGTTTCAACTCTTTTTACCAAAATTTTAATGATTACTAATAGAAATTTTAGAAACTTTTCAACTGTATTTAAAGAATTTTTGGAAAATTTAAACCGTGCAAAAAGTCGGGGTTTCGAGATTTTTTTAAAGAAACATGCAATTATTTGTTTTAAAATTAGTTTATGTTAAGAAATTATATTTTGAATTTAGTTGATAAAACTATTCTATTCTATAAAACAAAGTTTTAATTGTTCTAATAAATTAAAGAACCTAGTTAAAATTCTCTTTTATGTCTTCAACTGTTCTCCAATTTGAATTTTTTTTTTCTTATTTTTCAGCTGTTACATTAAACATAATTTTAAATTCATTTTCAAAAATTAAGAACAAACAATTTTGTTCTAACAAAAAATGTATTTCTTCCGTTATTTTTAAGTGCGTTTAAACAATTTTATAAATTCATAAACAATTAAAAGGCTTAGAGTAAAAATTCAGACGGTAAAATTTTACCAAAAGCTTACCAGCTATACAGGTTTAAAGTTTTAGCTCAATATCTCTATTAGCTTTTAGGATACAACACCCACATATACACATATTTACACACGCTCATTTTTACTCTGTATCTTAAAAGTCGCTAGAGATTTTATGTTAAAAATTTAATTTAATTTTTATTTCTGGCGAAACTTTTCCTATCCGAAGTTAAACCAATATCCACTTACCGATTGGTATTTTTTATTTTCTTTTACAAAATACAGTTCCGATTCAAAGTGAGCAATTCATTTCAAAAATAAAATAGAATCAGTATTGCAAAGAGGGAAGAGAAGGAACAATGAAAACATAATTAGCAGTGTATAGAATTAAGTTATAGAGAGACTATACCTAATAAAGGTTTTGTATAAAATAGTACCAAGTAAGGAATTTTTAAATTGTTATTTTAATGGGACCTCAAACATAATTATTTTAAATAAGTGTACAACCACAATATTTCAGTATTGTCCACAAGAAAAATTTAATCATTTTGGGGTGCATTTTGAATTACGGATAGTTTTACTCAAATGCATTAGAATTGTATTACTTTTATTTTAGATAGACAACTAAATGTAACTTAAGGGTTGTTAGTGAGTCACTTTGTTGGTTTCACAATTTTTTTAACAATTTATTCCGAGTAGTTTCGATTTCAACATCATTGTCTAAGAATAGTGAATAGTGCATAATTGTAAACAACCCTTAATATTAAAAATGTTTCAGCACGTGATAATTGAGAACCAAATTCAACAAATAAATGTAACTTAATACTTGCTATAGTTTTAATTTAAGAGTGTTCATTAAGTAAAATATATTATTCAATATAACCTCCACATAATGAAAATAATGAAAGGACAGATTGCACTAATGAGTTACTTAATTACGTGACCATAAAACCCTCACATTTAAGACTTATGAGGTCAAGTAAAAATTAAGTGTATCAAAGTGAATTTACCAGCAAGGAGTTATAATAAATAGTGGAACGGGCTTTATTTAGTCTTCAGTTTTTTTCGACAGGTATTATATATATATATATATATATATATATATATATACATATATACATATATATTTAATTTAATGTTTCATTCTATGTGAAATTAATAAAATTATCTAGACTTGTTTAATATATTTAATAATTAAATGAGTATTATTATTATTTATTTAATTAATTTCAGATAAATATAGTGCCAATATTTGTGAAATTATCCATCAGATTTCCATTTTAATTTATTAAAAGATTAGAAAATAGATTAGTAATATCTTGAAGACGGAAAGACGGTCGATAGCCGATTGACAGATCTGGTATATTTTTAAAATCTATATAAACTGCGTATGTATATTATTTTTATTATATACTCTATATATTAAAGATATATAATATCTCAATCAATTTGAATTTTATCAAAATCAATTTTTCTAAAAGAATCATTCCATTTGAAAATTTTAACTAATTTTATATCTATCGTAAATATATCTATAAAAAAATCATCTTGAATATTTTTGGAATTATACAGATCTCGCTTACAGTAATGAGAAACTTAATTATATTAATATCATCTGCATGAATACGTAATAATAACGTTAGTGTCTGCATTGGAATGTCATATATCTGGGCCATAACGATGTCCTAATTACATAGTTTTCTAGAACACTTTCTTCGATGGATATGAATAAATTCAATACCATCTCATTGTTATTATGTATGATGTTAATGAATAAATTACAGGCAATAATATGTTAATAACTATTTTTCTATAAAGATATTATATCTTGTATTAGTTGAAAATTCATTAAAAACTAGTTATATTAACAAAATTAGAAATTACCTTTCTACATAAATTTTAGATTCAAAATGAAACAGAATTTTAAGATTTTTTATATTTAATTTTAGACATACTCGGCATTATTGGACGCTTTTGATTACAAAATAAAACACTTAGTTACTATGTTTGTATAACAATTTTTATTTCTTAGTGGCTATAGTTCCAGCAAATAAACTTGCCATTATCAAAACTTACAGCAATTACAGGTATATATAGGAAATAAGTTTAACATACAGCCGTAAAAATAGGGAAATATTTAAGGTCAATCTGTGTGTCTATCCTTTTGGGTTCTAACACCCATTACTCATAATTTTCTATTAGTTTGCTCTTTGATATACTAACAAAAGCTGTCTTCATTTGTTTATAAATTGCTACTACAATTTCTTTCTTTCATTTTTATTTGATTTATTAAGTCGTATGCAGCCAGCCGTTCAAGTGTCTTTGAAATACGCTATTTCTGTTTTTGGCTAATATTGTGGTGTGAATTTGTATTTATAAGACTTTTTCTAATCTTTTATTTCAATTTGATCTTTCATTTCAATATGTGCTTAGTCATCAACACTGTCTTTTTGAATTATTTTGCTGTATCATTTACTTAAACTTTCATAATTTCACTTAAGTCCAAGTATTTTTAAACCAGAATTATCGTTCTTGGTAGTTTTACAAACATGAATGAACTTCTCCCGAATCCCTTCAATTTCAATTAAAGTAAGAGTTTTTTAAGTAGTTGTATTTTGGATTAGTTTTAGAAGAGGAACGGAGCAAATAATAATTAAAGATTTTATTTATTTATTTATACCTAATAAAACTACAGTTTTAACCTCATTTTCTTCAAATTACAATAAAACAAAAAAATCAATTATATACCCAGACCTATGTTCCGATGACCTATCCATACAGTTTGATTTTAATACCCAATCCCAACCTACCCCATCCCCTCCTGAATATATCCATCACTACCAGAGCTGCAATATAAAAAAGGTTATAAATGACATATCTTCGACATTTGATTTAACTCAAGACATTAATCCTAACATTATTTCCCATTTTTGCCAATCCCTATCAGAATCAATTTTATTGCATACCCCAACACTTAAAAAACAATACTATAAATATCCCCTACCCAAAAAATATACAACTACTGCTATTCCAATCAATTTTTCCCTACAGAATGGAAGCAAGGTATCGCTATCTGTATTCCCAAACCTGACACCGATCCTACTTTAGTATCCAGTTACCGCCGCATTACTCTCCTCCCAGTAATATTAAAACTATACGAATCCCTTATTAAATAAAAACTCCTCCAATCCTCTAACAACCACATACCCGAATACTAGTTTGGTTTCCTGCCCAAAAAATCAACCACTCATCCTCTATCCATTCTAACCTCCAATATCCAAACCAATCACCTCGAAGGACAAAAAACAACAATCCTTTTTCTAGACATTCAAAAGGCATTTGATTCGGTTTGGCATATTGGCCTCATTTAAAAGTGTTTCCTTCTAAATATTCCACGTCATTTAATAATCCTTATCCATAACTTCCTCTCTAACAGAACCTGTAAAGTTAGATTCAAACAAACCTATTCCGACCCTTTTCCTATCCACCAAGGTGTACCACAAGGATCTCCCCTCTCTACCCTCTTATATAATATCTTTTGTCACGACATATACAACCCCAATCCAACATACTTTCATCCCTCCAAATACGCCCTCCTCTTTGCTGACGACACTGCCCTGGTTACCCACGCCCCAACTCTCCAAGCTGCCCAACTATCCCTTCAATCATCATTTGACGCAATTCAATCCTGGTGTTCCAAATGGCGTATGAAAGTAAACCCTTCCAAATCCAAACTATTTATTCCCCACCATAAAATCACACCGCATTCCCCTTCTATTAATATTAACATTACCTACATCCACCCCTCCAACACCTGTAAATACCTAGGCGTCCTTTTCGATTCCAAACTTTCCTTTACAGCCCACGCACAATCAATTAAATCCAAAATCAAAACAAGAGCTCGACATTTCCGTGTATTAACCTACAAAAATCAGGGCATATCCACTAAAACAGCCGTTAAAATATATGCATCGATTTGTCGACCTCTTATTGATTACAGTGCGATCCTATTTAACCAAATCCGTCTTTCCACTCTCCATCACTTCAATGTGGCCGAAAGGTCAGCCCTACGTACCCTCACCAAATTAAGACACCCCGTTAACCCCCTACACAATCCTTCTAATGTTCTCCTTTACGAAACCACTCAAGTCACCCCCATATCCCAACGAATAATAAGCCTTAGTGTAAAATTTGCCAACAATCCTTTCAATGTAACCCTTCTCAATAAATTTTGCACTCCCCGAAACCCCAATATCCCCCCCAAACACAAACATTCATCAATCACTCTTCATCAATTCGTTAGCTCGCATCATCCGGACAGTTAAGCTAGACAGCAATTTTTTCTTTGTTTTTTTTACATAAATTAGAATAAAGACAGGGCAGAAAGACCGAAGGTCGATAGCCCAAAAGGACAGACTAACCCTTATTTTAAATTAAAATGTATTCGTTCTAAATGTATTTTTGTTTGTCCAAATAAAGATGTTGTTCCCTCTCTCAAATATATAATTTACATTTACTTTCTTCAATAGAGACTTTAGAAGTGAATTTTTTCAACAACCTAGTATTACCATACTTAATTAGTCAAATAAAATATACCTTTTATATATTTTCTATTGTTATCCATCGATAAATTGCTTGATATATGGGAAAATCGTATTTTGAAATAATCACTGGTTGTTGTATAACACTTTCTTTGTTTATTAGTGTTATTATTATTTCAATTCTCTCACTTTCGAATTCGTCTTCAATTGAATGGAAAATTGGATGACTCAGTGTAATCAAATGTTGCTGCATTTTGTGAAAAAAAAATAATGACGCGAAATTATGTTTCTTGTTATGGTTGCATAATTTTATTATTATAGGAAAACTTGAATTGTAACGTCTGTAATTATTACAATTTTACATATTGCAAATCATAAATGTTATGATATATCTCAGTTCTGTGGTTTATTTGATGATATCTTTCTATGAATACCCACTAATTGTTTATTTATTCGCTTCTGTGTTTAAATTTTTTCTCTATTATTACCATTTTATGCATAATACGCTAAATGTTTACCGAGAAGTAAATAATTATGACAAATAATTCAGACAAAAAACGTCTAGAATAATTGACTTTAAATGCCTTAATTATTATACCATATACTATAAGATCAATGTTTTTCTATTTTACTTCTCATATAAAATAGTAAGCTTTTTACTATCTAATAAAACATGTCTGTTTTATAGAGAAACATTGAGTTTGTAGCTTTCTTATTATTTGCACATATTTCTGTTTCACAAATATAAATTAATGTAAACAACATTTTCTCTGAGTTACACGTTATCACATATAATTTCAGCATTATGATGCTCAAGCTAGTTTATTCTAAAAATCTCAACATATATAGATCGAAAGAAGCGGACTTGTTTCATGATCTGCAAATTCTCTGTAAATTAATATTTTTAATATTTTTTTACAATTATGATCTATAATATTATTATATATTATAGTTTATGAATAAAACACAAAAATAATTTTTAAGTGTCATTAAGAAATTAGTTAGATAATAAAACACTTTAATATTTAATATTTAGAAATAGTTTTAACAAATTATTTTTTTATTATCTTTAGAAAAGTTCTATATATATATATATATACATCTTTATTGACAAATGGCTATCGACCAGAGGTCTTTCTGCCTTGTTTTGTCTAGTCATATGGCGTCAGTCTTTAGTGAGTAGATGCATGAAGTGATGAAATGAAATCGAAAATGGTAGAATGTGGGTTTTTAAATTTAGAGATTATGTTAGGGTTTCTAGGAAGACAGTACAGGGATAATATATGAAAGTTGAAAGGATTTTTGTAGAATTTTTCTGATAGGAATCGAAGGCGTTCTTGAATGGGGATAACTAAGGTTGTATCATAGAGGAGTTGGTTGGAAGGATTATGTAAAGGATTTAGAGGATGCCGAAGTTTTGTTAGGGTACGGAGGGATGCTCGCTCGATAACTTGAATATTACGGGAGGTTGGGTTGCTGGGATTGGGATAGAGGGCACAACCATAGTCCAGTAATGGGCGACAAATCATTTTGTATATTTTGACTGCTGTTTTACTAGTGATGCCATCATTTCTATAAGTTAAACATCTAAAATATTTTGCCCTAGTTGTAATTTTGTTTTTAATTATAGCTGTGTGTTTTTTGAAATTAATTTTGGGGACTATGGTTATGCCTAGGTATTTAACGGGATTTGAGGGGGGATAATAGTGTGGGAAATTGAGATATTGTAGGGAGAATTATTGGTGCGGTGATATGGAATTAGGAGCTGTGATTTATGGGGATTGATTTTAATACGCCATTTTGCAAACCAGTGTTGAAGGGAGTCAATTAGCTCTTGAAGGAATTGGAGGGCTTTTGGTAACGTGGGAGCATGGGTAATTAGGGCAGTATCATCAGCAAATTGTAGGAGATATTTGGAAGGATTGAAGTAGAGAGGATCAGGATTATAGATGTCGGAGCTAAAAATGTTGTATAATAGGGGTGAGAGGGGAGAGCCTTGAGGGAGGCCTTGTTCGGGAGTAAAAGAAGAAGAGAAGGAGTTGTGAATTTTTACTTTTAGGGATCTATTGGAAAGGAATTGTTTAATGATAAAAATGATATGACGAGGGATATTTAGGAGATGACATTTATACAATAAGCGAAAAGTTCTATAAATTGCTGAATATCCACTTCTGTTACTCAAATTTTTACCAACATCATTTCAGCTCTTCCACCAAGAAATAAAACTTTAAATTTAACGTCGCAACTCAAAATTTCGAGTGGAAAATATATTCAAATTTTTCTATACAGAAAGTAAAAAATATTAACATGAAAGGTATTTTCGGTTTTGATATATGCCTTATGCAAAAAAAAATATTCTCAACTAAATCCTAAAAATAATCTCTCATCTCTACAATTAATCCTCAATGCTTATAAATGAATATACATTCAAATAAATACTAGCACAAAATAGTACAATACAAAAGTAAATTAGAAAAAATGCTTGGATTTGTCCCATTTAAAATAATAATAAACCATTTAACAAGTAAAGTGTACATGTAAATAATTACATAATTAGATAATTTATATTTCTATTACTTCTGTAAAAGGACTCATGCTAACGTTCATAAATCATACGTGATAAGGTATTACTGTCTAATTGCAAAGGCAATTACTCTTACTGAAACGAAGCCGATATTTTAATATATGTTCTTGAGAAATGATATTTTCTGAAGATAAAGTCTTATTGATTAATTAACCACCAGCCTTATTTAGCATTTAACAATAACACAAAACGTATTTAATTAATAAACAATTGTAGTGAGCTAAATAAAAATTTGAAAATCAAACACTTAAATATAATATAGATTTTCAATCAGTTTATCGAAAAAATAAACGTATTTATTTCTAAGATATGTATTCATTTGGTGATTTATCATTGATCCAATAATAATTTTAATTTGATAATAATGAAGTTATATTTTTCAATTGCGTTTAATTAATACAAAATATATTTAATAAACAGAATAAATTGTTAAAAGGCAAAATTCATCTTGTAGAATGTCCTTCAACTTAAATCTACAAATATCATTTCCTTCACTGTTTATTATAACTGTAAATTACCTTGAAAGACATGTTTTTACCATAAAATGTATGAATTTCTCAATTATTTGGGATATGTTTAGGTCAATTTGTGATTTTTTATTTAGTATATATTATGCAATAAAATATCTGATTTATTTTATTTTATTAATACAATACTAGTCCTGAATGCTTTTGTTTGTTTTAATGAAGAATATTTAACAAAAACGTATTTTAATTATTATGTATGAAAAGTGATCGGTTTCCATTTTGGATCGACGGTTTACCCGAAGAGTTAAAAACTCCAAAGTGAAACTCCGTTTCCCTGTCTCCAACTGCACTACGCTGATGAGATCCAAACTAGACCGAAACCGGTCCGTGGCTATTGTTGACAGATTACAATATTTAATGTTTACATTATTATTGTTATAATTGTCGCTGTTAAGAGTAAGTTCCCTATGATTTGTCGGTGGTTATCCACCCAAACAGGGATCTAACGCAAGGCTAAGATAATGGAAATATAATATTTTATTGCCATTATATAATACCGCCATAGAAGAATACCTAGGGAGAACGAAATCAGAATTGAAACTTTGATTAAACATTGAGGAATTTTATATCATTTTGAATTTATTGCTCCAAAATGTTTTTAAATAGTTTGTATGAAAAAGGTTATGCATTTATCGTCTGAAGTTTCATTTTAATTCCTATGTTAAGGATCAGCTACAAAAAAGTGAAATCTGGATTAAAACTTTAGAAAAACATTTATAATAATATAATTTTGAAAGATGAATTATGAAAACGAAAACTCTTTTTCGTGTGTTTTATAAAATATACTTTTAAAGGAAAATTCTTATGTTTTAATAGTATGAAAAATATGTTTAATATTTTATATGAAACAAAATATTTTATCAAACGTTAAGTAAGAAAGTTATTCAAGAAATATTCGTATCCGAATGTTTATTATACCAAAATTTAAAGCCTTGGAATATTTATTACAACAAATATATGCCGAGGTATGATAGTAAAACTATTGTTGCATGGCAAGTTATTAAAAAAAAACTAAATTATTTCATAATAAATAACGTATTATTTAGTCAATAAAGTCTTTAGTAGATACAAGTAGGAAATACTTCATTAAATTTCCAAATTACCTAGTTGAAATAATATTACTACTGCTATTTTGTATTTTAAAGATTTATGACAAATACAATTCTAATATTAATGCCACTGACCAAACCTTCAAAACCACAACTTAAAGTTTTGTAGTTGTTGTTTCGTAAAACTTAAAATTATAATTAGTACATGAAATAAACGAGCGACTCAAACGCTAGAGGGCGCTAGTAGTAAAAATGGCCACTAGTGAACAGAAAGCTTCTTATGTTCTCCAGTTTGCAAAAACCAAATCTGTAATTACTATGCAACGTGCGTTCCGGATTAAGTTCAGATGGTGATCCCCCAGGTGATAAGAACATACTTTGATGGTATCGCGAGTACGCGACGACGAAATGTTTCTGAAGAGAGAGTGTTGAGCGAATGAGCGTAGCCCGAGGAAATCAGTTTAGAACGCTAGACGTAAATTAGCAATTCCGATGATGATTGTTTGAAAAGTTTTACAGAAACGGAAACCTTAGATACAGAATTGAGGCAGATGTTACAACAATTAAACTACAAACATTAAACAAAGTTTGGATAGGTCGAAAGATGCTTACATTGAGCACTTGTAAGCTTGTACGTGTGACTGTTTGAGTTGCTCTTTCATTTCATGTATTAATTATGTATTTAAGATTTACGTAATAAATATTACAAAGCGGTAAAACCTCGATATTCATTTAAAAACACTCGGTATTGTTTTTATATTGTCATGATCGTATAGTACTCCATATGTACCTATTTTCTGGTCTTCTGGCCTTATCCATTTTGATTTTATTATTTTTGATTAATCCGGCTTTCCTTGTATCTCGTCCCACTAATTTTCTATTTTTTGTTCTAAAGTTGTTTGTTCCTACCACTAAAGAATATTATTCCCTTTTTCAGACATAAGCTCTATAAGTTTTACACCTACTATTGGTAGAGCTTAACTAATCGAGTGTGTTTTTAGGTTTCGTGAAGAGTATATCAATATAAATAACAGTGTTGTATCCTTTATTGACACTTTATTTCTATGCTTAGATATAAATCGTAACTATATGTTGTTTGATATTTTTCCATTATAGTGGATTATCTTTATTAATTAATCCCTTATTAGGACAAAATGCCATTATTGGGCAACAAATTGATAAATTTTAATCAAGAGAGTCTTCATAGAGTAGAAGAGAAGAATTGATTTTATGAATTAAAGCCTTTCCATATATGATCCAAATTTACGTATAATTAATTATCATACGTAGGTAAATATTAGAATATGTTTCTTAGTATGTTAGATAATATAATAATACCTAATATCTAAACCTATATTTTGAACTCATAAAATATTATAGAACAGGCAATATGCCAAAGATAATCCGCGGTTGTGTTATTCTTAAATTTTCTCAGCTCCTTCATCGCCCAAGCGGCTAATTTTTGTGCTAATCTGTACCAGCATTTAATTGATGGTCTCTAGATTGATAAAAGGAATCATTACACCACCGAAGGCAAAGCATAGGTCGCGAACAAGCCGGCAACCATCCCGTCAGAATGCTCCCTAAATCATAATTATACTTCTTATATAATTTCCTTCTGGCATTTGAATAAAAATCAGTATATAAATAAATAAATAAATAAATAAATACTCTTTATTACGGCAATCGCCTTTTTTACAATTAATACAAACATATTATATGTACAAAATAATATTAGTTAAAGAACTACAAAAAAAAATAAATAATTGTTAACCTTATATAACAAAACCGAAAATACATTATATTCTGGTTAGCGCATATACTATAAATAATACTGTTAAGAAAACGAAATTAAAATTTAAGAGTAACTATATATCCTAAGCTGAAATTATAAGCTACAATACAGTCAAGTGGTCTAAATGTGTCTAAGAACCTTTTCCAGAAATTAACGTCAACCTTTAGTCTTCATCAAAATTGTGTGTATTCTTAATAAACTGATATTATTAGCTAAGCAATTATAGTATAACCCAATTTAACCCTACGAAACCTAACATTTTCTAACCGTTTCTCCTTTCACACAAAACTTCGAAAGATAACCTAAAATAACCTAATATAATACAACCTAATGTACTTCAAGGTAAATTTATAAATAAACATATACGATTTTTTATTCGTTACTAATTTCAGCCTTTAAAGGTCATTTTCAAACAACTACGAATTTTAAAAATGATATTGTAAAGGTTGAAACCAGATACAAACAAAAAATCATTGATAATAACAACAAAATATATTTATTAATCAAGCTTCAATCACTTAATATACTTAAGCTTGGCCTATAATAATTGATTATAATCTAACATAAGCAGATTTATAACCTAATATAAGTTAATTAAAATGTTAGTTTACTTACTTTCTTAATGAAAGGAAGGAAAAATAAAATGTTTTTAAAATTTAATTTGTAAATAAATAACACTTTTTTCACCACCACGATCTTCTTACTCATTACTCTTAAAAGTTAAAACTATAAGACATCTGTTGGCTATATATTTCTTGTTATAGAATTCCTTATTTTAACATTGAATTTACAAAACATTATTTATATTTTCATTTATTTAACCAATAAAACCCTATGTGTTAGAGTTGATAATTTAACAGCTGAAAAATATGTTACTAAAGGTGCTCCATAAGGTTCGTTATTTGGGCAGCTACTTGTTCTAATTTATACATCAAATTTAATTAAGCGCATAAAAACATGTACGTTGAGAATGTTTGCTAGTGACACAGCTACTATATGTATTTTCACTAGAACATCATGCATCTGCAATTTGTGAACTTTAACAAAGATTCAAATGCTTTGTACAAAATGTCAATTAAGCATTGTTTAGCAATACATCCCAGTAAGTACGCAGTTGTCTTGTTTGAGAATAACAATAAGATAAACTATTCAAAAAATCAAACCTACAGTTCATTAAATTACACGCCAATGCCAATTTTGAAAGAAGCTGAGTCAAGATAACACGTTTAAATATTCATCCCAAATTAATAAATGTATTAGAAAAAAATTCGTAAGTCTTAAACTAATTTACCATCATAGGAATTATTTATGTTAAGTCTATATTATGTAAAGCTCTTGTTTTATTTTTTATATACTGCTGTGAAATATATGGTCCACCTATTACTCAAGATGTAGCTAATAGAAATAAAAGAGTTTAGAATAGCTGTTTGCGCTTAACTTTTGAAATAAGGAACTACGATCATATTTCTCAAGTTGAAATTGTTAAATATCAAAAAATTGATGAAGATTGCAATTTGCCTCTCTATGTAATAGAATAGTAGTAATGAAACAACTATCCTACTTATATAATAATATCAAATTCAAATAAACACGACAGTGAAATAAATTTAAGGATAATATGTATACTATTTAACTTAGTACGCAACTCATTATCGTACCATAAGTGAATTAAACAATTACCATGTAAATTATTCATTGAATTAAATAATCATCTTGTTAATAAACGACGAAATTTAAGTGTTCTTATGATGTGAAAAGTAGTGTCAAGTAATTTTAAGTAACTTAACTAATTTATTTCTTGGTCCCAATGGAACGACACGGGTAGTTTTTGCTGCAATATTTCTTATAATTAATTTATTTATTTATCCTCTTTCTTTGATCTACAAAAAGGAATTATGTATTCTCTATTAGTATCAGTTTACGTTATTATTATTAATATTACTATTATTGTTATAATAATAATTATCATTATTAATAATACTACATTTTCATCTTGTTTCAAAAACAAATACAATTTGTATATTTATTGATTTATTATTCTTTACAACAAATATTTTCATGTTTCAATTAAGGATCGTTTAGTAATTCAGATAAATAATCTATTTACAGAGATATTACTTAGAGAATGGCGTTTTTTTTTCAATTCACACAAACAATAATTAGTTCCTAATAAGATGACAATACATAATCACTTTAATTGACTTTTTATTTGCTTTTAAGCCAATAAAGTCAATCCACGAACAATTAGGTATCCTATTTTTAGTTTAACCCTTGGCAGGTATAATCTGCAAATAGGTCATTAAGGTCGAGCGTTCGACAGTTAATCCCCTGGGCAGGCCATTATAAGTGTTTGAGGGTCGTTTTTCAGAACTTAGTTCGGTTTGGACGTTGTGCGTGAAAGGTTGCTTTAATTTAGCATAAAAAAACTTATTACGCTTACGGTATTAGTGTGCTGGAAATAATTAACAGAAAACAATAAAGTGGCGTGTGTGTTATTAAGGGAAAAGTTGGTGGAACGACACTGATTATAGGGTGAGATTTTAATAACAAATTTAAACATTTGTTCATTCCTAACATAATATTGTTAGAGAAAATTATTATAACTATCAGCACGCATCGTTAATCGAAATATTTTTTATAATTGTAATAATTAGCATAACAATACTATTGATAAATTAATATTTAATCAAATAAAAATTTATTCATTTCAAATATATAAATTTCATACAAACACTTTTACCACTAAATTTAGTGTAATGTATATAAATATATTACAAAAATACGACTTAAATTTCGACTTTTAAAGGTCATTATCAAACTATATACATAACAATTAATTTTAGTGGTAAAAAAATACTAAGTGTTTTATTTAAGTGTAGTAACGGTCGCAACCATCATCATGATTAAATAAATTTAATATTTAGTGAAAAAAATTATAAATTCTTACTAAAACAACGAATGTAGATGATTTTATTGAGAATGAGTACAAATTCTGTTCAAAGACAAAAAGCTATTTGTCAGACATCTCTAGAATTTATGTTTTAGCATCAAACCGAATTTTAATTAAATTAATTTTTGTTTAACAGTATTTATAAAAGTTTGCCTCTTATCTTCTTCATTTTAGGAACAAAACAAAATAAATCATGTGAGTGATTAAAAAAATTCAGTTTCTTATAAAGTTCTTGATTCCAAATAGTATTAGAAAATAATGGTTTCCGGTATAAATCACATTCTTTATTTTAGTTATATTTGATAATACAACAATTACTATGGTGCTTCTCGTATTTTTTTCCATTAGTAATCGACCAGTGGTCTTTTAGTCCTCTTAGTTTAATTTTTATACAAACTTGAACGTTTTATTTCTTATCGTAGTAATTGTATACTTTATCTACGACAATAACAATTTTTAGTAAAATATTTAACTTAACACAATTTACTATATTCGGGAATTGCGCTGTGACGATTTTTTGACATTTGTCAATTTTTAGCTAACTTGAAAATATAGGTTCAAAGAAAAAACCATGACAACCTGATCGATAACAGTGAGTTATAATTCATAGCGTGAGTTATTTTTCATAACTTAATAATATATACCATTATTTGTACTAATAATAAATATATAACCCAATAGAAGTAGATAAAGATAATTTATCCACTCCTATTGGGTTATACATTTATTATTGGTCTAGATTAGTACATTTGCAAATATCATCCGCGTGAGTTATTGCCTACATTACCACTCGTTGAATAATATACTATAATAGAGCATAAATAAAATTTTCATGCAGTCATAGCAACTGAACATCCTTTAAAACAACTACCAAAATGTCAGTAATTAAGTGTTTGTTAATATAACATTTGAATTTATGCTGTATTATTTAATATTTATTTAATACTTATTCGCTATGGAAAAGAGTTCCATTGACCTTTTCTTATAAAACGATACATTTCTTAAAGTTTTTTTAAACATTTAAAATTAAATAAATTAATTAAGAATTAGCACATTCTTAAATATTTTATTTAATAAAAATAACGTTTTATCTGATCAAGTAAATGGTGATGATTATCATCAGTGCCTTTTATAATTCGACCCATAGTTTTAGCCCAAATATGGTATTAAACTTATATACATTAATTTTACGTTAATTTTCTTTGCAAATTTTAGGTAAATCAATTAAGCAATCACATAATGACCAGAACCTAAAAATTTAAAAAACAAACAAAATTTGCTAATAAGCATTATATTCATAGCAGCTGAACAAAGAACAATAATAACTGATATGGATTACAATGTTATTAAAATTCATAATGAGTTATTTTCCAAGAATTGCTAATTATCTAAAATCAATGTATCTAATTGCTTCTGTTGTGTCTTTTTCTTAAGATCTTAATGGCAATCCTATTAGATCAATTAAGTGGAAATTAGGCAAAAGTTTAAAGTTAATAAGATTTGAAAAATATTATACGTGTAAAAGTACTTAAAGGTAAAATCTAAAAATCAGGCACTTCTTAGTGACACGATTTATCCAATTTAATTAAATGGTACAAGTTAAGTGGTAGAGTAGCCTCAATGGCTAAACTTTACCCAAATTTCATACCTCTACAAACACTTATTTTTTTATTAATGGCAAAGAAAATAATTTTTTACATAATAAGAGTTACTAATGGTTTATTTTATTCAATTTATTTATTAACGATATTCGATTTGTAATCGATTGCAATGTTCTGCTTTATGCAGACGATTTAAAAGTTTACAGCACAGTTCGATCGAAAGGGGATGCAAATAACCTTCAATTACACTTGAACAGCATTTCTAGATGGTGCTCTGAAATTAATTTACTAATTCATTTAACTTTGAATGTCAAAAAGTGCAAAACCATCTAATTCTCTCGTAGTAACAAAATACACTTATATAATTATTATATTGACAACAACAAGCTTGAAATTGTTACTGGAATAAATGATCTGGGTGTAATATTCAGTCCCAAACTGTCATTTAGTGTCCACATATGATATATTGTTAATCAAGCTCTGAAATTGTTAGGATTTATAGTCATAATAGGATCTCAATTTTCTATCTACACATTAAAATATCTGTCTAGAATATGCATCGTTCGTTTGGTGTCCATCTCAATATTACCTCAAATCACTAATAGAAGACTGCAACAAAAATGTTTACGTACAAGAGCCTACAAATTAACCATTCTTTCTTATTCAGTCAATTATAATGAATTTATTAAACATGCAAACATTAGAATATCGCTGCACATTTCAAGATTTATGTGTAATCTACAAAATCTTAAAGAGTTACATAAATTGCGCCCAGCTGTTAATTCTATCTAAATTTTGGCATCAACCTGAGGGAATTCGTACAAGAAATCACATATTATTTCGGTATTTAATGTTATATCAAAAATGATGCGATTGGCTAACTAGCTACCACTGAACCATGATTTTGATTTATTTACTTTTAATTTTAATAATTTAAAAAGACGATTACGTAGAATAGGTGTAAACAAATGCATATTAATTTTGTAATTACTTTAGTTCTAGGATGCGTTTATTTTATTGTCGTTATATCTAACTTATATTTATTATTACTTTAATATGCATATTTCATTATAATATTAATCTAAGAACTTATTCGCTCGACACAAACTTCTGATATCTAGTTTCTATAATTAGAAAAATTCAGTGCAACATTTTAGACTATACCGTAATAGTATATCTGTTATTACTTATTATTTTATTTAGGCAAAAAAACATATAAAAATGTGGTATAGATACGTAGATTATATAATAGCTTCTTTTATGACAGACAATTAACACAATTTTTATACTATATACATTCCTTACACCCTAACATAACTTTTTCAGTTGTAAACAACATAAAGTTTCTAAATCTCTCAATAACCAAAACTAATGAAACACTAACTTTTGTTATATATATAGAAAACCGAGTAATTCATAACTGATCTAATCAGCCCTATAAACTTAAATTAACTGCTTTCAATTTTATAGTTAATCGCGCATTCAATATCCCTTTCTCATTTAACAAAGAAATAAATACCATAACAAGCATAGCTATTTCCTACGGTTACACAAATTAAATGACAAAATAATCAACCTACAAAAAATAAAATAGTACAAAAAAATATAGTATAGAAACACAAAATCCATAAATTTCGTTTCTACGATAACAAAATAATCAAATTGGCATACATTCGAATTAAGTTTTAAATTACGAAGTTTGGTACGAATCCCTCCAGCGTTATGGTAGTAAGTAGTTTTTTTTGGACTCTCCCCAGTTTCAATGATACAACAGACGAAAAAACATTGATATATTTTATACTGAGCTCTTCACCATTCCATCTTCGATCTGCAAGTTCAAATCTTTTAAATGATCCCGCTGCATTTTCGTTCTATCATGAATAAATCTTACTGCGCCAGAATTGAAATTTCGAGATGCTTTAAGTAATTTTAGGCCGCATTCGGATCCCTAAAAATAATTTTCACTGATCTAGGCTTAACAAACAATTTACCAAATCGAATAACTTTTAGAGAATTGAAGGAGTCGACATAGGTTTCAAGTAGTGATTTTATCGCAGCAAGCATTTTTATATTTTCCATTTTCTTACATCCTAATTATTGTATAAAATGCTTAAGAGCTTGATATGCCTTTTCATTAAACTTGCTCTGATTACTTGTATATATAAAGATTTAACTAAATAAATAGGATGTATAAAAATTCATTGGAAAATTAAAAAAATATATATATATATTTAATTTTACGTAGTTTTAGTATTAGGTAATTTTAGAACACAAATATCGTTTAATCAAGAGTGCAGAGAACAAAGTATCTACCATATTACGTAGTTCAAAAAAGTATGTAAAATTTTACATTATGTTTAAAAAAGTACATCGTGATTGATGAGTGATTCTAATAATATTTGATTTTTTAAGTAAATTCTTTGTATATTTAAAAAACGTTTTTTGTTATTATTTTTCTAAAGTAATATTTTTGATGTTTTGAGGCAATCAAAATATTATATTTTATAAAGCAGAATTTATTTATTTGTCAGACAAAATTTTACAATTTGTTGTTGTCCTACCCTCTTGATGGAACAAGACATGTAATTTTGGCAAAGAAAAACACTTGTTATGTTCCAACACGTGTGAGGAAACTGAAAATAATATTAATAATATGGAACATAACAAGTGTTTTTCTTTGCCAAAAAAACTCCGTAATAGTATTATCTGAAAATCTAACATATTTTAGGCATGCATCTTTCATGGGACCGAATGCCAAAACAGTCTAATCATTAAAAGATAATTTTAATGTAACTCAAGCAACATTTTCACAAATTTATTATTACAGTACAGTTTTCAATATATACTTGAATCTCTTGTTATTCGAAACTAAACGTGCTAAGATTTAAAAACTGTGGATTTGGCCGTCGAAGATATTTAATATATTCTGGAACGCTCCCTAAATTTATAAATCTTTCAAGAATCCGGGCACCAAAATAAACTTTGATTTTTATCCTTCATCTTATATACCTGCACAACTACGTTACCTGTCTGGCATCTTGACATCATTAAGTATGGATAATATTTCAAACTAGCCGCAAGTCACGATTATATTTTTAATAAAAATATTCTGCTTATTGTTGGCGAGCTTAAGTCACATACAATTTTCAATGATTACACGTTCGCTTTCGCGAAATAGATCGATATTTATATAATAGTGACTTGCAATTTACTAGATTTAAATATATGTGATAACTTCAAAGTGCAATAAATAATCACCCTTCCACCAATAATTAATAGATTAGATTAATTAGAATTAATTATTAGAACTTCATAATGTGCTTTTAAATGTTTATTTATATATTTAAGTGTGATATATGAAGAAATATAATTAAATATATAAATACATGTGTAATGGCAAATTTTATTTCACTCTATCAACTTATTCAATACTTTGCAATTATAGGTATCGCTGAGTGCGAAATTGATTGTGCAATAATCTTAATTAGACTTATCAAATTGACGAGGTTTACATTTTAAAGGGTTATCGGACATGATAGATTTATGCGGTACCAAAAGTATTTACAAATTATTGCGCATTTCACTCAGCACTTATAAGTTAATTGGTTGCAATTATTGTTTTCACTAGATTAAACTGCGATGTTGGCATAGTCACAGTTTTTGATTTAAATTAAAAGTCAATATTTTCGGTATTCAAAACTACAATTATAATACGTCAAATGTGTTATAAAACTCATCAAAGTAGTATAATACGAGGGATGCCTTTTATATTTCGGAAGCGGAGATCAAAAAAAGAAATTAATCGTCGTGCATGGGTTTATTGTTTTTCAAAATATTCTCCAAGGAGATCAATACACTTTTGCATGCGTTTGAACCATTTTTCTATGCAAGTTTTCCACTCCGATTGAGGTACCTCCAGAACATATATTTAAAACGCTTCTTCAAGAGTCGATAAAGGTTGACATCGTAATTTATTTATGATTTGCGGGAATAGGAAGAAGTCATTTGCTGCCAAATCAGGGCTTTACTTCCTTCAATTCGACTTTTCCAGTTCTTAAAAAGTCTCTTGTTTGTGTGAGAGCTCACATTCTCTTAGTGAAGTAGTCGGCGGTTGGTTTTTCTTACTTTTCCGAAGACTTTAAATAAACAAATGGTTGTTTATCATTTAGAATTAACCTTCAGATATTGCACTAATGGTAAAGTTAGTTCTTTCGGAAAAAGACAGGCAACCATATGAATTCAAAAATTCCCAGTACTGTTACTATAATTCAGAAATTAAAATATTCTAACAGTATAGACATTTACGGAATGATTACGTGTTTTTTAAAAAGCATAGTTAATGTTATAATATCTCCTTTGACTCTCCTATTAAATAATTGAATCGATGAAGGTATCTTTCCATCATGCCTCCAACAAGCTTTCAGTCCACAAAAAAGTATTAGTTCTGACTATAACAATTATAGACCTATTTCAATTCTTCTTACAATCTCTAAAGTACTAGAGAAAATCTTATACATGCAAGCTGTTGAGTTTCTGGAAGTTAATAATATTATATCTAGTAATCAATTTGGTTTTCGAAGTGGAATATTAACTTTCACAGATGAAATCTATTAAGGCTTCGAAGGCGGCTTATATTCATAGCCTTATTTTTAGATCTAAGTAAGACCTTTGATTGCGTTTCTCGTGTTGTTCTTCTGCGGAAATTTTATTATTATAATTTTCATCCTAATAGCTGCCGTATTATAAATTCGTATCTGAGTAGCAGTTGGTACCTTTTAACGATACTACATCTAAATAGTTAACGGTAACCCACGGTGTCCCGCAAGGGTCTATCTTGGGCCCTTTACTTTTTTTAATCTTACATTAACGATCTACCGTCTCAGTATACTAATTCTTCAGCGGTGTTATTCGCTAATGACACAATTATGAAAACCATTGGTTTTGATAAAAATATTGTACATCAACAAAATAAATTTGCAGTAGTTCAAACTTCCACTTGGTTTGCTGCAAATAAACTATCAAAGAATTCTGGAAAGCCAATTAATTACCTTAACATTTTCCCTCAAAAGTAAAATACTCATAAACCATGCAAAATTTCTCGGTAGTCACTTGGATTCCAAATTATCTTGGCAGTTTCATGAATCTGAAATTTTAAATAAAATATGCAATTCCACCTAGTTACGACGTCAACTACGGAATTGTCTTTCTAGATTTTCTTTGAGAACAGTTTATTTTCCTTGTGCCAAAGCCATATGACTTACAGCTTATTAATCCGGGGACACTCAAGCATCACTGCTGCTTAGTTTGCCACGGCGTGCCATAAGAATAATTGCGAGTATTGGATATCGCGATGACTGTCATGACTCATTTATTCAATTAGGAATTTTAACGCTACCATGCTTGTACGCAATGGAATGCCTTCTTTATATACGTAAAAATCTGTGCTTGTATAAAACACACAGTCAGGCCCATGACCATAACACAATTAAGTCTCAAAATGATGTCAATTTTTACGAGCCAAAATTGTATAACTTGCTAGCTGAGAATTTAAAACATCTATCCGAAATTACTTTTAAATACACAATAAAACAGTACTTAATAAGTAAATGTTTTTACAGTCTTGAAGAGATCTTGTCATCCAATTTTTTTGGCATAAACTAGACCTAACATGTGTACTTGTATGTATATGTATTTTACATAATCCCAATTCCAAAAAGATGGAAAATAGGCCTAAATTAAGGCAAAAAATAATGGTAAATAGAAAGAAAGAAGGAGACTCACTATCTACCAGAAAAAAGGGTTAGAGTGGAAAATCATCGCAGCTGCATGAACTCGGCCCAGCTTCATCCATTCAAATTTTTGTTTTATATAATATTTTTGTATTTTGTTATGTATTCTTTTGGAAAGAAGCTAAAGTATAATAAACTAAACTAAACTATACTTCAAAGTGCTTCGTGCATGAACTACTTTTGGTTTTGGCCCATATATTAGACTGCCCATACGCATATATTCATGATTCATCACCTATTACGATATCATAGACATGTTTCTTATTCCAACCAATCGGCATGAGCATTTTTTTGAGCGATTGTTAAATTATATGCTATCCAACGCAAACACTTTTTTTAAGAACCAAATGTTCATGCAATATTAAATGTATGCCCAAGGGCTTTTCAATATCACGATGTCGTCATATGCAATCTTGTAATAACAGTTCACGCATAACATCAATGTTTTTTAGTATAACAACCAATTTTGGACCACTTCATCACTAAACAAACTACAGTTACGATTGATTTCTGTATACCATCAATATATAGTTGTTCTTGATGGGGCTTTATCGCCAAAAGACGATTTAAGCTCATCGATGCACAAGTTGAGAAAGTCTACATCGAAAGTTTACAAATAATCGCACGGAAATGTTCACAACTTAATTCCATTTCTTGACCGACATCCATTTTTTATGTCACTCTAAATAACATAAGCAGCGTATGGACATCAACACGTTCTGAATAACTACTTAAAAAACGAACTTTACTTTAGGGAGGTCGGTTGTCAGATGGCAGCACCAAGATCATTCACTTCGAAATATAAAATTAATCCCTTGTATTGTACCAAATGCTAATTCTGAGGGTTTTAAGGTATATTGTAAAATATAATACTATAAAATGTACTTATATTGTAATATAAATTTTATGGGGCTAAAGGCACCTGAAAATATCAGGCTGTAAAACTTTTACTGTTTAGCCCTCTTATGGACAAACTTAACCTTGAATTTCCTCCATCTTCGGCCGAGTTTTGTTATCATTAAATGAAATGAAATGTTATAATTAGATTATAAATATCACAGAGACTGTGCCAGATGAAAAAAAAATATGTCTACATATCTGAATATCTGAATTTCGTATGAAAAAAAATCATTAGATTTACTAATCCTATTTCTTGTGAATAAAACCTTGTCTACCAATGAAACTTGAATGTCACACGCATAATGTGCCAAACATGCGTATAAATAATAATAATAATGAATTTAAAAATGTAAATATTTCTTGATACAAAATTTAGATTTAATAATTCAATCTATTAATTAAAACCTGAATTTTCTCGGAAAATGTAATAATGTAAGACAATCACACCTTAGGTCATTAAAACAAAGCGGCCAGGATGGATAAATTAAATAGGAAATTAACCACGCATGCATTTAGAAAACATTGTAGACGTTTTGACACGATTTATGTAAGTCGACATTTCAACATAAAGAAATTGATCGTATGAAACTCAATTAGCGCTCAACGAAGCGACTCAATTGAAGGCTACAGATATACAATTAGTACTTACATTATTACCGCCATAATACAATAGCAATTGGTAGTTGTTTATTTGATTTATTAAGTGAGTTCAGTAATCAAAAGGGCAGAGTAAATTAATTCGTTTTATAAGACAACAGTGTAACAAATCAAGTAAATCTTATGTGGATTAATAAGGTTGCCTATATAGATCAATCATTTATAAATTATTTTCAGTACCCATGGTTAGTACAAGTTTTAAATAAGAACTAAATATCACTCATAACATCACTGTGTTATCATCATGCTGATGGATTCATCTGCCTGATGAAGTCTGTGTGACGAAACATGTTGCAGTAAAATGTGAAACCCTCTCTACTATGTGTTGTTTTATTTCAATCATCTTGAGAATGATAGGTTCTATAAACATCATCAAAAATAAATAATAAGAAACTTAATCAGTCCCTTAATCAATTCAAAACATTTTAGCAAGTATGCTTGTATTACTTTTAGTAATCCTTTCAGCTACAGCAGCTAAAAATGAAAAAAAAGATATTAAAATAGCATTTAAAAATTATAATAACCCTGGGTAAATTAAAATTAAAAATAGTAGACATAAACAAGTGAAGTTCGGAATAAACTGTGTGTTATTTTCATTTACAAAACACTTCACGTAAACTCAAACCAACAATAGTAGACATATCGTTGCTTACATGCAATGCCTGCCCAAAAACTATGCGTCGGAAGTACGTTCATTTAAAGAAAAGACTGCCGAACATAATAGGGCATGGTAAAAAAAAACACCTCAACTTATGCCAATCATTTGCTCTTAAAAAACCGCAGCATCAATCAGGAATTTCAGATCCTTCATACAGAGAAAGAAATAAAAATAAAAACTGAAAAATCAACAGATTGGAACAAACGAAAAAAAATTGTTAAACTTTAAGATACTGCTAAAAATATCACTTTTAACCTGAATTAAATTAAACTGTCAATTCTTCTTAATTTCCTTGCCCGATTCTCAGATATTGACCTTGAATATAATTAACAATCGTTACATTGGCATTCTTATCAACCGTCAATTATTTTTTTATATATTTGCGCATTCTTAGATAATGACCTTGAACACAATTAACAATCGTCATATTGTTTATAATTTGCTAAGGTAATTAGAAAGACATGATTTTTGCATTGTTAATTTAATACATAATATTCTTATTGGATAGTATTTTTCAGCATTAGTAAATTAATATTTTAAAGAAAGTTCAATGAATGCTCGCTCGAACTTCCTTACTTATTTAACCGCGGCAATTTAACCTACTTTCAGCAAAAATTTAACGAGGAAAAGTTGTGAATTACGTAAGCACTAACGATACAGCACGGCCGAAACCGGCACACATTTCCTATCAGTAACCAGCAAGAGCCGCAGCGTAGTAACTATTTCCAAAGAACGATTCCGGTGTAATAAGTTCGTGCACCCGTTCTTTCCGCATTACGGGGTTCAATGAAAAATAATTATTTATTCTAATTAACTATAATTGGTCACGTCAATAATTTCTTTTGTAATTTGCAATTCGAACAAATGTCCCTAAGAATTAATAATAATTATTGACAACTTCATACATACACATCGCTTGTTATTAGCAATGTTAGCAAGTTTTTTTAATTTAACCACACAAAATTGCATGTTAATAAATACTTGCCTAAATTAAATTTTTTATTATTTTTATTTCTGGTTGAATAGTAGATTGTTGTCTTCTAGCCAAACTCTGTTTTGTAATTTTTCTTAAATAGAACACATCTTGAGTTACAGATACATTGTAATGTTATATAATTATATTATGATGAAACGAAAATAAAATTCCTTACTTCACTTATAATTTATATAATTATAATTTGTTTAATGTAAAATATCTTCACTTTAAGGATAAAAGGAGGAAGTAATAAGATTATACAGGGTGTCCCTTTAATGTGGTAATATGGCTGGACCACAGATTCCTGGGGCCAAAATATGATGATTCAACACAACATATCTATATCCAAAAGTTTACGGTTAAGCCGGAATTTGTCTTCAAAGTTCCAAAAAATTTTATTTCTTTCGTTTATAATAATTGAACTCTTTATTCTATTTGAGTGAAATTTCTTATTAATAACTACTATAACATAATACATCATTTAAGTTATTATGGGCATTAGTGATACAGTAGTACCACCATTTAAAAACAAAAATATTTATTTATTGAAATAATTCTACTTGAAAGACCATCAAATATAAAACCATTTTTGACTCTTAATAATATTTGATATCTTCATATTCTTTAGTAAGAAGATTTAACACTTGGCTCCTAAAAAGTATATCAGTATATGAAATACATAACACACATTATTTACCAAATAATTTAATTTTATATTCAATAGACAATTACCAAATTCTTCAATTGTGATAATTAATTCCGTATTATAAATTATAAGTTTCGAAGTGAAATATAAAGGTCTTGTAATAAAATTCAGGAAATAGAATAGTGTGGACATTTGTTTTAAACCGTATCTCGTTTCGCCTCGGGTGATTAGTCCAATTGTAGTTCTTAAACGGCGCCATTATGTATTTATTGGTATTATATCACCTTTCTACCTTCATTAGATCGAGATTATCTTACTTGTTACCTGCGATACTTTCTCTGGGTTTCTGTGTTACAACGCTTTCAATGGACAAGTGCAAAATTTCGGAAGTTTAATTAATTTTACTGAATATTTCAAATTTCTTCATAAGATTCTTATGAAATGAGAAGTATTAATTTAATGAAGAAAATCACGTCACTTTTTGTGTTGAGTAAAAAAGGTCAGTGCCAATTTATTTTCAACTTAATTTTGGTTAGGGAATGGTTAATAAAAGTAGCCTTTAACTTAGTCATGTACCATTCAGTTAAGTTCAATGTTTATAATTTTTACATACATATATGTATATATATTCACAGCCACACAAGCTAGACATTCTATACATCTATTTTAAAATTTACTTATTAAAATCGTAAACGTGGTTAGTTTAAAGTTTTTGACATACCCAACATGTCCACCGAAAAATTGTGAATCTTTTGCATGACTTATTTTATTTATGTATATTTGGTCTTCTTTGTTGAAAATTACATATAAAACAGACTTTCTCATTTATCACTTGGTGAAACATTTTACACTATTACTAATGAAGGTTTAAATTAAACTTGTCAGATTCTTTTGTAAGTCAACCTTTAAAAGTGAAGCTAGTCGACTAAATAGAGAAAAATTATGACACAAACAAGTGTAATTTAATTTAAACCTTCATCAGTAATAACAAATCAATTTTAAAATATCGTACGTCAAATTTCACAATCACAAATTGTGTTCTTCCACTCAAACCCTTAATTTTGCGTGATGCTGTTGGAGTAAATATCCTCTTGGACATCCGGATTTTTTATTTTTTTATTTTGTTCCTTTTTTAATAGAGATTTTTTAGCTCCTAGGGATGAGATTCTCATCCCTAGGAGCTAAAAAATCTTCGTTTTTTGTAGCTCTCTAAATTTTTTAAAGACATTTTTGTACATTATAAGAAAATCCTAATGAGTTTAGTATAATTCTCATTCTAAGGAATGGTTTACTATTTCTTTTCATGCTAGTTTGGTATTCTCTTTAATTTAATCAAAAATTTTAGACACTAAACTAACGCACTAACTATGTTTTTTACCACTTAAAATACACAATATTTTTAGTGTTGAAAAACATAGTAAGTGCGTTAGTTTAGTGTTTATTATGAATTACCACGTATTAACAGTCGTCATTTGCATTGTATGATAGTTGTTACAGTGTTTACAGTTACAGCTATCTGCGTTTCTATGCTTGGTGTTCAGCATTAAATTCAAATTCCTAAAGCCTTTCTATCTGGCCACGTTTAAAATTCTTAAATTCTTTAACAACATGAGTTATTTATGAGTAGCAAGGTAATAACATTCTTCTATATATTTATTTATGTACTTTCTTCCCTGTAGTAATTCCGCCTTGATTTTGACTAAACTATGTGATGACCTTATCTTATCTATTATGGATTTTGTAATGTTATAATAAGCATCTGTAATGCATAACTTAGTATTGGTCCCATTGTAATTGAATTAATCAGAGTTTTATCAATGCCTCATCACATACTTTGTTCCATTGATACATTGATTTTTTTCGCCAAATCCTCTCCATGTACCGTTGATAATAGGTACATAATCTAAAAACCTTCATTATTGATGTTTGGGGGACTGGTTACTTTTTTTCGTTGAAATATTTTGCACATCGACTGCAATACCTTCACTCAAGACAATATATCCTAGATACTGTACTTTATTTTTGAAAAAATGTCATTTCTTTGGGTAAAGTATCAATCCGGAATATCTTAATTACCTGAGCACACCTTTAAAATTTTTACATGTGATTTTTGAAGATTTTTGTTATTACAAATAAAACCCCAGAAATTCAGGCAGGTTTTCCAAGATACTTCTTTTTAGCGAGTTGATAAACGCAACACACAAACCAAATGCCATGATTGCCATAATTTTGTTCAAACGGTAAAAGTCGTTTTCTCTCGGCCTTTGAGAGTTATCTCAAATTTCCAATATTCGCTTTTAAGATCAAGCGTCAATAGAATAGTGGATCAGTATCTACAGTGTCGTCACTGTGTTTAATATTTGCATTAATAATTACAAAAATGTTTGTCACATGATTTGCGGGTGGAATTCACAATGTGTTCTTTCACTCAGACCCCTTCTTCTGCGCCAAATGATGGAATTCGTAATCAGCACAGTATTTTCACCATTTAGGCATTGCAATGTCATTAAAATAGCTTAATGCAAAATGAACATAAAGATGCCAGTAATGGCCAATATATTGATATTGGCCATTACTGGCATCTTTATGTTCATTTTGCATTAAGCTATTTTAATGACATTTTAATTATTTTTATATTGAGTTGGCAGCAATCAACAATAAAGCTAGTCGATTTTTTTTTAAACGTCACTAAGCTTTGGCATGTAATTATACAGACTACTTATTTATCCCATAAAGAGGACAAAATTTAATATATTTTGTAAAAATGTTATTAAAGAAGGACAAAAGTTTAGGAAAAATACTAAGGCTGTTACTTGTTGAAAAAGAGGGCATTAAAGGTTAAAAAGAAAAAAATCAATATTAACTCTTGACAAGCTATCAACTTCACGTTACGTCCAAGCGGCTAAACATGTCCAGGTAATAGGGAATTTAAAATAACGCATTTTAAACTTTGGTACAATATTTAAAAATTTATTATGGTATTAGGAATACAAATTTATTCAGTCAGGTATTATGTGTGATTCATAATGGCAGTTGATTTCACTGATTTTATCGAGATTAGACATCTGTTAATAATATTTAGTTTATATCGCTTTGAGTTTCATAAGAAAGCTTTGTATTTTTACGTTTAATATGTCAAAATTCATATTAACTAAGTAGCATTTGTAGGAAGTTCTATTATTTTGCTTAAATTTCAAGAAAAGTACAGCTGAAACGTATGTAAAAGCTAATCTTCACAATGCTCAAACTGATAAATTGTGTAGATGATAGTTTCGAAGTTTCTAAGTAGTAATTTCACCAATAAGTATCACATTAGATAGCTAAAGAATTGAAGATAATGAGTTAAAGGCATTACTTGATGAAAAGTTGAGGTAAATGCAAGAGAAACTTGCATAATCATTAGAACTTATTCATCAAGAACTTTAAATGAAAATACACTTTGTTGATATCACACACAGGATTTATTAAGTGACTATTACAATCATTGTACGTTTGATAATGGCCTTTTAAAGGTTGAAACTATAGTCACGTAATAAATCCTGTGTGTGATATCAACGAAGTGTATTTTCATTTAAAGTTCCTGATTCAAGATGTATCACAAAGTGATGGCTTCAAGCATTAAACTTATTCATCAAGCCAATGACTTCAACATCAACATAAAAATATCTAATTAATAATAAGTGGTTGATTTTCAACTTTTCATTTAACTCACTGCAATTTGACGAAATGTACATTTCGAACACAACGAGACCATTATCAATGGATAGCACACTTTGTGTCCAAAATGAACATTTGGTAATTCAAATAAAAGTAAGGTTATGAGTGCTTTTGATTAATTTGATCTTCACATAACTCAATCAACCAATACACTGCAATTGTTATATATTAATTTTCCGAAGTTCATGCTATGTATCTGGTAGGATCAAAAGGGTGTTGTATACTATGAGCTGCCCTAACCTAACGATTGCATTATGGGCGATTACTAGAGCCAACAATTGATTCGTTAATGCCATGAATTGGCTATTTTTATATGACAACAGAATTATGTCGCAAAAATCGTAAAAATATATTTAATAACGCTCAAATGGGAATTTTCGTATTCGTCGTACATTGCTTTTTTCCTGACTGCTGGTTGTTTTAAAAGATGCAATATGATTTTGCAGGTCACCATTCCAATTCCTTTACAGAAATCTAAAATTAGCTCCTAACTTTGACAACCTCTGAAGACCCTTCATTTTTTTAGATGTAATTCTAAAAGTGTCCAGCAAATCAATATTGTTTTGAATAGAACAAGAAACCCAAGCAAATGTTTAAGAAATAGTGTAAAGTTGAAGGTTTTTAATTCCTACCTTTCCTTTCTTTTTCTTTTGCTATATGTGATACCACATCATATTTAAAAAGTAATAATATTTTCACACATATTGAAACACTTACTATGTTTTTACTACAATTAATTTATTGTAATATGGTTTACATATATACCAAAATCACGACTTAAGTTTTGACCTGTTACAGTCATTATCAAGTGAGTACAAAATTGCTGAGGAAGTACATTTATACCGGCGAGAGATTAGTGAAAATTTCCAAATGAGGGTGACGGATTATAAATTACGAATTTCTAATTAGATTGCCGGGAGCTCCTGAAGAGCGGGGTGGAGGTATGGATCATTTGGAAATTTTCACTAATCTCTCGCCGGTATAAATGTACTTCCTCAGCAATTTTGTACTCACTTGATAATGACTGTAACAGGTCGAAACTTAAGTCGTGATTTTGGTATATATGTAAACCATATTACAATAAATTAATTGTGGTAAAAACATAGTAAGTTTTTCAATATGTGTTTAAATTTGGATTACCACCTAGTAACGGTCACAACCATCATGAATTTAATAATATTTTCAATTGAATTAGACTGAAACATAAGAAACTTAAAGATCACGAACAATATTCCTAAACCAAATCAATTATTTAGGAAAAAATTGTTGTTAGTATTTCCAGTCGATTTATGGCTTCGAAAAAATCATATTTTTTAAATATAATATTCCCAACCTAGGCAGAAAGACCTCTGGTCGATAGCCTTTTGACAGATTAATACATTAACACATCATTCATTATTCATCATTTTAATGTAAATATGTACAAAATTTGTCAATAAATATATGGTACTACTATTCCCAACCATTAAATTAAATCACCTTTATACAAATGAAATATTAAAATATCTAGTGCAGTTGTTAATGATAATAATTAATATTGAGAGTAATAAATCTCTATGAGCATTACTGCACTAATGTTTTACATAATAATGTAAAAACTCCAGCTAACAGTTAAAACAACTACTCCCCGTACTAAAGCACCGTCAGGCATTGAATGATATAACTGTTAGCTGTCGTTACATGTCTAAAATTATATTTAGCACTATGTAACAATTTTGTGGTGTTATCGTTTCTTAACCGCGCCTTGAAAAGTGTTATGTAAGACAATCTGCAGACACGAGTTTCGCTGTATCACAGCTCTTCAGTGCAGCTATGTCGTAATTACGTGCGTCCTTCCAGTTGGAAGGCCGCCACGAGAATGAATCAATTCCAGTTAGAATTGAAACATTGCCGATCTTCGATTTTCGGTTAAGAAACGATAACACCACAAAATTGTTACATAGTGCTAAATATAATTTTAGACATGTAACGACAGCTAACAGTTATATCATTCAATGCCTGGCGGTGCTTTAGTACGGGGAGTAGTTGTTTTAACTGTTAGCTGGAGTTTTTACATTATTATGTAAAACATTAGTGCAGTAATGCTCATAGAGATTTATTACTCTCAATATTAATTATTATCATAAATCACCTTTTATCAGGTGGGATTAGATTATTTATCCATATGTTTAATTCTGATACGCAGTCGTAGTATTTTAAATAAATTTTCCGTTTCGATTGACCAAAAATAGTGTCAAAATTTAAATTCCATGAATATTTTTAAACGTGCAATTTTAAATTTAAGGTAATATATTTTCCAGATAAAGATGTCTATTTAATAGTTTTTTTAACAAAAAGAAATATAGATTATTTAGTATTTTTCAGCCTAGAGATTCTAAAGATAAGAAGCTACGCTAAGTTCAGATTGATTTTTGTTTGTTTGTTTATTTAAAAAAATAATCTCTTTTGTGATATTTAGTTGTGGTAAATGAAAGTAAAATTGCATTATCTGCCATACTAACATAAACTAGCTAAAAGTCTCTTATAAAAAGGAAACAAAAGAACAGAATAAGAGTAAGGTAACATAGGGCAGCACCGATTGCCCCACTTTCAATCAAGTCTACGTGTCTGATTAGTACGAAATTTACTATGTAGTGTAGTCATGTGAAGCAAACGTTATACAGAAAATTTGAGTTGACAGCGCCGCTATTTACAGACGCAACAATGTTGAATGTGCTTTTTGTCAGTCGCTTATTTGTTTTGCTTCGTTTTGTTCGTGCTATAACTTGATTAATCATTGAGATAAATTGATCCAGTTGAACAAGAGTATTGTGTTCATTTTCCGAAATTTCATCATTCCAAAGCACAAAAGATTTTTTTGTGAAAAGTCGTCATTGGGGGCACTACCAATTGCTTCGCTTCTTTGTCGGTGAAAATGGTGCGCGATTTTAAACGTAAGACGCCGACAATCCGCAAAGGACAATTGAAAAAGGCGAAAAGCGGTCACAAATGTACAATCATTACAAAATGCAGCTCGTGATTTTTTTTGAAGTATTTAACTTTGTGGACTCATTGCGGCGATGAATCGAAGCGCATTGGTACTAGACCAAAAGTCATGAATCAAAAATTGTTGACAGCTGCATTGAATGTAGTAAGAGGCGAAATAGATGTGACGAACAGCTGCCAAACAATTCAATTTGTATAGTTGATACATGTTGAGCTACTACCTCGGGTGTCTTACCATCCACTTGTGGTGATGAGCGTGTACTTGGACAAAATGTGCTTTCGTCGTCGGATAGTGATTAATTTCCACACTTCCATATTTATTTATTAGTTTTGAGCACTAATTCATTTTTTTTTTTCATTTTTCTACTCAAAATAAACTTTTCAATTGATTCGAACATTAAACATGCAATTTATCAGACTTAATATATCTAAACATCCTTTTCAAATGAGCAATCGTTTCTGCCCCATATTTTTAAATCTCGAAAATGTAAGAGTTTGGTAGAAATGCTATAACTCAGCACAGAAACGAGCTACAGAAAAATGGTCGATGGCGAGAATATAGCCGAAGAAACAAGCTCTCCAATGATAATAAACACTTTGAGCTATCTCTTCAAATGTAGTTTTTAGAGGCTAAAGTGCTTAATCAATCGGTTCTGCCCCATGTTCCGCTAAATATAAAACATTCTTAATATCAAACCATCAACACCATGTTCATTGTTAATAAAGGGTTTGTTAATACGAGGGTCATCCAGAAAGTAGTATTCATTTGGGAATATAAAAAACCATAACTATAATATAGAAAAGTAGTTTTCATTTGGGAATATAAAAAAACTATAACTACCCAACTTCATATTGTTCCGCCTTCAGTGTATTAAGATACTCAATTTTTTTTTTCTGTCAAAAAGTCCTTGAGTTTTGTAAACAGATGATTACCTAAAGGAGCTAAGCCTAGACTATAGGATGAATGGTTGAAAGTTGAAAGCGCTCTCAAACGTTCTCCCTTCCTTCGTTGAAATTACGACACCATCACCGAACAAATTACTCATCCATACACAGCCTTCAATTAATGATGAAAATCGCAAGGTTTCACATTTCTTGAGCATTAGATTCCGTATAAAAGTGTGGAATGGAATTATAATCGCGTGGCGCAAAGAAGCATCTTCGGACTGTGAGCGAGATGTTGAAAGTTAGTTTCCATTATGGTTATTTACCTTTCTTGCTGTATTTAGGTTGAACGCGTGGACCCGACAAAGGAAATCCCCCATTCTCATACATAAACTTTCTTTGGTTATCTGCAAGCGGGTACACTAGAGCATGACTATTGAATTTATGTTTATTATGTTGTCACAGCTGTAACTTCGCAACCTACAGCGTTCTTTATTTTTCTAAGCATCGTAAACATTCACATTCACAGCATACTCACTCATACGGATACGCATAAAAGGGCCGACGAAGTCACAGTATGCAGTTCCCTGATTGGGCCTATTATTAACCTTCAGTGATGGGAGGACTAGCTCTAGCCACCCTACTCCTTTGAAAAAGTTGAGGATTTTGCTGGAAAATAGACCTTCCAGGTCCTTAATGTTGTCAGTAGCACCAAATTCGCTTCCTCGTTTGCACCCTTTGCAGTTGGGATCTTCATCGACTCCTAATACATAGTGACAGTGTCTAGTTACGATGCCAGTCAGGGGTTTTAGGTTTGACCTTAATAGAATAACGCAATATTGGGCAACTTTAGCATTGCGTGTTCGTATTGTTTCAGGAATTAGCTCAAGTGGATGAAGACGTTATTCCACCTGCTTTGTGTTCTACTAGTCATGTCTTTCATTATATTTGAGAGATTGCTTTTGCATAGGGACAGCATACTCAAACCCGTTTATATAAAATTAGAATTATTAGAAAGCCTTTTATAACGAAAAATTATTAAAATGATTTACGTAAGTAATTAATAATAACGCTAGAATTTTAATAGTCATCAGTAAACATTGGTGTATTTTTTAACCTATAACATACATTTTAGGAACCAATATATGTCTTTATATTAATATATGTATTAATAAAAAATAGAACTAGAAAATTAAATTATCTAGGTGCATTTCATAATTATAAATCATAGTATTGAGTAATCACAATAATTAGTTAAATTTGACGTGAAATTACGCAATCCAAGTCAATTCAACTTTAAGGCGAGGCGGTATATAAATTATGTCACGTTGCATATGATTACCGCTAATTAACACCGTAAGTTCGATGTGATTTACGACTTGAATGAAGTATTGCCGAGCTTCAATTATAAACACTAATCGTTACACTATATTTCTGACAGAAATTTCCCTCGGCGTGTAAACACAGCACTTTGAATATATCAACGTCATGTGCCGTACTCGAGCCTGCGAAAGGAACGATCTTGGTAGGACTGACAGGTGTTAACCATTTGCTCGGTATTACACTTGCCAGTAAAATAAATTGGCAAAGGAACGGTAATCAAGCCCACACACTTTCGCGGTTTTCCGTTATGCAAACGTGGGCAAGACAATTCTTCAATAAAATTTTATAAACATATAATATTGGGATGACGCCAGTTTACTGTTAGGTTTCAATTTTTGAGGTTATGCAGAGGTGTTTATTGGGTAAATTAATTTATTAGCAACATAAAAAATGTGCTCGCAAATATTCTAACTTAATATTTTCGGATTTTATTACATTCATCTTTAGGCGAGATTTACCTACCAAATTAGAATATACAAAAATTTCTAATATTAATTTATTCAAGCTCGATTAATTTAATGTATTTATTTATATAGTTAATTAAATATAATTTTGTATGTAATCGATGTTACTAAAATTACGGCAACTGTATTTGAAGTATGTAACTACATAAATAACATGCTCGCTATATAATTTGATTAAACCGGTAATTGCGTGAGCAACCATACCATATAATTACTTAATTTTATTTAAAAAAGCAGATGATAATAATGGTGTTAAATTACGCCGAGTGTGCAGTGTTATGAACAAAAATTTCATAAATGATAGTTAGGACAAAAGTAAAGGATACAGTGTAGGAAGTGGCATGACAATTATTATTATCTTTAATAAGCGTATTATTACGAGTTAGTTCCTGTGTGAGTGAAAATAAAGGATGTAAACGCTGCAAAGTGTAGATAGTGATTGTTGCATTCTAGGAACGGCAAATAGTTAATGATTATCATTATAAAACAGTTTTGACGGGGCTATCGTTCTTCTAATGTGTCATGTTCTTAATTCAAGAATTAAGCCATTAATGATGTTTCTGCACATATTTGGTTAATAGCTTTGAATTATTAAATTTGTTTACCAATAACAATGTGTCCTTGCACTTGCCAAAGCAACAAATTTATTTGGAATTTAATGAGAACAAATTGGAATAATTTAGCATGTAGCGGCATTCGCCCTTCAAACATCAAATCAGGAAGTGTTCGTTTCGAACATTCCAGATTTACTCACACCCTAGTGCTTTCGGTGTCAACAATCACTACCAATTTACTTATAGTTAGTAGCGCAGTTTTTTCTATGTAAATAATTTGGGGCCTGCGGCCAGCCGCAATCACGCTGACCGTGATTTATTTATTGGCTTCAATTAAGTTAGATGTTGTGCATCTGGTCATCTGCTAGAACAATGCGTGACGCGTCGCTTTCTAGTAACTACATTACACTACGTGGAACGATGGTTAAATTTGAGTCATCCGCACTTTTCAATTTAGTACCCATTATGCAATCAGAATCCAAGATGAATGAACTGCTCCCCGACGATATGACACAGTCTGCAAAAGATGACCATTGATAGGGATCAAAAATAAACAGATCGCATAAAATTTTAATAAACATAATTTATATATTGATATCTTTTTGTTTCTTTCGAAAATATACCATAGAAAGAGAAAAAACATCTTTATTATTAGAAGTAAATATTATAGTATGTGTATGTATATACAGTGAAGTGGCAGACTTATGATTTCTTCTAATCAGTGGCTATCGACTGCCATAGAAGTTATATTACAAAATAAAATGTTTACGAAAAATTTTAATTTGGAGGACGAAGTTAATTTTTAGAAGGATATCAACGTTATTTAAAAATTACTTCAGAAGTGTTCATTTGTATACTGCTAAAATGCAGCAAATTTTAGTCTTTTGATAGACATATTCTTGTGACGTAAATGCTGTATTACAATAATAAATTACTTAATTTATTAAATAACAAGATTGCAAAATATAGTTTTCAATGTTTATTTAACAAATTATATTTTATTACATTTAAAATAAGCAAAGCTTTTTATATTTATTAAAATCCAGGTACACACTTATGTTATTTTTTATATTTAGCTTTGACACATTGATATATATCGTCAAAAGCTTCATTAATTTTTTTTAGGATTTACATACATTTTTGAAACATTGGATGAACTTTTAAAGATTAAGTTTTTAAATTTAGTTTTAAGAACAAATAGACCATTAGTGTAATCAACATGAGATAATAATACTATAGTCGTTTGTACCCAACGTAGCTTTCATTTTCATAATGAGGTAAATCATTAAAGTTAATGTAGTAGGGTTTTAAATTTTCTAAAATTGTTACTATAGAAATCCGATAAGCAGCCAAATGGATTGAAATATAAAGCCACCAGGCTAGAAGGTTTTTATTCCATACATTTCAAAACTCTTAAAGACTTTGAGTTTTGAAATATAAAGAAAAACCTTTCTAAGAAATAACATTTGCTTTTAACTTGCATTCAAAATAATTGTATATTTATAATTTATAAATATTGAGCTTGCAAGCGATGTAACTAATATAGACTCGTATAAATGTCACTATTATTTAGAAAGAGAAACTTCTTCGCTCTTTTTAGAAATATCACCTGGTTCCTAATTATACGAATCCAAATTTAAAAAAAGTCCATAGGGTTAAAATAGAAAATCATGTTTATAGAGATAAAATTCTGAAAATGATCCGGAATTAAGGAATTAAAAAGAAATAGAAAAATTATTGCGTTAAATGAATTAAAATGTGTAGTATTATATTAATGAAATACTATAAACTGGTGCTATATATGAAAAAAGTATATATGAAAAGAAATTTCTTAGTATCTTGATCGTAGTACAAAAGTTGTAATGGACATTTTTACAACCCATATTTTATTTAATTTCTCGTTTAATTTTATTTCGAAAGTTGGATCCTTTAAAAGTATTTAGATTGAAAAATCTTATACCTTTGCTTTAGGTGCAATATTACTTCTTGTATAAATAATATTTTGAATAACTTTTAGATTTTCAAAACAGTGTGTTTTCACACAAATTTAATGCTTATTTAGTTAAATGAAACTTTACATTGACATTAAAAATCTTTTAATACAATTGATTCACGAATGAAGCACTAATAACCTTTCTTGACAATTTTATTTGATTTACCAAATGTACATTTCGGACACAAAGTGACCATTATCAATGGATTAGCACTATAAATTAATTTGATCTTCACGTAACTCAAGCAACCAATCTATTACAATTGATTCAAATGGATCAAACATTTTTTTAAATCAAAGTTTATTAAAATAAATTTGATTTTCAACACCTCAAAGCCGTCTGAACCTAACTATAATGCTTTGTTAAATTTGGTTCTCGTTTATCACGTGGTGAAACATTTTCAATATTAAGGGTTGTTTACAATGAGGCGCTTGGTTGGGGTCAAAATTTCAAACAACCCATAATAACTATATTGCAATATCTTGTAAGTCGAATAGCTTTTAAACTTATAACTAAGTTTTTAGAAGAAAAAAAGCTACATTTTGCTAAAAAAATTTCTTGCACCAACCTTTCTTGCCTAGAATTAATGTTAAGCACTTTTCAAACAAATGGAAAAATAGCAACTTTGTTAAATATATGTCATTGTAGAGGATTCTACTTTGTAACACATTGTTATAACTTTAAAAACACAAATAATCTTTGTTTATATCATACTTAGTTTTTTCTTTGTGGCTATAGTTTCTACACAACTTAGTTGATCATTATCAAACTAGAAGTCTTGAGTCAAAACTGTAGTCACAATGAAAACAAAAAGAATAAAATGTGTGATATAAACAAAGTATACTTGTGTTCTTAAAGTTTAAATAAATATGTTGTTTTTCTGAAGCAAACTGCAGATAATAAAATATATATTAAGATAACGACAACTTCTAATTTTCAATTTGTTTTATTTTAAACATTACATGTTTCGCTTCTCCAGGTGAAAAAAATATACAGATAGAATACGCAGAACATAAGAATTCTTATTAAATAAAATTTATTAAAGTGCTTTAAATAATTGAAAATTTCGATGTTATTCTAAAGCAAACAATACAAATTGTGAAACTATGATTTCTTGGGATTATATTTAATTTTCCTATATAAATGTATTATAATCTTTTAAACATTTAGTTTTTAGAAAAAAAGTCAAAAGTTACAATATATAAGCGGTTTTCAAAATATAAAAAATAAGTACAATTTCGTTGTTTTTCTTAAACAAACTCTAAATAATAAAACAAATTAAAGTTCTATAAATATTGAGAAACAAACTCCCATTATTCCAGGAAATTTTATTTTGTTTTCTTGTTAAAATTTTAAAATATCTTGTAATTCGAGCATTCTCTAAGTTTTTAGAAGAAAAAAGAAACCTAAATCTTTGAGAAAAACGTCCTTGACAGAGCCTTTCTACTGAAACATGTTTCTAAAGGCTTTTATTATTTATTCTTTAGAACTTTTTTCTTGCTTATAAAATATTCACAAATTAATACACACATAATTAAACCACGTACACAATTTTAGACAGCAAGAATTACGGGCTTTAACATCGTTATACATTTTGAATAAATCAATTAACATAATGAAACTTTATTTATCCGGCCTGATGAAGCCTCTGTACGGCGAAAGAATTGTTGCAATGTTTTTAGCAATAAATTTGTCTTTTATTTTATAAAGAGAGCGAGCTTTTCATGGCGGTTCGTGGTGATATCGTTTTTTGAACGCGCCTTGAAAACAGAACATCAAATTTATGAAATAGCTGCACTGATGAGCTGTAACACAGCGAAACACGTGTCTGCGGATAGTCATAACAATTCCATGACGTGGTTGGGAAACGACGACACCACAAAAATTGTTATATAGTGCTGAATGTAATTTCGTACATGTAACGACAACTAACAGTTATATAATTCAATATCTGGCGGTACTTTAGTACGAGGAGTAGTTGTTTTAACTGTTGGTTGGTATTTGTAGTTTTTACATTATAATAATGTAAAACTCCGGTGCAGAAACGCTCAAAATAATTCTAATTATTACTTTTATTTATTTTATAAAGTTTATAATGGAGTTTCTCCAAGTATCAGCCTGATCAATCCAATATTTGACACAAGAAAATTTGTTAGTTTCAAAAGTCTAATACTAATAAAGTTACTTGTATTACCAAAATTCTACGATTCATAACGACTTTGTTTTATTTTCTTATTTAAATATATTAAATCGAGTAGCTTTTAACTTCCAATAAAATTTTTATATACAACCGCAAAATTTTATAAAATATGACTTTGGCAGAGCCTTTCTAGCCGTATTCTCGGCTAGAAAGGGTCAATACTCTGCAAAAATGGGAAAATGAAAGCTTTGCAATTTTTCTAAAGAAAATTCTTTATATTGTGAAACTTCTAAAAGCATTTATAAATTAACTTCACTAAGTTGTTTGGAAATTATATTAAGTTATTTACCCTCGACAACATGGATTTGTTAGTAGACGTATTGCAGAAACCTGTTCAGTATCGACCAATCAAACTGTATATAATGTGGAACTCTTTTGACCATATATATATGGTAAATTCACTAAATCACTTGTAGTTAGAGATAACTAAAATTAATTGATGAACCCATTATTAGACCCACTTATACCATTCCGTATTTTTTTGTTAACGTTGCAAAGTAAAGGATTTGAATTAAATAAACCAAATAAACTTTGGTTAATTGAACTTATAAGACTATTTCAAATTACTTTTCTTGGAAATCGGCCACGAAAAAATTAATGAAAATGATGGTGTTGAATTCAAGTATGGATTGCCACGTAATAACGGTCACAATCTCTTCTATTTCAATTTTGATAGTCAAAACAAAAGATAAACAGTACGAAAACTTGATTCTCAGTAACATCAATGTTTTGTATTCTACGAGCCCTAACAACTAAATTAACAAACAAACATAAAGAGAATGTTTGCGACCGTTACTACGTGGTAATCCATACTTACACTGAATTGAAAAATTCACTATGTTTTAACCACAAATAATTATTGTAAAAATATTATATAACGTGTAGGCACAATTATATAAATCTAAACAACACAGCACGACTCGAGTTTCGACGTTTTATCGTCATTATCAAGTGAATTATAAATTGATGAAATTGTGATTTTATACTAACTATTTTGGGGTGAGGGAATATACCTGCCGCTAATTGTTTGTGGATTATCTCGGGAGGGTAGTACCAGATTAAAAAGTGGCGAAAATATTAGTTCGGTCTGCTCATTAAGAAGATTTACTGACGGATTACGGCTCTGTTTGAAAATTTCCAATGACTCCAGGAGATTAAGCTTAGCACCCTTGTTGCAATTATGCAAAATTTTTAGATTATTTATATCCGGGAATTGGTGTATGCATTCTAAACAATGATTTGAAAAAGAGCTAGTGTCTTGATTAAGACGAAAAGCACGATGATGTTCGGAAAAACGAGTTGATACACTTCGTCCTGTTTGACCTACATACACACTATTGCATTCTGAACAACGGATCTCATACACCCCAGATTTTTTAAGAGGATCGACTTTATTTTTGGCATTGAATAGCATGTTTGATAATTTTCCAGGAGGTTTAAACGCTACTTGATGATTCTCTTTTCGAAAAATATTAGCAATCTGTTCGCTGGTTTTTCCAAAGTATGTGAGCGGAATGAACGATGTATTTGAATTAGCTGTTTTCGGATATATTAAAACCCTTGTGGTTTGATGACGTTTTTTGTTTATTAGATTTTGAATGAGTTATTTAAACTAAATAATTAAATTAAAGAACTACATTAACATTGTATTAAATTCTATCATTTATAATAAATATTTAAATGGTTTGGTTCATAAAAGCATTGACATTCACTATGGGCGAATAAATTAACAAAAATATTACACAATATCGTGACAATTAAATATTAAAATAAAATAACAACTTTTGACAATTACTTATCTAAACTTGTTAGTTACAGTAACAGTTACTTGTTAAAAACCGTTGTGTAAAAAATTTAATAAATCTAGTTAGAAATGGCCAGAGGAAGTGCGACAAATGTAAATATTTGTGAATTGGCAATAACAAAAAATTGTTACTGCAAAAAAATACACGGAATTTCGTATGAATTAGTTTTGGCTAAGTCGACAGTTGTGGATATACTTAGGCATTATCGTGTATATAATCTGGGAGAAAAGTTCGGGTAGACAGGAAATTGTGTCTGACGGGGATCGACGTTTACTATTAAAATTTACAAATACCTTTTGAATTGCAATAACCGTAATTTTCTTTTACCACAAATCCGATTTAATTAGCCCATACTACTTTTATTGATGCAAATTGCTGTTCTTGGTATATTTCCTATTTTGTAAAACCTGTCAATTTTTTAAGTAAAGCCTCTTAGTCTACCCCAGCAATAATTTTTGCTAATTATTAACCCCGTTCATGCTTATGTTAAGATTAACATATACAAACTTTACCACAGAGCCGAGCTCACATACCGCTTGATTAGTTCTTTAGGCCATTTAATAGTGATCGTAACACTTTAAGAGCCACAGCAGAATGGAATGCAGAAACAGGAAAGACGTGATTGGGGGAGTGCTACAGAAACCAGATACACAAATCATAATTCAGTTTTAAAAAAACGATGCGAAAGTTTTTATTAAGTCCATGATTTTTATTATTCGTAATGATTTAGGCGAAAGAAAAAACTCTACTTACAATAAAAGCAGAAAATAAATCGGCTCATTTGGGCAAAAACGAAAATGTCATGTAACGTTGAAGACTCGTTCAAAGTCTGCAAATGAAGATTAGTTCAAAAAACAGTAAAATTTACTAATGACATTATGATATGAGGGTGTATGTTCGTAGTGGGCCTAGGAAGGTATGAGGTATTAGAAGACACAATTAATTGAGCAAAATATGAAGAATTTTTTTTGATTTGGAGATGTCATGGACCGTAAAGGCTCGTCCAAAATCATATTTAGTAACGAGTCTAAGTTTGACGTGTACGTGGTAGAATTTCGTAAAAGGGTTATTAAAAATGAAGATTGTCTTAAAAACACAGTAAAATTTCCTAAGGACATTATGATATGAGGGTGTATTTCCACATGTGTCTAAGAAGGTATGAGGTGTTAGAAGTCACAATTAATGCAGCAAAATTTGAATACATTTTTTAAAATAGTCTTTTGCTAAGCCCGAAAGATTTTTGCCTAGACATGAATTTGATATTCCAACAGAACGGTGCTGAATGCATTCAACTAAAAGTACTAAAAATGGTATGGGGACAATAATATCAAAGTCCTCTCATGGCCTTGAAACAGTCCAGACCCTATTATTATCAAGACATTGTGGCATAAAATGAAACAAAAATTGCATGGTGATGCCCAAAGAACTGTGGCCGATTTGAAGATGAAATTGGGTGAATGATAGAACAGTTTAGACCCTGAAATATGTCAATTATTAATCAAATCAATACCAAACAGAATTGTAGGGGTTGTAAAAGCGCATGGCGATGCCATATTAAAATAATAATTTCTAAATTTATTTGTCTCGATATTATGCAATATTTTTGAGAATTTATTCGCCCATAGTGCATTTCAATATGTATAGGAACCAAATCATTCAAATATTTATTACAAATAGTACACTTCAATATATTGCTAATGTATTTTTTTTAATTTAATCATCTAGTTTGTGTAAATTAAGCCTTTAAATAAATTTTTGTTTGTCCTAATATTAAGTTGTTAGGGCTCGTATTTGCTATGTCGCATCTTGAAAAAGCATATTCTTTGCGTCTATTCAATAGAATTTTAATAGTAAAATTGCGATAAAAAAATTGCAAAATTAATACGTCATAATTACTTACTACAACAAATGGTTACTCTTTAAGTATTTCTCTTTAAGTCGCAAATATTGACAAACCTATTTAGTTTACGTAATTTTTTAATAAACTGCAATTAACTAAATATATTAATGAATTTGTTAAAAAATAAATTAGTATTATTGTTTTAATATTTTGAAATGTTACATTTTGTCTTTCTAAATCAGGTTATTTTCTATATCAGTTTTTTATAGCCATTTTTATTAAAATATTTGGAATTTAAAAAGTTATTCACATTCAGTAGTTTCTATATCATTCCATTACTTTATAATTTATTATATAAGTTAATAAATCTTGTATATATAAACAATGTGTAACGTTTATGTAGGAGAATGACTTTAACATGGATTCCTGGTATAAAAAATCATGATTTAATACAAACCATCTATATACAAAAGTTTACGACTAAGCTGGAATTGGTCAAGTTCCAAAAATTATTTATAGTTATATACGAGGGAAATTTAGTAAATAGGTCACAAAAGTTATAAAAAATAATAATATAAAAACCAGTTTTATTCTTCTACAAAGTCTTTACCAACATTTATACACTTAACATCGCTTTATTAATGCCCCAATACCTGTTTCATAAAATTCTTTGGGCTACCGTCTGAACCACATGCGTACTTGAAGATCGTGATCACCCTCGAAATGTTTTCCGCCAAGATGCCTTTTGATTGGACCAAACAGATGATAGTCACTTGGGGCTAGGTCGGGACTGTAAGCCGGATGTTAAAGAAGTTGCCACCCTAATTCTTCAATTCTCGCTTGGGTCAATTACACAATCACTATATTACAGTTGCTTTGCTACTTATTGTTACCCGCCTCTAAGTTCGAACCATCTCGCCCACCCGTCGAATTGTTGTATCTGTCACAATCTGAACGGGGCGGCCAGTTGGAAGTTCATCAACAAAATACATTTTCTTATAGATATGATTTGCAGGAAGTCCTTTTCCCCAGAAAAAGCGCACAACAGCACGATGCTCTTCCACAAAACACTCTTCGAGCACGGTCACCATTTAAACACTGCCTACACATGCGCACGGCAACTGTTACTTGAGTATCATAAAGCTAGATTGAGCTGCCATTCTTTGACACATAGGGAAATAAGTAACTGCTATTTTCAGCTTTCTCGCATCATTTTGTGACCTAATTACTGAATTTCCCTCTAATTATAATGAAGATCAGTACCCCTAACGAAAATTACACCCTTAACTTACATTTATTTAACAAGACAATTACAAACATATAATTTAGGATATCGCTTGTCTAATTGTTATTGCCCAAAACCATAAAATCCTAATGGTTTGTAATGTCGTTTTATTTTTTATCAGTCTCACATATTAACTAACTCCTATCAATATATGGCTAGGGTACTAGATGGAACACCAACCAGTTTATATAGTTTGCCTTGAGTTTTTAGATTATTTTAATCTTGCAAATGTAGATCCACCACTTTTCAAAATTCATGTTAAAGTATGTCTGCTAATTTAAAATTGTTAATCACAATGCTGAAATTTTAATCACAGTTTCCATTACTGCGATTCCTTTTTCCAAGATTCTAGTAAGGATCAAAAAATTGATTTTTGTGAATTACGTGAAGATAAACTTGATTAATTAATAAAGCACTTAAAAGCTTTCTTCACGATTTTATTTAAATTCACAGATATATATTTTGGATACAAAGTGACCATTATCAATGTTTTAATACTGCTTTATTAATTGATACGCTGAGTTGAACAATTAATGTTTTAACCGAAAATGGTTATCTATGGTTAAAATATAATGAGTTTTCCAATTCAATGTATGTGTTGATTACCACGAATTAACGGTTACAGCCATTATTTTTAGAAAACTGATACATTTATTGCATTTTTTCTAGCAAAAATCATATAAAAATTGAAAACAATTATTATTTTTATAATTTTTTTTAGTTGGTTGAAATGATGAATACTTCTTTATAGATTCCAAGATGTGATATATTCAGGAAATTGATCAATAAATAATCGTTAATTCATTAATTCCACTAATAAAATGTCTACAAATTCAAATGTAATAATTTGTAGATACCCTTTCTGTAAATTATTATTTATTACTTTTATTTTGATACCATTTCGGGATCTCTATATATTTTTGGCATACGCTATAAAATTTGTCGATCACTTAATAAAACATTGTAGCTTTAACTAAAGAGAAATAACTGAATCTACAAGAAATTCTAAAAAAATCTGTTATATTTTGAGCTTATGCTTAAAACCACAAATATTGAACCTTAATCGTTTAATCTCAGCTATATTTATGTATTGTAACCCGTTAATTATATTTAACACCTGCAAATATAATTTGCCTATTTTATCCTACACTGAAGTAAAAGGTTTTAGAAAGGTTCTCCGCTCTGGATCACGCTGGATCCATTGAGAAATGACATTCGAGAATGTGCCAGAATACGTGATAATGTTACTTTTTTGTTTCAATAAAGCACTTTTAAAATTTTTCAAAGGCAAAATGATTGTAAAGTCTCTAATCTATATTTTGCATATTCATCAAAACTTCAAGAAAGACTTCTAAGTAGTTTCAATTTCTCTGACAATAGTTATTATCAATACTAATTAAAAAAATAAATAAATAAGTAAACTAAACAAGGGCTTTGTTACAATTTAATAACTTTTACATTTTACAAATTTGTCGATTGACTAAGTGCAATATATATTTTTCTTAATTTCAGAATCGACATTGAATGATGATTTAAAATATTCTTAGTCCATAAAACGAAGTTTTTTTAATAAAAGGAATAATTAAGTGCTCAATTAATCCTTTTATTAACATAAAAATGTTTCACCACGGGTTAAGTGAGAAGTTAATTAATCAGAGTTTTTTTTTTAATTTTTACTTTAAACATTTTATTTAACTTTAAACATTGCCTTGTCTTCAATTGCGCTACGCTAATAAGATTCAAAATAAATTGAAATCGGTTATTGTTCAATTTTAAATATGTTCAAGTAAACTGTTAAATTGAATTAAATTAAATTAAATTTATCATTATTATAATTAAGGTCAATAATTAATAAATTATAAAATGTAGCAACAATATAGGACCCCTGAGGTACACTTGAAGTCATAAGTCTAATTCACAGTTACTGATGCGAATAATTTTTAAGAAGAGTATAAGGAAAACTATACAAATGCTTTACTAAAGCCATACATAATAGATAATAGATATGTATATAAATAAATCTTGAGCATGCCATATGGACTTGAATTCGAGGCCAAAAAATATAAATAAATGACATTATTAATTTTGTCCTATCTTGAATCTATGCTGAACTTTCTTAATTATTCGCACATAAGAATCGATGAGTTATAAGAGGAGGATATTGATAATTAGGCGAAATATTTGTGTTTCAGAATACACTTTATATTGAATATTTAATTGTGGTAGCATTTACTTTGTCGTACATCTTAAATATAATGAAGAATGAGACACGATGACTTTATTTTAACATTTTATTAAATAAAGTGGTAAAACAAAATCAACGAGTCTCCTTCTTCGCCATTTTATAATATTTAGATTGCCTGATATTGCCAGTTCTAATTAATTATTAAAAATTATAATTATAATAATTTGATTGTTGTCAGCTTCTAAATATAACGTATCCTTGCGAAGTATGTTTATACTAAACATTTAAATTTTCAACACTATGTTATATATTATTTATAAGTAGGTTAAATAATAAAAAAAATAACAGACACAACCAAACAATTACATCCATGAACTACATTCATGTACCAAGACAAAAGCAAATATATAATTTAGGACATCACCTGTCCAATTAGTATTACCCAAAAACATAAAACTTTATAGGTGCCCAATATGGTTTCACCAATTACATTACACAGTTATTTACGTGGGTTTTTTAGAAAAAAAACACAACAGACATATGATTGATTTTCACTTCTTGTAATTGGGCTGCAAACCTCGATTCCACAATGATGAATTAGAAATTCTCGCACATGTACAATATGGCATTTTTAAAAAGGCGTGATTTCGAATTTTCGAGCATGGAAACTTTAACGAGGACATACACGCCCGAAGTAATAGCACTATTTGAAAGACTTTATTGGATATCATATTTTTTATTCGTACTGTTGCGAAATTAGCGGTAGATGTTTCTAAATTCGCAATCAATTTTGAAATAAATAAAACATGTTATTTGCCAATGAGCAATTCCTACAGCCTATAATCATATGTACACTTTTTTACAATTAATAATAAATCGTATAATTTGATATCTAGTGAAATCGTATAATCCTTATTTTTCCTATTAATTTTTATACAATGACTAAAAAAATGAAGAGAAAATTTTTAAGTATTTATATAAGGGTTTCAACTTCTTTCATAATGGTCTTTATGGTAATTTTACAAATTCATTTTCTCTAAAATACGAGGGTTGGTTATTATTATTATTATTACCGGAATAAAAAACAAAAAATAAATTAATAATTGTCCATGAGTTGTATTTTATTCAGTACCAACAAACAAAATTGAAATATTTTCTCATAAAATTAATGATTTAATTATAAGCTCTATATTTTAATGTAAATATAAATATAAAGTAAAAATGTATAACTTATTTATAATAAACTAAACGTAAGCCATAACTGAATCGATCATGCGTCATTGCTCAACGCAAGGTTAGATACTCATTATGGTACCAAATCCGTTGCCCAACCGTCTACAATCCGTCTGGAAATAACAAGCCTTCAAATAATTTAGTGTACCAAACGGCAACTCAAGGAAAAAAAAGCCTAATTAACCAAATAATCACACAAATCCAATTTCTAAAATACTCTTAAAATCGCCTAATACATATCATCAAACGAATGTAACTGACGTAACATATCCTCAATTTAATACGTTCTTTCTCAACACGACCTCAACCCGATACGCACTCAATATAGTGAATGAAATCGTGCTCCGAATACCAAAAAATAAACAGCTGTATTGAATTAAGATTATGCAGGTAATAAATAAAATATATGAATAAATAAAATATTTCAACTACCTGTGGTAATAAAATATTAATTGATGTTCCCTTCTAAATTTGATTCAAAATAAAGAATTTTTTATATTTGCCTTCTAAAAGAAATGTAATTATAGTATATATAGGAAAACATACATACAATTTAACTTCAAAACGTGCATTTTTATCAGATGCTTCGTCGGGCGTCGAAAAACGTTTACATCGTAATTTATTTTTGATTTGTGGGAATAAAAAAGTCAATAGGTACCAAATCAGGGTTTTACAATTCGGCATGTTCAATTCTCAAAAAGTGTTTTGTTTGTGCCGATGTGTGATTGTCCTGATCAAGGATAATGTATCTTCGACAGTTGGTTTCACTTATTTTTCTGAATATTTCTGACAAACAAATGGTTGTACCAGAATTGACCGTTTAACATTGCACTAATAGTACAGTTGCCACAAAAAACGGGTAATCACTTTTTGGAATTGCTTCATGCGCTACTAAAAATTGTTGGATTTGGCTCATCTTAAAAGACTCATACAATCGACTATTGTTTACTTTCTGGCTTATACGCATATATCCATGAATCATAGTCTGTTACGAAATCAAACACTATTGCGATGATCTCGTATTTCTTGAGTATTTCTTATAACCAATCAACAAGATCATTTTTTTAAAGATTGTTAAAAAGAAATCTAATTTAAGTTGAAATAGGAAAAACATAAAAAATTCATAAAAAATATTTCTTATTTAGTATAACTTTTTACTAATAGTTATGTTAATTGGGGCTTAAATAGCTTTATATAATCTAATTTTCTAATTTATTTTTTTTTCTTTTCAGATGGGGATCAAGTGTGTAGACTCGTTGCTGAACCGGGCATTCTTCCGGCTTGGTTTGGTGGTGGGTCGGCATCCGGGCTATTTCCTCATAGTACCGATCCTCTTGACCATGTTCTTCATTACTGGTTACCAGAGGATACATTTCAACATTGACCCCGAATACCTTTTCAGTCCTGTAAATGGAGAAGGAAAATACGAGAGGGCCGTTGCCGAACACTACTTCAAAGTGAACTACACCAATAGGTTCAACGTGGCCAGGATAACAAGAGCAGGTATGTAAATATATTCATATAAAGATAGTATATTGCATTTTAAATTTTATCTATAAAAACTTGATTATAATGACAATCATAATAAACTTAACATCTAAAAGAGAATTAACATTAAAATGTTATAATATTAATCACTTCAAAGCCAAAACACCCAGAAATCACCATTCATCAATTCATCTCATCAGTTCATAATGGCATTAGTGATCATAACCTTTGAATGGCAGAAGACAGTTAATTTCGTAAGACACTGATTAGAAGAAAACCTAAGTCTGCCACTTCTCTGTACGTACATACATACATTATCATGTAATAATTACTTCTAATAACAAAGATGTTTTCTCTCTCTGTTATAGATTACAAAAATAAGTTGTGAGGCATTAAATTTTTATTCATAAAATTTGATTGTTTTGTAATTAATTTTTGTCATTATCTAATTTCTTCTTTCAAATTATCTATAGTGACGGTTGAACTTTTTCATATTCTTTATTCTTTATTCTTCGCTTCTCCTGCTTACAAAATTACAAAGAAATATATAATATACATACATTCAATATAAAATAAACAAATAATTTAGGACACAGGAGTCACGGGCGGAGTTCACTGTTTACCAATGTTCTTCCACTCAAACCCACGTTCTTCCGTAGACAGGTGACACACTTTCGCCATTTCCGGAGTTCTTTTTAATAATTTTTAAGCAAATATGCTCCATTTTAACCCTTGTGTGGGATATTTTAGACAAGGTCTATTATGTCATTTTGACAGCATTTATTAAACTCTATTTCTCTTTGCCATCCTTACACAGGGCGTATCAGTATCAGCAGTTACATACAAATTTTCAGGAGAGACATATAGTTACTAATATACATCATTTGTTCATTTTTTCAAGCGCATTAATTTGTCTGTTTGCGTTCAGTCTAGGTAGTCGTTGTTTAGTGAGTGTAGTGAGCCTTTTGCAGTTAAAATCGTGTTTAAAATGCCAAGGCTTTGTCAAAATAAGCAAAATACTTTTTGAAAATAACACACAGTTTATTCCTTACTTCACTTGTTTATTTAAGCGTTAGATGTACATTTCAAGGTACAAGGTGAACATTATCAATAGCAAATAATAATGTTCACCTTGTGAACGAAATGTACATCTAACGCTTAAATAAACAAGTGAAGTAAGGAATAAACTGTGTGTTATTTTCATTTACAAAACACTTCACGTAAACTCAAACCAACAATAGTGAAAATACTTTTTGTTTTGAGTGTGGTTGTTTTGTGGTTAAGAAATTCCGATGTTAAATTACAACACTGTTGAAACACCAATTCTACGAGAATTTTAAAGTAAAGATTTGTGATCAATACAAACATTAGGTACCACATGTTGTATTTAAGATATGTGAAGAGGGTTTAAGGCATTAGAGTAATGGAACAAGGAAATACCATTTGGAATGCCAATTGGCTTTCGCCAAATCACCCTGGTGACTGTTATTTCTGTATGTGCAATATACGTAGATATAACACAAAAAATTTAAAAAAATCATTTTTGCAACCAACCAACATGGCCTCTCGGAATCCCTAATTGATTATGCTGTAACAAATGTTGACAGTTTCACATCACACAATGTCAATCTAAATCTCTCGGATCATTTGGGTCAAATGATGACTATTAATATACCAAATCATGAGAAAAAGAACATCCAAAAGAAAACAACGAAAATTTACAGACAAAGTGGTGACAAAAATATACATGAACTAAAATTTCTCTAAGTAAAATAAATTGGGATTTCATAGAAACAGGGGATGTCAATACATCTTATGATATGTTCATTGAAGAATTCCTACATTGTTTCAATGTTGCCTGTCCAATGACAACAAAAAAGATAGTTGAATCAAAAAACCGTAAATGGATAAATAAAGTAATCTGGGAGTCAAGCAGTAACTTAAAAAATCTATTTAAACTAAAAAATGAACTCAAATCCGAGGAAATCCAAATTAAGCATAAATTAGAAAATAAACGACACAAACTACTAGTCAACCAAACAAAAAAAGATTTCATCGGAGCCCAAATAAATGCTGCACCGAATAAAATAAAGAAAATATGGTCCCTGGTGGACGAAGAGTTGGGCAGGAAACAAATCAAAACAAAGATAGTCCTAAATGATACAGACGGAACTAAAGTAATAAGTCCAACAGAAGTAGCTGAAACGTTTGGTTTATATTTTTCACTTCGGCGAAAATAGATCAAAGGAATGCACAACTACAAATAACGTTCAACCTTCAATGTTTTTAGAACCAGTTAGAGCAGATAAGATTATGAATACAATAATGAGTCTTAAAAACAAGACAAGCAGCGGAAGTGACGAAATTACAAGTAAAATTGTAAAAAGCGTGGCTAACGAAATTCTCAAGCCACTTACATACTTAATAAATCTAATATTCGAAACTGGAGTATTCCCTAACCATCTAAAAATTTCCAAACTTATTCCTATATTCAAGAAAGGTTCATCATTTGATAAATCAAACTATCGTCCAGCATGCATCCCCAACCTATTCTCGAAACTCATCGAAAAAGAATTGCTGATCAAACTCTGGAATTACATAAACCAATTAAACTTACTAAATGACAACCAACATGGATTTCGCGTCGGCAAATCTACTGAAACAGCGAGTATAGACCTTCTGCAAGAAATCAACGCAAAAATGGACCAAGGGCTGTGTGTGGTTGGTTTGTTTTTCGACTTATCGCGCGCATTCGATACCATCGATCCTCAGTTTGTGCGTGTCAAACTTAATGCAATCGGCATCCGCGGTGTAGTGAACAATTTAATAGTGTCCTTTTTAACGGGTAGGCAAATATTCGCAGAAGTGGATAAGAAAACTTCTGGAACGTTCCCAATAAACACGGGTGTAGTGCAGGGTTTTACGTTAGGAGCAGCGTTATTCTTGCTGTTTATAAATGATTTCGTGGAACACGTATCTGAAGGATATATTGTAAACTTCGCCGATGATACAACCATAATAGTATCTGCTCGTACTCAGCCTGAACTATTACAAAAAGTAAATATTGTCAAAGCCGAAATATCCGCATGGTGCAACAAAAATAACCTTCTTCTCAACGAGCAGAAAACAGTTGAGATCCAGTTCTATAACAGGAAGGTACCTGAGTTCACTTCAATAAACAGATCAATAAGCACCAAATTCCTAGGCAGTTTTTTAGATGATCGGCTCTCATGGTCCGAACAGATTGACTTTGTATCGAAGAAACTAAATAGCGTTAATTACGCCATTCTAAAATTTAAGGTATCCTATCAACGAAAACATTGATAAACATATATTATGCATTAGGATATCCATACCTAAGCTACAATATATATATATATGGGGTAGAGCAGATGTTAAGAGGTTGTTTGTCTCGCAAAAACGGAGAATGCGTTTAATATTCAATATAAAAAGAACATAAACATGCAGAAATGTATTTAAGACGAATGGTATACTCACATTAGCGTCAATCTATATCTATAAATCGGCCGCCTATGTATTTCAAAACATCGACTCCTACGTCACAAATGGTGATAACCACAATTATTCAACGCGGAATAGAAACAATCTTCACATCACACGTCATAAAAGTACGTTGTACGAGAAATCCCCAAAACATTCTGGTATACTAATTTATAATAAGTTACCTAACATTTTGAAAGAAATAAAAAATATTAAGTTATTCAAGAAGCAACTAAGAGAATTTCTCATACAAAAGTGCTACTACTCATTCAATGAATTTATCAACGATGTTGAGTAACATTTTAATATTTGTTAATTTTATCTATGTTTTTTATCCTTTTGACGACAATTATTTTATTGACATTTTATATTTGTTACTGTACTCTACTACTATTTGACGACAATTATTTTACTGATATTTAATATTATTACTGTACTAGAGAACTATTGTATAGGTGGCTAAGTAAACAAATAAATCTAATCTAATCTAATCTAATCCGAACCACAAGTCTGCAATTAGGCCAGTGCCACATGGTGCAGACGTACCAATACCTGAAAAACCGACAAATTTAGATGTTACAAGCACTTCTGAACCTGAACTTCATGAAAACAACTTTAGCGATGCCAAATATCAAGCGTTTCTAAGCAACCGCAGTTATTTTTCAAGACCGAACTTAACGACTTAGTTAGAGATTTGGCTATTCCAAAGGATCTTAATTTTGGCATCAAGACTTCAAAATAAAAATGTACTGGCAAAAAACGTTAAAATCTCGTATTTTAGGAAACGCGAGTCTGAATGTTCGAGCTATTTTTAAAAAAGTGGTTGTCTAGTTTATTGCACCGAAATTTCTAGTTTGATAAATAATCCCGATGATTTGAGGCTTTTTATTGATTCTTCCAAAAGAAGCCTTAAATCATGCATGAAAGTCTTGTTGATCCACAAAAAATCTTGTTACCTCCACGCATATTAAACTAGGATTAATGAAAAAATACGTTAAAGCTTTAAATAAAGATGGAAACTGTTTCAAATACCTTCGTGGAAAATTTCCCGTTATCTCATGCAAGATTAAAGGAAGGAATTTTTGTCAGTTTCCCTTTTTGAGAATTAACAATCAATAATTTGTTAATACCATGACCGAAACTAAGAAAGATGCTTGGATTTCCTATGTTAATATTATTAAAGGTTTTTTGGGAAACAACAAGGATCATAGTTACCAGGAAATTATGAAAAACACGCTACAGAAATTTATGGAATATTGATGTAATATGAGCATAAAAGGTCAATTTTTATACTTGCATCTTGATTACATCCCCGAAAATCTTGATGATGTGAGTGAGGAGCAAGGCGAGGGGTTCCACCAAGGCATGAAAGAAATGGAACGCAGGTATCAAGGTCAGTGGAATATTTCAATGATGGCTGATTACTGCTTGTCAATAAAAAGGGACCTGGAATACAGAATAAATCCACTAAATGAAGTTTTTCATCCAAGAGGGAAAGATCTTCTGGGAAGAAAAGAAATTAAATATTGTTTAAGACTTTTTTCAATTTAGTTTACTATTTATAATTTGTTTTTGTCATTGTATCAATAAAAGTAGCGCTTATTTTGACCAAATTTTTTATTAATTTTATTTCAACATTGATAAAAAAACCTTACGTGATAGGGCAAAATGGCACTCGGATTTGTATTATACAAAATCAGATCGAAATCAACTTACAAAAAGTCAAAATTTATTAGCCTGTGGTCTACAAACGTGAAAGATGACGAGATCTAGATCTTGAAGAAACTCTTTGCGGTTCATAAAATAAAACATAAGTCACTTTAAATTCTTCAGATCCAAACACGTTAATATTTCAGTTTGACTAAACTAAATTCTAGTATTTTCTAGCCTTTATGAAGCTAAGGGCAAAATCTTACACTGCACTCTCTATACTTCGCATACTCTGAGGCTAACTAAAGAGACATACAATAATCGAAGCGTAGAAACATTAAAGTCTTTAGAAAAACGATCTACAAACCCGAGATTTACTAACCGCACAGAAGAGATATATAACATAATTTCATTCATAATTTTTCACGTCATAGTTACATTTAAACAATCTAAAGTACATGTTATCATTTATTAGTTTATTCAACAGAAATAATTTTATTCAAATTAGTGTTGCTTTGATAGTTGTACTATTCGTAACACGCAAATTAATTTGTATCATTCAATGTCTGTCGAAGTAATGGCTAGGGAAGTAGTTGTTTCAAATTAATTTGTTTTGTAGTCTTAGTAAGACTCATTGTTGTAGATTCACGAAATGTTTTCGTAATTTTAAATTATTATTTAATTTTCTACAACGAACTAAAGGATTTTAATACATTTAATTTCATTCGATTTAAAAATAGTTGATAATTAATACACCAATCAGTTAATTTATTTAGATTGCTTTAAATTATATTTTGCTCGTTATTCGTTTTCAGTAGAGCTAAAATATCTAATTCATTAGCGAACAGAAGATATTTTCTTTGTTCTAATGGTCGACCAATATCATTAATAAACAATAAACATAAAATTGGACCACAACGTAAACCCTTAGTAACCCCAGATGTGTCTGCATCTCTGATTTCCAATCTTTTAGTCAAACAGCAATACTCTCTTCAGGTTCAATTGATTTGAATTTTGTCAATAAAATATTATGATCAGCTCTGATGAAGACCTTGAACAAATCTGTATAAACAGCATCCACTTGGTTTTCATATTCTGAAGACTCCGATAGATATGAATAAAAATATATCATATTGGCATTGCTATAACTATCTTTTAAAAAGACATGTTGCTCATCGATGAAATTTTTACAACAACATATAAGTTGATCTCACACCAAAAGATAGATTCGGTTGCGTGGATTGTACTATAACACCTTGATAACTCCTCAAGTTTTAAATACATTAATATTACATTAATTAGACGTCTAAAGTCTACTTCATGTTTGATAATATCTAACCAATAGGCTAAAATATAGTCACAGCTATTAAGAAAATAAAGTGATTAAACAAAGCTATTCTAACTGATGTTTTTAATAAATTCGATACTTGTTTTGCTACATTCTTGATGGAACCAAATTTTAATATTGGGAGAAGTAATACACTTGTTATGTTCCATTTTTACAAATGGAAAATAAGAAGTGTATTACTTCTCCCAATATTGTAACTGAATTTCAAAATCTTAAAGCTAGAGGTATTTACCATTAAATAGTTAATAGATATAATGAGTTTATTGACTCTAAAAATCAACTGGCATATTAAAATAAAGAAAAATATCTAAAGTATAAATTACACATGCTACTTTTATTTATTTTGCCAATTGGAATTTATTATTGAAGGTCATGCCGATATCTGTGACATTTATGTTTGAGTAATAAAACATGCCAAACTAAAGTTGAGAGGAATTTATTATTTTCCTTAATAAAGAAGTGTAAAAACTATTAACAATGTTATACAAATATTGCTTAATTATTTAAAATTACAAACACTGCTATTCTATAGTATCCTTGTGTTCAACCATATAGAACAAGGGTACTAAACATTGCAATAAACAAGGACGGCGATTTCTTATATTGTTATAATTACGATTACTCTACCATGCAAATTTCTAAATTGTTTGTTTTATTAATATTTCATATATTAAATGAATAAACAAACAAATTACTAAAATACTATAAACGTCCAGTTTTAATTATTTGTGTGTTGATTAATGATTATTACATTTTAATATAAAATAGGTGTATTTTCATAAAAACGATCAAATCTGTCCATGATCTAATTTACATCTTTCCAAATGAAAGGAGGACCGACTTTTATGTTTTTAGTTTAATCATAAAGGAAGATAGAATTGAATTAATAACTACACAATTAATACAATAATTTGATTAATCAAGTGGGAAAAAATCTTTTGAAAGTACTGGGATCGGGAACCGAAACGTGGTTTCTACGAATAATAAATATCATTTCTCCGCAGACGTGAATTGCAAATTAGTTAAAAGTAAATGCTGCCCAATTAACGGCCAAACGTGTAAACTCCATTTCGGCGAGATAAAAATTTCACTTCCAATCCGATTTTAATTAGAGATTCGGTCTCATTCTTAATTACACATTAACATAACGTACTTACGTCACCGATCGTTAATTTCGTTTCTTTTGAAACGCTTCATTTTTCGGCCCGTATTTATGATGGACAATAAACACGTCTGCGTTTAAATATCAAATTGCGTAATCGCTGGAATAAATTAATAAGTGATATTAATTATTTATTTAGTTCAAAATATAAGCAGTATGAAAGTATGATCACCAAAAATACCTAAATATTTACGTTATATGTAAAAGTATTAAATATTTTAATAACTATAGATAAATCATAAGATGTTACAAAGAAAATGTAATTTATATTTTTATTTTGTGATAATTAATAAACTAATTAATTAAAGAACAGTATCTGTGAATAAAAATATATATTTAGAAATTTATTTTTGTGATTACATGAAGATATGATAATAAATTTAAAATATTTATATGATCTTATCATTTATGTATAAATAGAATTACTAAGGCTTAATGACCGCGGGTCAATAGCCGCTAAACAGACATTGTTTTAGTTTTGCAAAGATTATTTAGGAACATACGTGTTATGACATCATATTTTATCATTAGTAATATACAACTTTAATTATTAATATAAATGAAACAAAATACTTTATTTATTAATATAATTAATAATTTTAATTTTTCAATCAAGAAATTATTTGATCTTTGATAATGATCAGATCTTGATTGAAACTATAGCCACTTAAAATAAATCGTTGTGATATTAACAAAAAAAACTACTAATTAGATGTTAATTAAAAAAATATGAAACAACACCAAGAGTTTAATTAACCTCTAATTAATATAAAAACGTTTCACCACGGGTTAAGTGTTTATTTTAAGAATTTAATTCATAGTAAAGAAAAGTATTTTTATTTTATTTATAATTTAAAAACATATCATCAAGTAAACGACATCAGTGCCAAGTAATTAATATAGTTATAAAAATAATTGGTCCTAACATTCCTCCTTGAGGTATACCTACAAAATTAGATTTATATTAAAGATATCAATATTAAATTTTGTAACAATGATAGAATTCAGTTATTTACAACTTTCAGCTCTTATTATTAGATAATATTTCATATTATAGAAAACATCAATATGTTTAAAGCTGCGACCTCCACAAGAAATTCAAAAAATTTAATTTATTAATTTACTTATTATTTTCGTGTTCAGTCGTTTTATATGTAAAAAATATGATGATGGAAATGTATAAATATTCAGATTTTATTATGTCTATGTTAAAAAAATAAATTGTAATGTAATAAAAGTTACCAAAATATTGCAACAACTGTTGACGAGAACATACCAACTTTTTTATTAGTCATATCTCTTATAATTGCTAGAAATATATCGGGAGTATGCATTAATTCATGCGGTTTTCTAAGAGAGGGCGTTACTTGTATTATTTCGCGTCGTGTTCATCCGTGGCTATATTCATTTGAAAGCTACTGCCATTGCGCGTCTTTTTCAGTATATGTAATTTCATTGAAGCGTAAACAACATTTTTTCTATTCATTTGAACATGTCGAACTTCGTGCCAAAAAAAGTGTTTTTGCGGGTAGTTCTTCTTCAATACTTCAACATGAAGAAAAGTGCTACCGAAAGTCATCGTATTTTAGTAGAGATTTATGGTTGCTAAAAGAACGTGCCAGAAGTGGTTTGCACGGTTTAAAAGTGGCGATTTCAACTTAGAAGACGATGAACGACCCGGACAGCCTAAAAGGTTTGAAGATGAAGAATTGAAGGCATTGCTTGATGAAGATGCGTGCCAAACGCAAAAAGATCTTGCAAAATCATTAGGAGTTGATTAAGCAACAATTTCCAGACGTTTATATTGGGTACCGTATGAATTAAAGCCAAGAGATGATGAAATCCGATGATGAGATTCGTATGAATTAAAGCCAACAGACATCTAACGCCGTTTCTGCATGTCGGAAATGTTGCTTCAACGCCACAAAAAGAAGTCATTTTTGCATCGGATTGTTACTGGTGTTGAAAAATGGATTTATTACGATAACTCCAAGCGCAAGAAATCGTATATGAAGCCCGGCCAACCATCAACATCCGCGGCAAGATAATGCTCTGCATTTGATGGGATCAGAAGGGTGTGATGTATTATGTGCTGTTGAAATCGGGTCAGACCATCAAAGGGGACCTCTGCCGAATTAATTCGTTTGAAGAGAGCGATTGCGGAAAAACGACCAGAATATGCAACCAGACACGAATCCATAATTTTCTATCATGACAACGCTCGGCCACATGTTTCAAGACCGGTTCAAAACTATTTGGAAAACAGTGGGTGGGAAGTTCTACCTCACCCGCCTTATAGCCCAAACATAGCCCCTTCTGATTACTACTTGTTCAGATCAATGCAGAATGCCCTCACCGGAATACGGTTCACTTTAGAACAGGGTATCAAAAATTTGCTCGATTCATTTTTTACCACCAAGCCGGAGAAGTTCTTTTGGGATGGAATCCACAATCTGCCTGAAAGATGGGCAAATGTTGTAGCTTCCGATGGATAATACTTTGATCATTGAGTGTATAACCATTTTTTCACAATAAAGCCTTAATTTTCGAAAAAAAAAACGCATGAATTAATGCCTACTCCTGATATGTATATAATAATTTAATTTGTAAATGTTTTTTTTTAGATAACACACACATTTGGAATTTGTTTTCAAAATAATTATTTTTTTCTTATCTGTCTTTGTTTTTGAATGTATTATTTTTACATTCCAATAAATTTGCTGCTGCATGTATTGAAAAAAATGGTGGTCACTTTGAACATTTACGCTAGTGTTAGTTATTGTCTTGCTGTAATTTATTTCATTGCTTGCTTTAAATAGAGGTTGCTTGATATTGATGGTTATAAAATGCAAGGTTGTCAAGTTTAAATTTCTTAAATAGTGTTGCTAAGATATAAGCGTGGTTCGACGAACTTTTATGTAAATGAATATTATTATTCTATACTATTCCAAAATACACTTTCAAAAAAAACATTATATAAATTTAGATATAAATAAAGAATTCATTTAATTTATTGACGTAAATTTTAGAGTTTTTAAAAACAGTAATGTAACAAAATTACTTTCTTCAAAATTATGTTTTTTTTAAACATAAACACCTCTAAACTGCTAAGATTTCAATTCTGTTCAATTCAATGGCTCTACAACCCCGATTTGGGCCCTGGCCTCCCTTAATTTATTCCAACATTCTGTATGGTCCATCGTCACTTCTCTCCGGCCCCTTAGCTTTAAGACTTTTTGACGTTTTCTTTGACAGCATCCTCCCAACACTTTCTTGGCCTTCCAATTGATCTTCTTTTGCCTTCCAGCTGCAAAGATTTTCCTTGAAATATTTTCTATTAACATTCAAGCATTGAAATTAATAAAACAATCAATCAATCAAGTTTTCTTAATCTACAATTTTTCATAATATTCATACCAAATTAGATGCAAAATGTTTCGGCTAAAATTATTATCATAAGACGTTAGAATTATTTTTTTGATTATTCTTGATGATATTGATTTTGATCTTGATTGATGCTTGAGGCCATTACTTTGTATACGTTTTAAATCAGGTGGATTAATCAAATATACTATGTTCTTATCAAATACTTCTATTAGTGACAAGGTTTGACAGTTTTATAGTTTGAAAATGACCTTATAAAGGTTGAATCCTGTCACGAATAAAAATCGTGGATGATTATTAATCTACTAAATTTAGAATATACATTGAGTATACATGGTGTTTCGGAGAATAAATAAATAAATAAAAAACCTCATATACTAGAGAGAAAATGATGATTCCGATCGAAAAATTGATTAAGGAATTTACTTGATGCTAGTTTAGGCTGTACCAAATTGCAGCATTCTAGAACGAGCGGTATTTAAAATATTTAGAAAAATTTGTTAAATTTCTTAACTTTGATGGCCTGTATCTTAGTCATTTTATAATAATTTTTCTTTACAAATCATCATCAGTTTCTCTCTAGTATATGTGGTTAATTTTATTCTCCAAGTCACAGAAACACCCTGTATAATATAAATGTAATATAAATACAGTTGGTTTTTGATTGGCGAAGATACTTTTCCTAGTTTTTGATATTTAGACATAGTTTAATTTATTACAATCTGATGCTATCAGTCATTTTAGTAGTTATTAGTTTATCCTCGATAGAAAACAGATGATATTGTTTTTTTGCATGAAGATACTGGTTCATTTGAACTCTTCAACTTATTAACTTCCTAAGATATCTACTTTAAATGTCGTGTCTAAACTACTAGTACAGGTTTCAAACATTCCAAAGAATGAATATTTTAGTTATTTATTACAGCTGTTGTATGTTTAAACAATTAATTCACATATTAACACTATATTGTTATACACATATATTCTGCTTAACAGTATTAATACATATCACGTTCCCATTCACTAGGCATTGTAAATTTTATTTGACATTTACTAGGAGTCGTTTTTCTAATGTTTATTGAAGCGTATCGTAAATAATATATGATTGTAAATTTCAATAAATGCAAATAAACCCGTAGTTTTTCTCAGTTACAATTTTACACGTTAGTACCTTCTAGATTATAGTATTCTATAAATAATATTCAATAACAAATATTTAAAATCCACATACAGCATTGGTAAAATAAAATGTTATGCAGTATTATCTCTAAGAAATTAAAAACGAAAACATTTAGCACACCCCCGATGTATTTTTAATGAGAAAAACTAAAGAGTAAAAATAAAATTTTGTTATAATCAAAACGCCCAGCAGTCTCCCTCGTAAAACGGAACACCGGTGGTATCACTCTGGGTATTCTTCACAAGGCATCCCTTCTGCTTCTAGTTTTCAGCATCGCCTCAAAAAAAAATAGATACAAATAATAACATAATAAGATATGACAATATATATACAAATATACAAACAGTAAAATTATAGCAGATGTAACCTATCTTCTTGCATTAGCTTCCTTCTTTTTCATTATCACCACCGCAAACTGATTTACCGCATCCCATTTAACTAAGTCCTGTATCATGTATTCCACAATCATTTCCGAATTCACTGGTCATCTAAGTGTTGCCGCCAGCACTATCCTCTCTTCGTCCCACACCAGGCATTCCATTAAGATGTGCTCCGCAGTGTCCACCCCCCAATCGCAGTGCAGACATTTCCGATTCTGCTTTGTGGTTTTAGTCAAGTATGTTTGAAATTCTCTGTGGCCAGTAATTGGCACAGGAAACAGACCTCCCCATGTATCCTTTCTACCCACCTCCTCACGTTCGGTATAAGCTTTCGAGTCCAGGCCCCTTTTCCTCCTCTACTCCATCTCTCCTGCCACGTGTTGAATAATTTCTCCCTCTCTTCGTGTACTAACTCAGACTTGCCATTATGAAATACATTTGTTAGTGCCGATGTTAATACCTCCGCCGCCACCGCCGCCACTGTTCTATAGGCTCTTATTATCCTGAGCACTCCTGGTCTCATTGCCGCCCCGAGCCGCTATATGTTCAGTCTAGAACCTATGCATCCCGCTCACGTTGAAGCTGCTTATATTAGCTTGGATTACGCTTCTTTCGCCTCCAGCCTCCTCCTGCTTCCTTCATTAGTCATTAGTGCAGTTAGCGCCCTAATAATCCGCTGCCTCTCTCACCTGCTCACTGTTTAGGGAGTTGGCCTTAATGATCCCCCCTAAATACTTCAACTTGTTTCCGATAGTCACCTCCTGCCACAGTATATTTGTCTTTTCCCCCTTGATTCTACCCTCTCTCCTGCGCGCTATCCACGCCGCGCTGGTTTTTTCCACTGCTATCTCCAGTCCTGCTGATTTTATCCAGTTGGCGACCTTGTCTGCCGCCTCCGGAAGTTGCAGCCTGAGCACCTCGTCGTATGCGACGTTCCATAATAGTGGTCATAAAACTGACCCCTGTGGTACTTCTCCGCTCATCTTCTTCTCCCGAAGTTCCCCTTCACCATTCTTCATTATCATGGAGATAGCTTCTGTTCATGGTTTGCATATACTCAAGCACCTGCCCGCCCATCTTCAGCCTTCATGATTATCGGCCATGATTTGGTATTGAAAGCGTTGTTGACATCCAATATCATAGTTAAACAATGTTGTCTTCCTTTCAATGGGCCTTCGTTTCCTTCCGTTTCTAAGCTCTTTACTAGCAGCAATACGTCAACCGTGGACATCCCCTTTCTAAATCTGTACTGTCTGTCGGACAGTCCTCTACCTACTTCCAGAATGGCCTTAATTCTCTCTGCTAACAGCCTCTCTAATATTTGTGCTTCTCCGTCCGTTAAACAGAGAGGTATCCTTCTCTCCTCCCCATTTCTTTGGTATTAACCCTTTGCACTCGTAATTAATCTTTAGAAAGTTAGATAATAACTCGGGATTTTTTTTCATGTTCCATCAAGATGAAATTTCTTCACCATAGCAAATCAACTTAAAAATTCTCTGAACAGTCTCGCTCTCTTGTAGCAATGTGGGAAGATCTAGTCCCTAAGACATGTATTTCCTCCGACACCACCACCTGCAACGCCTCGTTTGGTATACCTCCATTCTTACATGACGGTACAATATGGGTTTGAGCGAAAGAACGTATTTTAATATGAACTCCGCCCAAAATTTTATGTATGTTTTTTGTAATTTATTTCTTTAAAATGTATTTTTTAAGAAAGATGTACAAAGAATTAATAAACATAAACATAAACATTGCCTGGTACTTTTTCGTTTGGAAGGGCTATAGCTACCGCAACCACTTCCTCTCTGGTGAAGAGCTGCTCTGGTCCCGGGCCTTCTTGACATGGCCCTCCTCCCTGATCATTAGAAAGAGGGTCTCTAATACCCTATTCGCCCCACCTTCCACAAGAGTGTCTACGTTAGGCAGACTCCTTCCCAGCTTTTTGGCTATAATCTTATAGGGTTTGCCCCAGATATCTTCGTCCGCCTCTTTTTTTAAGTTCTTCCAATTTCTTTCCTTACTTCTCCCTATAACCTTTCTTACTTCCCCTTATGCTGTGGCAGAGTCATCCTCTAGTATTCGAAGATCCCCTTCCCTCATCCTTCTGCATCTTGTGAGGTCTCTTGGGGCTGCGTTTGCTCTCCTTCATGCCACCGCCACCGCCTCATTCCACCAATACTTGGTTTTAAGACCGCCGGACTGTCTCCATTCTGGGATCGCCGCTTCGCACGCCACCGTCAACCTCCGGGAGTAGTTCCTGACTGATTTGTTCGCCTCGGACAATCTAATGATACGAAACTTGACCCACTACCCTCAACCACCTAGAGGGCAGGGGGTAAGAAATAGAAAACTTTAATAGGAACCCAAATTTTTTGTACGAATTTGAATACTCCGAGAAAAAATAAGAAAGTTTTATCTAATTTTTTTTTTTTTGTATAGACGTCGCTATAATCGACAAAATTCAAAATTGGCAAAAATCGTTGAAAATGGGGATTTCTTGAGAAATAGAAGCAGGATTCGTAAAAAAAGGTTCCCTATGCTGATGAGAAATAATGCAACGTGCTGAGAGAAATGTAAAACACTGTCTTATTCTCTCTTTATTCCCACCTCTCCCGCCACGCAACATCGCTCAATGCCGGCCTTAAATTGAACACCCTGTATATACTACGCCTATTATAACTCCTCTGTAATGTTAAATAATTAACTGAAATAGTTAAGAATTTGGTATAAAACATTTGAAATTGCGTCGTTGGAAAACTCAATTAAACAAACATTGTATTACATACAATGTTTCAACTTTTATGGCTCTTATATAATGCGAATTATTGTCTAGTTGTGTTACATGTTGTTATAGTCTAACATCTTATATCCTTTTAAAACGGCGGACGTCCTTAAGTTGATCGCAAAATAATTGAACAATTTCTTCAATAAATTAACAATAAATGCAAGAAAACTTGATGTCTTTAAAATTTATTTAAAAGAAGAATACTCAATATCGTTATAAATAAATTATCTTTTTTTAACATATTTTGGTTATAGATTACGCGAGACGATCACGATTTAGATATTCGTGACCTAATGTAGCATGCATTTCGTAATGTGTTTTTTCATCACATCCAACCATCATCTATGTGATGCGTATCTTTAAACGTACCATACTTATTAGTAAGTACTTTCTAATATGGCTTAATTTACTTTAATTTACTTTCTAAGGCAGTCTTCAATATTTTATATTATTATACCTGCAATTTATTATTAAAATAAATTTTCTCGGAAATTCTTGTTATACGACATAGCAAATATAAATATATTTTGAAACTGAAAATTTTAAATTACTACTAAAACCGTTTGAGACATGTCTATAAAATTATTTTCACCGTTATTTGCGTTTTTCATTTATTTTAGATTAGAACTCTCTATTTATAAAAAAATATTGCCGAAAATAACTAACTTGTTAGAAAATGACAATTAAATAAATTAATGGAGATTATCAGAGGTTATTGATAGATTTATTTAGTATAACATTCAGCTCTCTATAATAAGAATAAAAACTTTGAGTTTAATAAAAGGATTTCAATTTTAATTTTTATACTTTTGCATCAGTTATAAAACGATATATGTTTCAAAGAGTTGCCCAGGTTTCAAAACACTTATTCTAATAATGTTTATTGTTAATTTATTAAATTAAATTAAATTTCTAATTACTGTACTAAACAAATTATCGCCAATTACTTTTGACTAGTGCAGTGTAATTCCTAAACAATTATAAAAAATATCTGGAAAAAAAACCTACAGTCGATAGCAATGAAGAAGAAGAAGACGCAGATACACAATAATTGTTCTTATAATTATATACTGTAATTACTATCTTCAATAAAGATGTTTCTCTTTCTAATAAAAGCTTCGAGCAAACATCCACTTTCGGTGTATACAGTTTTGGCGAAAACGTATTCTTTAAATAAAGAAATTTTATTCTTCAGTTAAAAAGTTCGCAGGAACTTAGGAAAAATCACAAAACGTTTATTTTCATTGTCATTTTGAATGAGAATAAAAATTTGATAGTTATTTTTATTCTAATTCAAAATACTTTCCTATATTTTAAATAGAGAAAGTAAAAAAATAAATTGTATATAGATTAAAAGAAACACTAATTCAATTTTACTTTTTATTTTGTGAGAAGAATTATTTACCTAGGTTACCGGTTAAAACTGTGTAGCATAATAATAATTCAATCAAATACTTTGTATGCTCTATAATTAAAGTAATTAACAATTAAAATTGTTACTTTAGAGATTTGAGTTTATTACATTTTTTGATATTTAATCAGTACCTTGTACCTCTTTAATATCTATGTTTATTTAAACTATGTATTAAAGGCAACTATTACGCACACGAACTAGCGTGCAGATTTGTAAAATTACACAGCGTCAGATCTTGGTCTCAATATTTGCCAAGGTAATAATTACACTCACACAAAATCATCGCAATGTTACATTCTGATACCTTATTTCAAGCAATACTCACCCGATTGTTTCGAACAAACATATGCTTAAAAAGTAACATTCCAACACACATTTTTGCCAAGATAGTTCTCTTATTTGTTGCTCGTGTAAAAAGGTATACTAATTTGAAAATGAGTGCAATATCTGAAGAAATACGGTATGTGATGCTTTTTTACTATAAAGAATGCAAAACCGCTGCAAGAACATGCCAAAACATTTGTGAAGTGTACGGCGAAAATGCTGTTAGTGAACGAAGAACCTAGGAGTAGTTTGCTAGATTCCATTTCGGAAATTTGGATGGTAACTGAAAAAGTCGATGAAATTTTGCAACTGAGCAAGACCGACACGTAAGCGGTCGCGAAATAGTTTGGATACTACATGAATTAACGGAGAGAAATTTAATTTATCGAATTACCATCAGTGATATGTTGTTGAAACGAAACGAAATCGACCCATTTTTGAAACGAATGATTGCTAGTGATGAAAAATGGGTGAAATACGAAAACATCAATGTAAGCGGTCGTTTGCTGGCGACCCTCCGCAAACTTCAAAGCCTGAATTGACGACAAAAAAAGCTTCTTTTGAGTGTTTGTTGGGACTGGAAGGGAATTGTCTATTATGAGCTGTTGCAATCTGGCGAAACTATCACTTTGGTCTTGTACTGTGCACAATTCGACCGTTTGAACGAAGCAATCAAAGAAAAGAGATCATAATTGGCCAACTGAAAGGGAGTTGTCTTTCATCATCCTTGATGAGTCGCAACAAATTGACGGAACTTGGTTGGGAAGTTTTGATGCATCAACCATACAGCCCGGATCTTACACCATCTGACTATCACCTGTTTTCATTTCTGCAAAACTCCCTTGATGGTAAGAAATTGGCCGACCAAAGCGAGTCTGAAAATCACTTCGCCAAATTTTTCACCGATAAACTATAGGAGTTCAACACCAATGGTATCATGAAATTACCAGATAAATGGCAAAAGATCAAAGATAGTAATGGTCAATATGCACTTGATTGAAATAAAAAAAATGTTTTTTCAAATATGTACGAAAAAACCGCGAAGACTTTTTATACGACCCAAAATGTTTCTTTGTACTAATCGCAGGTTTAATTATCATATTTTAGATATGTACTACTTTACGAGCATTTATCATATAGATTTAACATTTTAAAATAATAAAGGGTTATACATTAAAAAAAGCTTACTTTATTATTTGCGGAAATAATATATAAAACACTAAGTTATTATCTGCTATTTAACTTATAAAGTAAACATATAAGGACACGATTGCATTTGCTATCTATTATTATTGGATATAATTGTGGTTAATTATTTTCAATTATCTGAATGGAATGTGTTTAATAATGTAATTAATTATCTATTTAATATATTATAGTTATACATGCAACTCTATCGTTAATTATTATGATGCTTGAACTATACTGTTAGGTTAAACGCAATATTATAAATTATTGTAATAGATATTTAATTCTTTAACACTAAATTAGTTTAACCATTTACCGCAATCATTGCCAAACTTCACATATCTTTTCGTGAGCTTGAGCAGCTTTCGTCCTTTACGGCAAAAAAGTAAAAAAAAAGTTCGTTTCTTCCCTCCATTTTAAAAATGTCTTACGTATCACCTGCTTCTAAAGAAACGTCAATGTGACTGATATCTAATAATATTTAGCAAAGTACACCACTAACACAGGCCATTCAAAAAAATAAAGCAAGGCTCTTGATGAGCGATTGCCAAAATTACTTAGTTGACAACTCAATAATATTAAATCAAGTAAAAATCATTTAAAAAATAATAATAATAAATAATTTATTCAATAAATGTGATGCAATACCACAAAGAAGAAAAAAATCTTATGTTGGAATAAGTTGGTTTTTCTTACAATAATGTCTTTTACAAGCAATATAGTTTCATCTAAAAGATATTATTTCAGGAAATGCCAACATAGTTGAAAAAATCATTCCACCATCTCTCATAAGAAACGAAAGATATTACTGAAACTTTATGAAATTCTAGCGATTGTTACTTTACCTATACCTGTATAGAATATACAGAGTGTCCCAATAATATGGGGAAATGGCTGGAACATATATTCCTGGGGTCAAAATATGATGATTTAACACAACTTATCTATATCAATTCTTTTGTTTATAACAATTGAACGCTTTATTCGATTTGAATGAAATTTATTATTAATAACTACCATAATATAATACATCATTTCAGTTATTATGGTCATTAGTGATTGACAGGAAGTATAAAAAAACAGTAGTACCACCACTTAAAAACTAAAATATTATTTTATTGGTGCATCGAATAAAAGCTAAAAAAATATTTCTTGAAAGACCAATTAATTTTAACTTTTTTGTATCTTAATAATATTTGATATCTTTTACGGTTTTGCACAAAAAAATAAAATATGAATATGGTATGCAGATTTGCACTCATTAATAAGTAAATAAACTTATTCAATTGAATAAAAATTAAATAATATTAATTGATACAGTAAATCAAAACAACATCTAACACTTTTTAAACAATTTTCTTCGCAAAATCCTAATACAAGCAAGAAATCTGTTTGCTGCAAATGTGAATATTTATGAACTATAATAAAGTTAACAATAAATGATTTAAAGACACTCAGTAATTATTATTTTACATAATTTACATTTTTTAAAGAAAGACGGCAACGAAAAACATATATTTTCGATTTGATGGAAAACTAGATTTTGTTTTTACTAGATAAAAAAATATATTTATTTTTTTTGTGCAAAAACCGTACAAGATATCAAATTTTATTAAGAGACAAAAAAGTTTTAAAATAAAATTCTCTTTTAAGCAGTATTTTTTTAGTTTTTATTGGATGCACTAATAAAAAAATATTTTAGTTTTTATGTGATGGTACTACTGTTTTCTATATTTCCTGTTAATCGCTTATGTCCATAATAACTTAAATGATGTATTATACTAAGGTAGTTATTAATAATTAATTTCATTCAAATCGAATAAAGCGTTCAATTGTTATAAACAAAAGAAATAAAAAATCTTGAAATTTTGAAGACAAATTCCGGCTTAACCGTAAATTTTTGGATATAGATAAGTTGTGTTAAATCATCATATTTTGACCCCAGGAATCTATGGTCCAGCCATTTGCCCGCATTAACGGGACACCCTGTATAGGCTAATCATCAAAAATATTTTGAAAAATTTGTTTGAATAAATCTCTAAAAAATGTTTTACTGATTGGTGAAATAGAGGACACCCACACACCCTACATATACATGATAAATTTTAATACTAATTTTTGATGATTTTGCTGCTTACAAAACACTAAAAACTTGTATATAATAAAAAATAAAGCATAATCCAAATTTATGTTTGAATATAAATGACCTTCTATAGCTAATCTTATTTAAGCTTGATTTAAATCCTTTCCACATATGGTGTATATAAATTTTATTAATTTACACACTAAAAATTTTACTTTGTCAATTATCTTTTATTCAAATCTCGTAATTAAAGTTATTGCAAACCGCGAGGCGATCAGAAATTAAAGTTAATATGCATATGTAGGGTGGGTGGCTAGCCTCTAACCCACCCTCCAATTAGTAAAACATAAGCGAGGGTTTTAATTGAAAGTTGTAAAACGTAAATAAACATAAAATGATTGCAAAATATATTTAATACTATACTACTTTAAGTATAATCAAATACGTACACAAATTTTACAAATTTTAAGCAGAATACATAATTAATGAAGTATACAGTAAAATAAATATCTACAGTTGTAGAAAGAAGTTCAAGAAATTCTGGAATAAATTGGAACGTTTCATCAGGGTTTGACTGGAAGAACATTTTGAAGAATGAAGTCCGCCTGTGATTTCTGTGCTCAAAATTTAGTGTATTTTATGTATGTTTCTATTAATGTAGTTTGTTAACTGGTAATCCAAAGAATCATAATAAATAATAAATAAAATAAATATACATTATAGAAACTCTCAATTATGATTTAAAATTACTATTTATTAATCTATTTAATATCTAAAGAAACTTTAATGTAGATGAAACATTATGCACTTAATTTAATATAAGATACTTAATATAATAAGTAAAAGTAAATCTATTTAATAAGTGAATAATATGTAGAAGAAAATAATCTTAGTTGGGATATATTCGATATATTAATATAAACAAGTGTTACTCTCCACCTAATATTAATATCTGTTTCCATCAAGAGTGTAGCGCAATAAGCATTAACTTTATTAGTTAGGATAGACACTACTACTGCTAGTACTAAGGAAACATAATTTATCTGAATATTAGATTTATTTCTCTAATTTAGTGGATATCCCACTGACAATTAGAAAAACATGAACAGTAATTAACATAAATAATGTCCCCATCAACAAAACTACTGATCGATTCCGACCTAGAAGGATTTCATACGTAGCTGAAGACAGGGAAATATAAACTTAAAATGGAGATATTAATCTACAAATAGGGGTTCCATTTCATCTGTTTCTATACGTCGCGTCGGACTGATTATCCAAATGGTGTAGATATACAACTGAAAATCTGTCAACAGACACAATTAACAATGACAATATAAAAACATAGAATTTTATTTCCCTATCAGCAACAGCTACGCCCGTTTTCGACCAATTACGTAGAAACGTTTCTCTATTTGCGCTACGCTGGTGAGATGCAAATAGGTCAAACCAGTCAGCTGTTGAAAAGGAAATTAAAAATTCTAGTATATTTAGGTTAGTAGAAGTAAAAACGTAATTAATCAAAGAGTATATATTGTAGATTATTGAACACAGTTATTACTTTACGAAATTATTGTCTCAAAATAATTTTAGGAAATATGCATAAAATTTTATTATTAAGGAATAAAATATACACCTTTGTGGTCAAAATCTTTTTATTGTCTTTTTTTCTCTTTTTTATTTATTTTAGATGATCAAATGCAGATAAAACAAATCATATGTAAACATAATTGTCTTTGCAATCGACGACACAAAGATTTCTCCAGATATTAAATATAAAAATATAAATAAAATAATAGTAGTTCCAAGGGATGATACAAATGACTTTAAAGTTAAATTTTCATCGCTCAGCAATTTGTACGCAATAATTAAATAATATTGATAACCAAAAATAATTAATAAATAATAATTAAGCAACATATGTAGCTTAAGGATTAAGTATAATTTTTAGTCAGTTATAATACCGCTTTGTTCTAAAATATACCTTTACTTAAATTTTCTTTCAATTTTGAATTATAATATTTTGCTCAATAACGTTCAGTATTACTCCACCATTGTATCAAAAACAATTTGAACTATATAAGCCATATTAAGCCAATACAATGATGGAAGATTATCAAATAGATCTTTAGTGGCAGCTGTGTCATCGAAGCTATTTTAAACAAGAGTGGTAGATAATTTAATTTTGTTAATTAGGACGTAAATGAAATTCTCTTTGTTGTTATCACACACGGTTACCGTATATATCAAAAAGTAATGGCTTCAAGCATCAACTACATTAACTACGTCAGTTTGACAAATATTTTTAAGTTTGCCTATATTGGGTCATAATGTCCACTATTGTGGCAAAAAACAAAAATGTTGGAAATCTTTCTCAAAAAAAAAATGCCTTGAAGGACAAAAGAAGAAAACAAGGGTACGAGTGGAAGATCATTTTGCAAGCGAACTCTCTCCTATTCATGTATAATAAAATGTATGAAACTATTTATGTGAGTATCAGATGATTTAATTATTGATGCACAGATTTAAATATAATGTGGCTTAAAATCTACAAAAACTAACAGTGGATTTAGATATTCCAATTTATATTTGTTTGTAGTGACGATTTTTGACTAGATTTAATAATTATATGTGCTTTGAATATTGCAAGTTTTTTCAAATGCTTTAAACAAATTGACAAAAATTGATATGCGAGCTATTCCCTATTTATTATCTCACATCAAACTAGTCAATCAATTTACTTTCACATTAATTTGCACGTAGTATAATTATGTTTTTGATACTCTACTGGGGATACCCCTCCAAGCGTTGTGCTGTCTTTTGCTCGTCACCTTGGGTGGCTAAATGAGTGATAGAACAACGGAGGGTTGTCCCATCCAGGGGACATAACAGGCCATTGAGGCCTAGGTGCTCTGGTCAATAATTTGATCACCCTTGGCAAGCTCGATCCAGATCCAGATCCAGTCCCTAAAAGGTTACATACAAATTAGGTGCATTGGTATTTATTTAAAAAGTTGATGGCGTATCTAAATCTTTCTTTAGGGATTGAACTAATGACTATAAAGATTAATGTCTTTGAGAAACATTTTTTTAGGAATATTTATGAATAAATTAAATGCTATTGTACAACTCCATTTGTTATTTAACTCTAAAACCGTTGACAATTACATTTTTTGTCTTAATTAAGCCAATATTACTAATATTTATTAATTTTCTTCCGATTTTGCGTTAAATGTATAATAAACGTGACTTATTCCTAATTAAGCTACAGAATATTCATTAAACATTATCTTTTTACTTACAGGTCGCTTCGGAAGAGTTATTGTTACAGCTAAAGACGGCGACAAGAACATCCTGAGAAAGGAAGTGTGGCATGAGCTCCGAATTTTGGACAACCTAATACAGAACACGTCCGTGTATTATAACGACGACTACTTCACCTACAAAGATGTTTGTGCGAAGTGGGGTAACGAATGCTTCAAAAACGACATTTTGAATTTGGATTATATTTTAGACGATGTAAGTACATTCCACTGCAATACTTAAACAAAATTTATTTAAAAAACCTACACTTGCTTATAATGGTCGAAAATTATTAAAGCTGCCTTTAAAAGAAACAAATAATATTAAATATAAACAATATTTCATGTTATTATTGCTATAATTGTCACTGTTATCAGTTCTATATGATTATCACAAGTAATACCATAAGTGATGGCAATTTACTCGAATAAATTTTGTTTTTGCATGAAAGTTTGTTGCTTAGCGATTTTAATGAGAGCAACTGTCACGGAAAAATCACGAGCCGCCAGGCGAGTGATTTTTTCTATCAGTTGCTCGAATAAAAATCGCGATTAAGCTTTCTTTCTTCAAATCGTTTCCAAACACACGATCTCGTTTAAGTTTGATTTTTTGGTGCAGAACTTGTCACCGTCGCATTTATTATGGATGATGAAGTGTTACCAAACCTTTTGATTTTATAACCTACTTGCAACTGACATACGTAGAAACAACGTTTTTCGCTTTTTTATCAAGGCTAATTCAATTCATTTGTCGGGAAATAGCTAACTTCAGGTTATTCAGGTGGATAAACAGCAACTTGGTGTTTATTCACTTATAAATTGACGTGATTGGCTAAAAAATATCACATGCCTCATTTTCATTGCCTACTTGCAATAGGAGTGGAATAGTCAGTTATAATCCATCCAATCATTAACTTTAACAATAGATAACATCTTAATGTTATGATCTTGTTTTTATAGATGCCTGTAGAGTTTTAAAATACAACGTAAAACTCCATTTCCCTGCCTTCAACTGTACTACTCTGATGAGATCCAAAATATATCGAAACCAGTTCATTACTCTTGTTGACAGGGAAATAATAATTCAATGTTTTGAAATTAAATTTTTAATTTTAAATAGTATATTCTGAAAAGGCTAGATTAAATAATTATATAATTTTATTTACAATGTAATTTAATTTAATGTGTATAGCATAGTATTTCATAACATATAATAATGAAGCAAATAAAATATAATTATGCTAATTGGTGCTATTAATATGTTTACGCTTCAAAAATGCTCTTGCAAAACAAATACTGTTTCCGATTTCAATGCGTCGCCTTCAATTTACCCGTGAAGTAATTAAATCCTAGTTACTTTGACATCGAAACGTTCCAAAAACGTGATGTATGTATGGACACAATACCGTAAATAACTGGAAAGCGTTTGGATTGTGAAGAAATGCGTTGTGTTACGGTTAGGTTTTATTAATCTATTACATAATCAGATTTCGTAACAGAAGTTATAATAATATTAGCGATGGTAACAAAATATATGTTCTTAAAAACGCATATATCGTTAACATAAAAGTTTACCCGGATATTATATAAAAACGCGGTTAAATTCCTTTCTTCACTGTTTTTATTTAGGCACTAAATGTACATTTCGGACACTATGTGTTCATTATCAATAGTTGATTAACAAATATTATATAAATACACCAAAACTCGTTTCCCTGACATCCACTACACTACGCTGGCTAGATCCAAAAAATATTGAAACCGATCCGTCGTTATTTTTAACAGGGAACAACACTTAATGTTTACATATATCGTTGTTCAACAAAAATCAATGATAAAGTTGGGGTTGGAAATTTATAGTCATATCTAAGCTAAAGTCACACATGCGTATGTAAAATAGTTCTCGTGTTGATTTGTCAAATGTCTTTGTTTAATCAGTATTTCACTGGGATCTTGGTAAAAAAATTCAACGCTACAGGTCGTCAACTTTTATTGAACACTCGTTATATTATAACGGTACAATGTAAGAAATTTTACAATAATAGTAATAATAATAATAACAATTGCCCATACAGAAAACCAAATTACAATACCACGAAAAAGAACGATTCTTACAATGTTTTTAGAAACAAACCAAAATTCTTAAAACTTATCTTGCATTTGTTTCTCATTAATCACTTGATGAAACATTATGTTAATAATAGATAGTTGATTAAAAAATTTTAATAGTTTATTTAAAAAATTCTAATCAACTACCTATTATTCTTAAAACTTGTTACACATAAAAACAGTTCAAATTTATAACATTCATATAAAATTATGTTTGTATATCTGATTTTTATCCATATTATTAAATATAATAATACTTTTACTGGTTATACGTGATTGCAGGTTTTCAACTTTCTATTAGTATATAATAATTTATTGCGTTACGTGATGGTATGTAGGACTGTACTAAACACTAATCATTTCTAAAACCAATATTTCACACATTATTGGTTTTAGAAATACCTCTTTCAACACCCAGTCACCATCTAAGAGAAATAGAAATGCAAAATTAATCAAGATCACATTGATAAAACCTTACAGGTCGTGACTATTTATAATTATAAAATTATATCAATTCTCTTTCACTTTCATGGTGATAATTTTGAGGCTTCTATTTATATATACAGGATGTCCCGTTAATGTGGAGAAATGGCTGGACCACAGATTTCTGATTCAAAAATATGACGATTTAACAAAATATATCTTTATTATTATTGAGTACAAAGTGGTTCAAGTAAAACCCCTTTCACTAAGCCAAAAATTTACAGTAGAATCGGAATTAGTCTTCAAAGTTTCAAAAATATTATTTCTTTTAATAAATTTAAAAATACGAAAACATTTCGTGAATCTACAACAATGAATCTTACTATTTTTCATTTTTCATAATTTTTCATGTTATAGTTACATTTAAACAATCTAAAGTACATTTTATCATTTATTAGTTTGTTCAACAGAAATAATTTCATTCAAATTAGTGTTGCTTTAATAGTTGTACTATTTGTAACACGCATATTAATTTGTATTATTCAATGTCTGTCGAAGTATTAGCTAGAGAAGTAGTTGTTTCAAATTAATTTGTTTTGTAGTATTAGTAAGACTCATTGTTGTAGATTCACGAAATGTTTTCGTATTTTTAAATTTATTATTTAATTTTCTACAACGAACTAAAGGATTTTAATACATTTTATTATTTCTTTTGTTAATAACAATTGAATGCTTTATTCGATTTAAAGAAATTTTATTTATAATGATTATCATAATAAAACACATCATTTCAGTTACTATGGTGATTATTGGCTGCTTCGAAACGGTTCGTGTGCGAACAACTTTTATTGGATATGGCTCATCCTGAAAGACCTATACAGTCGACTAGAATTTGATCCTTGTTACGATACCATTGACGTCTATCAAAGCACCACAATCGTATTTCTTCAGCATTTACTTCGACCAATCGACAAGAGCCTTGCAAACAATTTTGTTTGTTCAAATGTTCATGGTACTATATTGAATGTATACTGATTCCATTAATACCCAATGATGTCTCAATTTCACGATAAGTCACATGACGATCTTTTAGTTCACACACATCATCAATGTTTTCTGGAACAATAACCTATTTTGGAGGCTTTTTATGAAATACATCACACTTGGATGTCATCATGTTTAACTGCAAACCAAACATATTGTAATACGTGGATAACTCTGATCGATGGCCTTTTGAATTAATGTAGATGTGCAATTACGATGGTATATTGTATGTGTCAGTCAACGATTTTATTCCTACTACTACTAAAAATTTGATAAATTATTTTCAAAAAATTAAACACATTAAACTCCCAAAATTAGTAATAATATATAAAAAAATATTGAGCTGTTTAGAGTTTCAACTCAGTATTAAATTGTGGATTACCACCTACATATTGAAGATAAATTTATAATCGTTATTACTTAAAAACTTACTAAAAGCATTTTGTTAATATAAAGAAGTTCAATATTTTTTTATATACAGTGGTTTAAATTATCAATCCAATCCACTGATATCACAGATGACCTTTATAAGTTTTCAAAGGATCACATGCGATCGATCGGTTGCGGAAACGATTGGGGATAATTTGCAAAGAAAGTTATGAAATCTCGCGAACGTAGAACCAATTGATGACACAGTAGCGAACAGTGAAATCGGAACGTTGCATAAATGATAGTAAAATATCATCAAGCAATGTAGTCCTTTTCTAATTTCATCAGAAAACCAGAATTAATCGCTTGCACAATTCCGGCCGAGCATTGTTACTTTCGTTTCCCAATCAGTTTTGTTTAATTGATATCACCTCTGGAAGTGCGTTATTAAGGTTGAGCTTGTGTCAAAAATTAGTTACTTTCAATGACATTGGTCGATTGCTTTAAATGTATAACCTTGAGTAAATATAACACAATTAATTTTATAATTTATTATTCACTGATAGAAAAAGGAAATGAAATAATTACTGATTTGACCAACTACAAAATTTCTGAATAATAAAGTGTATTATCGGTCGTTATAGAAAAATAACTAAGTAAGGCATGAGTATTGAAAATCTTGAAGATTTACGAAATGTTTTCGTATTTTTAATTAATTACAATATTGGAATTAATATCAAAACCTGACACTATTTCAATTAGTATGTAATTTTTATGATACTTTAAAATAAAGAATATTTGATTTGATTTGATTTAATTATTACTGATTTATGTGTTATATATGTTTATAAGTGAAAAGTTCTTACTATACTTAATTTATTATACTGTGATATTGTCTTTTTTTCTCTACATTTGTTTTAAATATAAGTATTTTCTAAATAAAGATAAAGCTACAAGACTAAATTTGAACTAAATGTGTAGGTATATTAACTGATGAGGCTTTTCGAAACTAATGTGTAGGTATAATTTACCACTAGATACCCAAAAATAAGGCTTGCTCTTTAGCCTAAAGTAAATAATTTTATTCACTAAATTTGTTGTTCACTCTTATTTCTCAGTAAAATCATAACATAAGTTGGATGCATTATACAGGGTTATTCACGCTATACGGCACGGAATATTGTGGCCAAAATACGTGACTTTCAAAAAGTTTCACTTTGGGGATATATGGGGGTCTATTAGGGCTACTTTTTAAAATTACTTTCATAATATACAGGGTGTCCCAAAAACCCTAAAAGTATCAAAGTTGTGTTTTTTTCAATGAAACACCCTGTATTTTATTGCATTTTTGGATCCTTCGATCAAAATAAGTGTGTGTTTTAATAAGGTTTTTATTACTTAAACCTTAAGGTTTTTGAAATAATTTGAATTTTGTAAAAATTTAACCTAATTTTCATGTTTCAAATACGTAAAAAGTAATTAAGTTATGCATACCAAATTTACACTGAAATGTAACAATAGATCATATTTTATTTTCCAAGTATAATAAATTTGACATCTTATACCGGGTGTAAAAAAATTGAAATTAAACAAATGAGAACTTTAAATAGCTATAACTTCATTTATTTAAATGGAACGCTATATTTATTAATTTATCAGCAAATGCACGTTTTAATTACCTATCGAATGGTATTTATATCTTAAATGTTAAGTCTTCTCGTTTTTACAGAAAACGCCAAAATATTGTTTATTGCACCGTTTTAGTACTTTTTAAGTAAAAATTTTAATGTATCTAGTTTTCCATCGTATTTAAAAACGTAAGATAATTAATTTAGTCTGTTTTTTTAGTTTAAAAAGCCTTTCTTTTGTTATAGCTGTGTTATTTTGCGTTTTTGTGTTAGATCGTTAGTAATCGTTATTGTTTGAACATCGTTGTTGTATTTAATAGTAAAAAATGAAAATTTACACAGATTTTCTTATATTGGGGTTTTTATAACTGACACTTCCAATTTCTTTAAACTGGTTTAATAGTCTCTCAAAAATGGCTGGCTTAGGGTGATTTCTTTCGGGAAACCTTTAAGTATAAACTCGACAAGCCAATAAACAATTTTGATGACATTCTCCAAGCATAAAGATAATGCCAATACCCCCTTCTTTTGAGTAAATCTTCATTTTTTACCAAAAAATACAACAGCGATGTTCAAACAATAACGATTACTAACGATCTAACACAAAAATGCAAAATAAGACAACTATAACAAAAGATAGGCTTTTTAAACTAAAGTGGCTTACTAAATTAATTATCTGACGTTTTTAAATACCATAGAAAACTAGATACATTAAAATTTTTACTTAAAAAGTACTAAAACGGTGCAATAAACAATATTTTGGCGTTTTCTGTAAAAACGAGAAGACTTAACATTTAAGATATAAATACTACTCGATAGGTAATTAAAACGTGCATTTGCTGATAAATTAATAAATATAGCGTTCCATTTAAATAAATGAAGTTATAGCCATTTAAAGTTCTCATTTGTTTAATTCCAATTTTTTTACACCCGGTATAAGATGTCAAATTTATTATACTTGCAAAATAAAATATGATCTATTGTTACATTTGGGTGTAAATTTGGTATGCATAACTTAATTACTTTTTAAGTATTTGAAACATGAAAATTAGGTTAAATTTTTACAAAATTCAAATTATTTCAAAAACCTTAAGGTTTAAGTAATAAAAACCTTATTAAAACACACACTTATTTTGATCGAAGGATCCAAAAATGCAATAAAATACAGGGTGTTTCATTCAAAAAAACACAACTTTGATACTTTTAGGGTTTTTGAGACACCCTGTATATTATGAAAGTAATTTTAAAAAGTAGCCCTAATAGACCCCCATATATCCCCAAAGTGAAACTTTTTGAAAGTCACGTATTTTGGCCACAATATTCCGTGCCGTATAGCGTGAATAACCCTGTATAATTGATAACATTTATCGTGAAGTATTGTTCATAACTTAAAATTTTGAGCGAGTCGGTTGCCCAGAAATGTTTCCAAATATTTTAAAAATTTAACTGAGCAATTTTTAACTAAATATCAAAAAGTTTTTTTATGCTAATAGAGATGTCACTTCCTTATTCTTTATTATCACTGGAAATATAAAATTCAAGAAAAATATTTATTGAGTTTTGATATAGTTGATTCTTGGTGCGATATATTCTTAATTGAATGTTATCTACCAATTTCATGAAGAAAAATCTTTGAATGTAAAAATTATAAATGGGTGAATGCTTTAGTTTATCAAATTTTATATCATTTTTAATCTGGGTAATTGCAAACTAAAAATATGGTATTTGTATTTCAAGCTTCAATATATTGTAAAATAAATAGCTTTAAATATTGGATACTCCGAAAAATAGCGGACCATAGAGTAAAACAAAAACAACAATAGTGTGTAATAGCAATTAAATATATAGCTAATTGTGGAGGCCTCTACTTTGTGATACATTATTATATAAATGATTGTAAATACTATAGTTTCACAAAATAAAGATTAAAAGTGTGTGATATATAAAAAGGTATTTACAATCATTTATAATTAAACACATTATTGATGAATGTTTAAATTAAATTACACTTGGTTTGTTTGACAACTTTTCTTTACTTACTCGGCTAGTTTCGCTTTTTAAGGCGAGAAAAATTGTGAAACAAACCAAGTGTAATTTAATTTAAACCTTTATCAATAATAGTTTAAAATGTTTCACCAAGTGATAAGTGAGAAAGTCATTCAAGAAATATATATTTTAATAATCTACCTTATTCAAAATGCCTTAAAAAGCAATCATAATTTTTCCTATTACGGATATTGTTTAACCTTTACAGGAGAATTTATGTAAAAAACTCCGAATCTTTAAGATTACTCTTAATTTAACAACGAATGCCATTATTTAAAAAATCAACCATTATTACAAAAAAATATTTTCTTAAAAAAACCTCTTAAAGTAATCGCAAAATATCAATTATTTCTCAGAAATTCTTTTCAATTTTATGAATTGTAGCTAGCTTGAAAATGACCTTTTAAAGCTTGAAACCAGTCACTAATAAAAATCGCGCAACAAATTGTATTTAAACCTGATTTTTAACTTTATTTTGGAATAGAAAAAATATCTCATAAGTTTTATTAATACATTCAACAGCATTAATAATAACATTAAATATACCCTCCTTATTTTCTTATCGCTTTTCACAATTAAATTTACTAAACAACAATAAGCAAAAATTGCAAAAATTGAAAACATTATTTTTTTACAAAGAGCTTATTTTCTTTAGGTATGACATTAGAAGCAAAAATCGATTGAGTTTTAATATACTTTATAACATCATGTAATTTCATATTATTTTTGAAAACGTAAATTTAGTTATTTGACTGGATTTTATGCATTTTTAAATTGTTAATTAATTTTCTTAAAATGAATTAAAATTCATTATGAAGTTTATCTGACAGAAAAATATACTTTAAAATAAAACAAATATAAATGCTGTGGAGGCCTTTACTTTGTGGTACATCTTGAAAAAGAAAACAAAATGATGATGTGGCCATCATAATACTTTCTCTATATTTTTCTCGAAAACTGTTAGGTTTACGCAAAAGGGCTATTCTTAACAATTTGCTCAATTTGGGATTCTTTACAATAACTTGTTATATAAATTCCATATAACTCGTATAGTTTATTAGCAATAGGCAAAAAATGTCAAAATTATTAATTTTTAATCTTTTCTCGCAATTTAAGAACTTTATGAAAAACATGTTTTAATAAAACTTATTCAGTTTCTCATTCCCTTTAACTTTTGTTTGAAAAGTTATGTAATATTTTTCAATTTTATAAAAATACTCAATAGGATCATTCGTTTTTGAAATACAGCGCCCACTCACAGACACACAGAATTTTTTTCAGAAATTAGTGGAATTATCTCAACAGATATTTTAGGTTAAAAAAAATTCACGATAACAATACTTTCACTATATTCTATATAGGGACAGTAAAAAACAAAAATAATAAAGTGGTAAAATAAAGTCATAGTGTCTCCTTCTTCATTGTAACTTTTTTGGTATCACTTCATTAATAACATTTATTACTATAATTTCGACAACTTCATCCTTCATCAAACAGTATTCTTCAAACTTTCATCATATGCTTATTTTTTTCAAATTCCACTCTTTCATTTAACGTTTGTTATTTTTCTTTTTAGAAAAATAGTTCTCTACTTTAGAGACATTAGGTTAAGTTAGGTTAGGTTAGATATAGTTAGATTGAATTGATTAAAAAATAATATAAGCAATAATATTAATTTTAAGTTTAATAAAAGTAAAACATTTCTTTATAAAGTATTTATTTATTAGTAATATATTTCAGTACAATTTGCATTTTCTAGTTGTCTATGATTGAAAATAACACAGATTATTACTTACTTCACTTGTTCACAACAAACTGTGTGTTATTTTCATTTACAAAACACTTCACGTAAACTCAAACCAACAATAGTGATATCTATGATTATTGACCATATGAATTTTGGATAGTAATTGCTTTTAACATTTAATTTAGTTAATGCTTATTTCGATAAATTTTCAATCAAACCGAATTTTTAAGTTGATGAAGACAAACATAAAAGAATGTTTTTAATAAATTCTTGGAACATTCATCAAATTTGTATTGTTTTCGCAAATAAATTTACTCTCTCACTGAACGTTTAAAGTTTGTTCAATACTTTTATTGAAAATAAAATGTATTTAACATGTTCTCCTCCACCTTTCGACGAAGGTACTTATATTGGTAATATTTCCTTCATGTATTTCTATCTTGAGTAATCTTTTTTACTTCTTTCTATGAATTCCCTTTTATTTGTGCTTCATTTCTTATTGTATTTTTCCAGTTCTTTCTTAGACTGTCTCTGTTGTTTTTTCTACTGGCAATAATACATTAATTAGAAAAATAGTTCGTCCTATCACTGAAAACGGTATAAACTATTTATTTAATTTATTGGAGTCAGTTCAATGGGGTATAGATACGTCATTTAATCAGTTTCATGCAATATTCATAAAACAATTTTAATCAGCTTTTCTATTAAAACACATTAAACATAAAAAGAAAAATTCAATCAAATGGTTTATCACCAGAAAATTACAAATGCACAAATTGCAGGAAATATCAAATATCTACAAAAAGCGAAGAATAAACAAAAAGTTAAATGGGATATTATAAATAACAAAAAAATCCCAACATTAATCAAAAAGGCAGTAGTATTTTAACTGCCGATGATTTTAGTATATATCAGTTTTTGAAACAATTCTGCAGAAACAACTAGCTTCTTACTTTGAATCCAAGAAATTATTTATATCTTATAAGCAATTTGGTTTCAGACGTAGCCTCCCAAGTACCTCGACTATCTTAAACTTTAAAGAATATATAATAAATTACTTTGAGAGAGGTACCACACGTATCTCTAAATTTTTAGAATTGTCGAAGGCATTAGATTGCAACTCATACGAGATTCTCATTCAAGCTTTTGTTATAATACCATATACACCTTGACTACAGACTACTTATGTCCCACATATCTGACAGATCTCAGCGTGTGTTTTACAAAAACAGCATATCACAGCCAACATCAATAGAGTATCGTCTCTCAAGGCTTTTATTTTTGATTTTCATTAAAGATTTACCAGCATACATAACAGGCTCACTATAAACAAAACTGGTAAATTGATGAGACTATGCAAAAAAAAAGAAATCTAAGCTGAGAGCTTCCGATTGGTTTTAAAGTAACAGCCTTCTGATAAACGATGCCAAATCAACAACCCTAACGTCCACATTATCTAAAAATACCCAACAAGATAGACAAGAAGTACAGTTTCTTGGACATCATTTGGATAGACAGCTAACTCTGAGTTTCCATGGTGATGCATTAGTAAAGAAACTTGGCTCCAATATATTTATATTATGTAGGTTGGCAAACACTATATCGATCGGCATGTTAACAGATGCATATTTATGTTTCGTACAGTCCCACTTAACATATGGCCTTATAATTTGGAGACACTCTGCGTTACTACATCGCATTTTTGGACTTCAAACCGAGCTGTCATCCAGCCTTTAAGCAAGAAAGATTACTATCACTGGCAGCGTTATACATATACATATTAATGAAATTTACAAATAAAACAAGTCCAAATGAACATGCCAACCACGCAAATATACACACATATAACACTCGTAACAGGTTGGATGGCTAACCAAGTGAAATCAGGCTGGTAAAATCCCATACAGGTCCCAGATATTTTCCAATTAAAGTTTTTTAATGCTTTGCCGCAAAAAGAAACCAAAATCTCAAATTCAACTCTTTTAAAAAACGATTAAAGCAATTCGTGATAGAGCGGGCATTCTACTCTTTTCAGGAATATCTGGAATTTGATTTTAATTGTGGACAACTTTGATATTTTTATGTGTTTATATGTTAACCTTTTACAAATATATTTTAATTTTATAATTTTATTAATTCTACTTCAATTTTATCCATCTATATATCTATTTATATACTATTAACTTCATTTTAACCGTCCGGATCCATGGATGTTTGTGTGGGTCCCTCATTTTCATATTTATTGAATATTAAATATTATAAAATTGACGTTTCTAAATCGTCAAGTTGCCTTGACAATTTCCTTCAATTATTCACCACCCCAACCCGCAATTCCTTCCCTTTATAATAAAAAAAACTTAATTTTATCTATTTACGTAATTGTTTGTAATCATGTTATGGACTTATATTTGTATGTTTTTATTTCATAATTATTTCTTTTATTTTATCTTCCTCCTTTTCTGTCAATATCACCATGTCATCTGCAAATAGTAACTCTGTCAGCTGTATAAACTCTAGTATAATTTTGACTGCTTTCATCTTTGGCTTTGCTCCTTTTATCACCTTTTTAATATTAAAAGCAGTGGGCTTAGCACGAATCCTTTCTTTGTTTCAAATTTTGATTTTTCATTGTTCATTCTTACTATATCTTTATTCTCACTATACATGTTTTTTGTAGGTTTATATTTTTTCCGTACCAACATTCCAATCTTTTCATATATCTTCTCTTTTTATCCTGTCTAAAACTTTTCTTAATCTCCAAAATATATATGTATTTCTCTGTTTTGATCTGATCTTGCGTACTTATTCCTTTTCCATATCCACTTTAGTATTTCTCTATTGTTTGCCTCTCAGCCATTTATTGTGACACCCCTGTAATTTTCTTGTCTCTCCTAACTTAAATATGGGGAGTATAATTATAATTTGTGTTGCATTCTTCTTCTGTTAGTTCTTCTATTCCCAACGAATTTCATTATTTCAGGAGTTATTACATCTAGTTCTAGTCACGTTCCATTTGTTTAATTTTTTAAATAATTTCTTTTACTGCATCCTCTTTTAACTTTTCTATCGCTGTCATATTGATCACTTTTTGTGACTCATCGTGTCTTTCATCTATTTTGCTCTGTTTTACTTCGAGTTCAATCAGATCTTCGTAATATTATCACCATATTTCTATATTTTTGGCTTCGTCTATTATTATGTTATTTTATTTATCTTTAATGATCATGTTGTATTTTTTTTTCTGTTTCGGTTGCCTTAATGTTCAGTAAAATAGTTCTTGATTTTCTCTATAGTTCTCATTCACTACAATACTAAGCTTTGTTATTAACTTATTTTATTTGTAGGTATGCTTCTTTCCGTTTCATCTTTGTATTCTATGTAGTTCATTATTCTAATAGTTTTTACGTATTTTTTCTATTTAACTATAATTTCTTCTATTTTCCTTTTTAGTTTTCCTTTAGATTTTAGGCATTTTTTTCTAAAATGCTTCCTAAAATCTAAACGATTAACTTATATATAAAAATTGTTTCCAAACATATAATGTTTGATATCATTTTGCAAAATACTCATATAAACAAAGTTAAGTGTCTACGACCAAACTCAAATCGAGGACTTTAAGTCATAGTTTTAATAAATACATTATTTCTTATTCAAGCTCAATTTAAATTGGGTTAGGTTGAATTGCTTCTCACTCCAAACTCACCACCTCACTTCTGCAACATGACTAAAATCTCAAAGGACGAGCTCCGTAAGGAAATTGCCAAATTCTCAAAGGAGCGGAGTTGTCAACGACATCCGCCAAGAACGTAAAGTTGAATTGCTTGACCACTCAATCTGCGGTGAAACATTGTTGTAATAACATAACTGAAACAATTATGTTAAAACAATTATTACACTGTTTTTTTTAAATTTTACTCCAACAAGTTTTAATGGTTAGTTATTTTCAAGGAGATATGTACAAAAATTTAAGTTCATATCCGTTTTGGTTTTATAAAAGGATAAGACTAATATATGACAAATAAGATTTCTATTTCAAAGTGATTTTTTACTGTAGGCTTTTAGGAAGGATAACAATTTTTTCACTTTTATTATATATGTTGAAGTAACATTAATTTTAGAAAATGGATGCAAAATTATTTAATTAAATATTTGAAAACCATTGATTTACAGAAAAAAAATAGCTTGCCGTTACGAAACGATCCATTCACTTGGCATTTTTCAGACAGTGTGGGCATAGTCTGGGCAAAAAACTGTGCATAAAATAAAATCTATATTGTGCAAATGTATAATTTGCTTCATACTCACACATGCACGTATGCGTGGTGAAAGTAGAACGAAACAGAAATATGCAGCTAGAATAATCTGTACAAAATTGTGGCAAATTACCATGCACACCATGATGGTAGATAAAGAAAAGCTGGCATTTATTTTCCGCCTTGTTAGACACAAACGCACGGATAAGTGCACTTTAGCTTCAGGGTGAAGATTTGAAAAATCGTGCTCGCGGTGCGTGACGCGAAGATGATCATCGTTTTCGATCAAATTCTCGATACACGGTTACAACGTAATACCGTAGACTTGGATAGGTGAATTAAGTGTTAGATATATCTTAGCCAAGGCACGTTTTTACATGTTTACCGTATTTCTTGCGAAAGAAATCTAGCAATTCGAAAAATATTAATATAGTACTTATCAAATTAATCCTGCTTTTATAAATTTGAAATTAAGTTTATACAATGATGAATTATTATTTTATTTATTAAGAAATATAAGCACACTCATGATGTTCATATTATGTACCTTTCGACTCAAATTTTCAAAGGACGATTATGTTGGCCGAAAATATAACGAATTTTATGAAATGTAGCTTTTACAGATCTACCATTTCCATGGTGGATTTTTATTATTTGAATGCATTTACGAGCGAAATTAAATTATTATAATAATTGTCAAAGCTTCTACTGATATATTAAAAAACTAAATGTAAAAACCATTATGATGTTCTGCTTTGCTTCTATTGAAAAACATTATTTACTTGTTTCAATGTTATTTTTACTATTTAGCATTTCAAGTTTCTTGAGTTTTTTATTATGCAGTACTTCCAGCACGATCATTCATATATTATTTAAACACTTATGAGTTTTATGTTTGAGAAAATGAAAGATGTTAATGAATTTTTAGAAAAATGTAAAAATTATTGTAGCCAAATTCACAAATCTGATAAGCTATGAAAGAATCTAAATATATTAGAAAAAGCAAAAAATAATATCCTGAGAAGTAAAATCGTTAAAAATTCAACATATTCTAATCTAGTTTATAGTCGTCAAATCTTTTATGACAACTATTATTTTATAAATCATAGCAGTTAAAACAGGAAATTTATTTTTTTGTCAGCATACTAACTTATTTTATTACGCGAAAGTTATCCACCCACGCACATTTCTTTATATGTAATCTATTTCAAATTAATGTTACCACCGTTCACACGCTTTCTTTCATGTAAATACACGTTTGTTTAAATAAGTGGGTTGTGATTTAACAAGCTGTTATTTTAATTAATCTTTTATAAATTATATCTAATTACTAAATTATGACTACAATAGCAAATTAGATCCTTACCATACCTAGTATTTAAAAATTATTATACCATTAGAGAACGTGGTCTTATGTGAAATTTTAATACATAGACGATGCTCATTCAACTTAAAAAAAAACGCATTAATTATATTATACAGCCATAACAAATAGTGGTATTGGTCTAAGCTTACTTATTTTTTGTATATCTAAGTAGGAAAATATTTGTGCCAAGCAATTTTCCAAAATAGAAATCATTACAAATAACAATTGTCGGGTCGTAAAAAGGAAAGTCTTTTATAATAAACACGTGAAAAAAAGTAAACAATAACAGCCATCAGTGACATGTGAAGAAAATTACAGGAGAATTACACGCGTTTCGCGTTTTTCGGCGCCAAGGCAGCAATTTACCCGTTAAGCGACCATTTATAGAAAGTAACGTTTCCATGCGAACAATATAATTTTACGGAAGCGAATCCTTGGGCTAATCCATCATGATTTCAGGTGGAGAAAGGAGAACTGAACTTGACGTTCCCGCTGATGTTCAACCCGGAAACCTGGGACGCCCACGCTTTTCCCGTTTTCTTCGGGGGCACGGAAGTCAGGGATGGCATCATCATCAGCGTGCCGTCAGTCCAACTGGTCTACTTCGCCAACGCCGACAGCAAAAAGTTAGACGCTAAGTGAGTAGTACAATTAACTTAACAACTAACGGGAACGACTAACTATAGTTATAATAGCGTACTAATGTAGTGACGATACTAATTCTACCACAGCGAAAAGTTGTTAATTTAATTTTACTTACGAAACGAGTGTGTGTGTTGTGTGAAAATCACGAATTGCAATCTATCATTGCGGGCACTTGCACACACATTAATATTTATTACATTCGAACGTCGTAGTACTAATTAATTACGATTTTCATCAAGGCATACATTAGTGAAGTTTCAAAAAATAGTCGACTTAATATCAATTTGATTATTTCCGTAATTAGATGCAGTTCACAATTGAATCTACTATTTTGGTCCGTTATAACAAATTTAATAACTTGTACAAATTATGTATATAAATTAGTGCATGAAATTGTTTTATAACGAGTACTAAAAATTATTACTAACTATTAATACGAATTCAATATCTGGTATGACTAGCTAATATAAGAGGATTAATTGGTCAAATGTAACATTATCAGATATTGATTAATATACAGTTTGCTGCCATTTACTAGGTTTATGTACTGTAATCATAAGTTAAAACTTGTTTATAAAATCATTTTCCCAGACTAAGACAATTATAATTTGAAGTGTTTACCTAATTGCATTTGCAACATATGTATTAAAAATCCCTTATGTGTATTAAACTGAGAGTGAAACCTAATCTTTTTTGAAGCAGGGCAGATCGAACAAGGCATGATCAGACTTATTTGAATATAATAAAAAAATAATAATGCGTTAAATTTAGATTATTTTGTTGTCAAAAGTGCTTACGGGAAATTTAGAAAAATGTAAAGTGATTTACCAAGAACTAACTGTTGATGGATGAACTTGGCTTAGGTAGCTTAACATTACAATACCAGATCTGATCGTTTTTTAAATTGTTTCCAAAATGGTTCCTTAAATACACTACTGTATTATTTCTTCCAAGTTTCATAATTTAAGTCAAAATTATCGTGAAGATATTAATTTTTACTAATTCTCTATACCAGTTTCCAAAATACAATAAATCTAAGAAGACATATAGCTACTATAAACAACAATATACAACCTCTGACAATAAAGTTTTGTGAATAGTCCTGTAACATTAACATAGATGAAATAATAATGAAAGTTACCTTACTGTCATACGAAATAGTCACCTCCAATAACTATGCACCGCTGAGATCTGCTATACATGTTCTGGAAACTTTTCAAGAAGGCTTCTTTTAGGATGGAGTTCAAAAGCCTCGTCACGTTTCGTTGGATGTCAGGAATATCGTGATCTATTTTCTTCCTTACAGAACTATTCACCGAACATTATTACCAGAGGTTGTATGTAGCTAATTTAGAAGTAATGTTATATATTTATGATGTTAATATATTATCTTATTTAACCTTCAAAAATTAATCTGAGGCTTATTATATTCTGGCTATTAAAAATAAAACATTTTTTCGTGTTATGTCATCAGTCAAAAACTATTGACATTATCTTTATTAATAAGCCGGCGTCACAGTTAATAAACTCGTAAACAGGATTCTTTGCAACAATTGGCTTTTCAATTTAAGGTTTATAGCATAAAAATCAAATTTTGCAGGAAGATAATGTCATGTTGAAAGAAAAATTGCGACTCTTAAACATTAATCAAAATAATACAAAAAATAAAGCAAGCGATGAAAAAATCTGTGTTAAACCTAAGATGTACGCAAAGAAAAAGAAAATGAAACGGAGAAGTGGTCACCAGTAAAAACCAAAACATAGACTGCTTTCAGAGTTTAAAAGATTTACGCCTTTTAGAAACTAAATTTTGATTAACTACTATTGATGGTCCAATATCACCTTCAATTTCAACAGTTCAATACACTTGGAAAATAAAAACACACTACACTTTCTTCACAATTTGATTTTATTTTGCTAGATGTACATTTCGAGTACTATGTACTCATTATCCATAGTTATAAGCTATTGATAATGAGTACATAGTACTCGAAATGTACATCTAGCAAAATAAAATCAAATTGTGAAGAAAGTGTAGTGTGTTTTTATTTTCCAACTTTATAAAATAAATCTTCACGTAACTCAAGAACAAATTTCAACAGTTCAACTTTAACTCTTTTGCTTTTGATGTTTCGATTTGTTTATTGCTTTTTGACTTCTCGATTTATCAAGGTTTAGACACTTGTCAGATCACTTTGGAATGGTTTTTAGTAAAATATCAGTGGCTAATTCAGCAGTAGGTATTTCTTTCAACTTATATGTTGAACAGATGATTTCTTTGTTAATCCATTCAGATCGGGACTTTTATTTTGCACATACTTTTTAGCTCTCTCTTAAGAAATTTTTTACTTTAATAATAACAGTCTAAACCCGAAATCACTAAACAAATATCATGCACAATTTTGAGGAAAATAGAATAGAAAGTTAGACAATCGAAAACTTGGAAAATCGTTCAGTTTTAATTATCTCCTGTTTTTGTAAAATTTTATCTATATTTTTTTAAGGAAAATCTGAATCCGAAATCACCAAAAAACTATCATACACAGTTCTGAGGAAAATAGGATAAGTTTGACAATCGAAAACTTGTTATCGTTAAGTTTTTATGATTTTGTAAAATTTTACTTATTTTTTAAGGAAAATAGGAAAAAGTAAATTAACTTTATATATATATATATATATATATATATACACACTTATTTCCAAACAATGTTAAAAAACTGTGTGGCTCTTTAAACTAATTAAAAGAATGAAATGTTAAGTTTAAAATTTCAATCTCGAGAGATTTTTAAAATACAAGCCAATACAGGCACGCATATACATGCAGACAATTTATAATAATGTTCGAAAGGATCAGTATCAGCCTCAAAATATATAATTTAAATTTTCTAATTCAAAATAAGTCACGATTAAATTACACCTTTTATTTCTTACAGAAAAAATATGGTTTACCTTGGAAACACATCAAATAAAATATAAAATTATATAATAGAAGTTGTTTTAATATTTGTCTGGAAAAGAAAGAATTTTTAGAAAATAAGCTCATTATACTGAATTTTATCACTACTATTATACTTTCTAAGAGAATTTTGTATTAACGAAATTTTACTTTAATATACCAGGTGAATATAGGGGTTTAACGCTTTGTAGTACATATTAAGTAAAACCTAAAATCATAATTAATACAAAAAGTTCGGTTTGTTGATACGCGTATGCGCTAAAAGGCGCTAGTATCAAAAATGGCTAATAGTGAACTTAAAACAGACATGTGAACACTTATAATATTGGCTTCTAGGGTTCAGATAATTCTCATAAGATGGTAGAATTGCAACGAGACTCCCCTAAATTAAATATTTTTTGGGCCCTATCTCGGAAGAAAGTTTATGGACCTTTTTTATTTGGAGAAGCAACTGTAACTGGTACATCTTATCTTGACGATCTACAACCTTAATATTCTTTTAGAAACTTTGATTAGAATAAATAAATATATAAACTTATGAAAGAAGAGGAATATCTAACGCTCAGATGAAATAAAGCACAAGAAACAAGAAGAGCTGGAATATATTAATAAAAGAAAAACAAGAAACTGAATAACTACAAAATTCTACAACCGAAAGGGTAGACTAAATACAATTATAATAATAAACTTATGCTTATATTTTGTTTCCTTCCTAGAAGGAAGTTAGTTGAACTTAAGTTAAACACTTGGGTTAACAACTTTCATAAGTTTTTAACACATTTTTATTTTCTAAATTTTGTATTTTTTAATGAAAATCCCAAACACTTTTCAACTGAAATTGACGAAAATTCTCATTCTAAAAATTTCACTACATTACACTTTCCTATTTTATGAATGAAATAAAATACCATTTTCATTTTTTTCCAGGGTTTTTTCAACCTCTATAAGGTCATTTTCAAACTATGCAGTTTGTAAAGGCTGAAGCTGGTCACTAATAATAATCTTGTGTGATAACAACCACAAGTAAATTTATTTAATCTACCTCATTCAAAATCACAAAGAATTGGCCTAAAGCGCCAATCAATTATTGTGTTAAAGAATTTATTTAACCAAAAATTTCATTCAGTATTTAATCATGATAAGTATTTAAATCAAATATATTCTTCAAAATTGTAAAGTTATTGTGGCCTTGAAATGTAACGACAAAATCTTGGATTTATTTTATAGCTCTAAAACAAAATGACAGGAATTTCAAATTAACATTCGTCTTATATTTACATCAATCAGTCTGGTAGAAATTTTGAAACATGAAGATCTTTTCGCGTTGCAAACCATTTATTAGATAATAATTACATTTTTGACAAGAATATACTTTCAGTAATCCACTTTAGTAATAAAAGTCGCAAACTGGATTTTCTGGAAGCTCTTAAAATTCATAAGGCCAAAATGAATCCCGGTTTTTGCATACTTAATGACTAGAACGATATGTATTTTACTCTCTTTGGGGTTATATAAATAGCACTTAGGTTAAATTTAGGTACTTTATGTTTAAAAATGATCAGATTAGAGTCAAAACTATATTTACAGTTTATAAAAATATAGTGGTAAAACGAAGTGTTTAAGTGTTTCATTTAAAAATCCGTTATCAAAATGTAATCGCCGTCACAAACAACAATTATTTCATATTTAATAAGCTCTATAATAAAAATACATTCTTGAATTTTGGAGGAGTTCACTTCGTAGCACATCTTCAATGAATAACAGAAAAAAAAATTATATTACTTTTATTTTTTACACAATAGTTCGTCACTAGTTTCAATTATACAGTAATCATTATCAAACTAAGTACTTAAAATGTAAATAACAAGTGTATATTTACTAAATCTAAAATGCTCTACATCAGGTCAAGCTGGTCGTTACGAATAAAAATTCTCCTTCGAAACATTTTAAATTTAGTATATATACACTTACATTTTAATTAATGATTACTGTGAAACTAGTCATGAAGTATTGTGTAAAAATAAAAGTAGTATAAAAAAAGTTAAACGTTTTTCTGTTATTCAAAAATACATTCTCTAAAGCGTCACAGCATTAATGAAATCAAGTCTTATCAAATAATGTAACAAATTTCTAGCCATCTTCTGTTAGTAGGTTAAATCTGATGATAAATACCATAGAATCCCTGCCATTTTCATTAAATTTCATTCAAAAAATTGCTATTTACGATTAGTATTTACTAAGTCGCTTCTCTAAGAATACAGATGCTTCATGATTTCTCAATTAAAACAGTTTGGGGAATTCAAACCTATTAAATATAATAGCTAGCGGAAATTTTTGATAATTACGCGTTGTCAATATCAATGATTATAATTTCTTCATGAAGACGAAAAGCACGGCTTCCCGTTTCAATTAGATATATTAATTACTCGCAATAATATTTTCGTTAAAAAAATATACCCAAAATATAACTTTTAATAATCTTCATTTTTAAATAAATGTATCTTTAAAACATTAAATTTTAGCACGTTGAAACTTTGACAATTGCAATTCGTTCTTGTATCGCTTTCAATTTTCAATATGTTTATTTTTTTTTTCTTATAAATTAAATAACTTTATTCAAGTTTTTCTTAAAAAACACAAATGTAAAAAAAAAAATATATAAAAAAAAAAAAAAAAAGACCTTTATTGGCATACACCCCATATTTACATATTTCATATAATTACTATATTATTATTATTACAATTTGTTTTCTTCTTCTTCGTTTTTTTTTTTTTTTCTGCCGATTTTCTCAGCCGCCTGCCTCAGCCCCACTTCTTCTTCTTTCTTTTTCTCGTCCCATTCTTATCACAATCTCTATGCCTGCCCCATCCTCTCTCATCCATTCACCTATTCTTTTCATACCCCCTATCCACTCTTCACGCACCTCCTTGCACTCTTGGCCTAAATGACTCCATGTGTTCTCCACTCTCGCAAAACACACACCTGCCATACCATTCCCCCATCCATACCTTCCTTCCTCTCTCCTCCGATCCACATCTAGCCCTTGCCAGAGTAACTTTCTTAGACCTGTCCCATTCCGTCTTTAATAGATACTCAGGCACCCTTCCATACACTTGCCATCTTCCATACATTGGGTTATACCCACTCCTTACAATACATTCTTGCCGCTCTTGCGCTTCCACTTCCAGCCATTTTTCTCTCATCCACGCCGCCACATTCACACCCTGTTCCAGCCATTCATTCACTACCGTTTCCGCCACACCCGCTCTTTCATACATCATTTTCCTTTCCAATCTCCATTTACTCTCTCCTACCCCCACACAAGTTTTCCATACCTCTTTCACTAACCTTTCACTATTCCACGTACTCACATTCATCTCATACCTAGTCACTCTTTCCATTGTCCCTACATGCATACTAGACCTGTTTGATTCCTGAAGCAAAATATACATAGGAGTTGATCTCTCCACTCCCAGGAGCTGCTTCAGGAACGTCGCCTGCTCTCTCTCAATGCATTCATACTCTTTCACTCCCCACGTTTCCACACCATACATCAATATCGGCTTCACACACGCATCCCACAGTTTGCACGTCATCAGGAAGTTTCCTTCCATCATGTTTCCCCACTTCTCTTTTGCCACACACCATGCCTTTCTTGCTTTTTGTTGCAAGTACTTGACGTGCTCCCCGTATCCCCCACTACTCGTAAACACAAAACCCAGATATTTAAATTCTTTCACTCTCTCAATCACCTCTCCCTTCCATTTCAACTCTTCCATTCTCCCCTCTCTTCCTCTATTTCTAAACTTCATCCATTTTGTTTTCTTCACATTCACGCACACGCCCCTTTTATCCATATACCTCTCAACTCTTCCTAACATATCTTTCATTTCCCCCCATTCTCTAGCCAGTAACACTACATCATCCGCATACGCCAACATCCATACTTTCATTCTTCCAATTACTACTCCGCCCGCCTGCCCTTTTCTCAGTACCTCCTCCAGTTCACTTATATATATATTAAATAACAAAGGGCTGAGCGGGCATCCTTGTCTTACTCCCTTCCACATCCTAACCTTGTCTGACACATTTTGCCCTACTTTCGCTCTCATCCATGTCTCCTCATACACCCTTCTCACCCATTCTACTGTCCCACTACTCACACCTCTCCTCTTCAGACACTCCACCAACTTTACTCTTGGTACAGAGTCATACGCCGCTTTCAAGTCAACAAACACCGCATACACACTCTTTTTTCTCTCTAACATTCTCTCAACCACTCGTGCAAGCGTAAAGATTTGATCTCGAGTTCCCCTCCCCTTCCTAAACCCGCCCTGAGTTTCCGGCAGTATACCCTTTTCCTCCACCTCTTCTTCTAGCCGGTTCTTCACTACCGTCATAGCTATCTTGTACCCGGTACACATAATTGTTATTCCCCTATAGTTTCCAATATCCTTTTTGCTTCCACTTTTATGTACCGGGCACATTACCCCTACTCGCCATGACTCCGGCAATTCCGACTCGCCTCTCCACATCCTGTTTAACAAGGCCCCGAACCGTCTTCTTCCTTCTTCCCCCACTAACTTCCACATTTCGGCCTTCAGCCCATCCAGTCCCGGTGCCTTGCCTCTTTTGACTTCCTCAAAGGCCCTTTCTACCTCTCCCTCCGTAAACAACTCCACTTCATCCATGTGTTGATACTCCCCAACCCCTGCCGGCTCCCCACACATCGTCTCACAATGTCCTATCCACTCTGCTAATGAGATCTCTTGCTTTCTCGTTTCGCCTCCTCTCTTTAATATCGTCCATAGTTCTTTCTCATTTCGACACCTCCTCATCTCCATTTCTACTTGTTTAATTGATTCCAGCTTCTTCTCTTCACAGATCTTTCTATACTTCGTCCTTTTCTGTGTCACCAATTTTTCTTCACCCCATCCCACTCTCCAGTCTTTGACCGCTTTTCTTAGTTCTCTTTTGGCCTCGGCACACTCTTCATCAAACCATGGGTGCTGTCCTCTACTTCCTCTTCTCACCCTGTACCCACAATTAGCTATGGCTTCTTCCATCTCTTCCATGGTCTCAATATCTCCCCATTCAATGTTTTCCAGTTGGAGTCTCATATTCTCCAATGCCCTTCTTCCATCCGCTATCTTCCAACCGTCTTGTTTCTGCGTATTTCTTTCATACCCCTCCATCCATATATCTGCAGCTACCGGCCAGTGGTCTGACCCCAGTATCTCCTCTACCTCCATTCTTCTGATTTTTTCTCTTTCTATTCCCTTTACTAATATATAATCAATAACTGATGATCCTTGTTGCCCCAGGTACGTCTTTTTTCCCTCCCAATCCCCATCAGTGCATCCATTTAATACCTCCCACCCTTCCTCCAAAATCCAGTCTCCAAAGATTCTTCCTTCATTATTAACCAGCTTGTCATGTGATCTTCTCCGTATTAGTTCACCTTGGTTATTTACTCCCCCACATCTCTCTCCGATCCTTGCATTAAAATCCCCACCCACTATACATCTATTTCCCCTGCTCGCCTCATCCTCTATTTCTTTTCTCACTTCTTCCCAGTTGTTATTCACGTACACTGTTCCAATTTTTAGATGTGTTCTTCCCTGCTTGCATTTTATCCATACCACCCCTTCTATCTCCTTCCTATATTCCATATCTCCATCCTGCAGCCCCTCCCTTGTTCCCACGATAATACCCCCCTTTGCTCTTCCTCTAATTGCCTCCTTAGTTGCCCCTCTTATTTCCCATTTAAACCCTACACAAATGTATATTCTTATAATAATAAATATTTGTGATTTGGCTATTATTTTGGTATTCTTTACTATTATATAAATTTAAGGAGTTTGTCTTAATGATATTCAAAAATTCAAATCCATTAAACTACATATCATAAATAGCCAAAAAAAGCTTTAATTTTAAGGTTCAATTGAAAGCTCTACTTAATTTTAATCATACAAATTTATTTATTTATCTTTTATTTTTTTATCCATAACAGGTATCGGACTTATTCTCTACAATAACAATTAGTTATTTTCGTTTACTCTTCTTTTCCAATGTTCTCTAATTTGTGTAATTTTTCTTATTTCTCCCCAATCTATTCCTTTTCTTTCCGCTGCTTGATGTATTTGCTCGTTCCAACCCTTCGTTGATCTTCCTATTTTATTTATGCCTTGTATTTTTTATTCTTTTAGTTAATCTATCCTCTCTCTAATCTGTCTAATACATTCGAACCATCCTAATTGTCTCTCATCTATTACTGATTTTATTGGTTTAATATTAAGCTGTTCTCCTACGCCTACTGTATTTCGTACTCTGTCTCTTCTTGTAACATCCTCTATCTTTCTTAGGTATATCAAAATCATTGCGTTGATTTTGTTATTATTACTCTCTGTGGTTACCTATGATTCACTATTATATAGCAGTGAAGTTTTTTTCTTTAATATAGTTCTATTTTTATTGTTTTTAAATCTTTTTTTCTCTAAGAATGTTTTCTTTGTTGTGTTGTAGATTCTTCTTGCTTTACCTATTATTATATATGTCAAAGTGACAGTATTTACTAAATGTACCCATTTATTAAAAGAAATTAGGTTTATTTTACCTAAAAATATGTATCCGAAGCTGAATCAGCAAAGGAAAGGACCCACAGGTTAGTGTGGAAGAACATTCTTCAAGAGTGAACTCCGCCTTTCAGCTTGCTGTCGAAATTGTTCGTATATTTTTGTTGAATCTTTTATGAATTGTATTTGTAAAAAATAAATATTCTTTCATGTATTTCTGGATCTGCTTAATCTGCTCTATCTGTTTTCGTTTAACTCTATTTTTTTATTCCCTTTTTATGATATTATCATTTTTTTGTTTTGATTGTATTTATTTCCATAATCATCTTTTCCAGCTCTTCCACCTCTCTGTATATTTCCAGGTTTCTTTGTAATTTTTCATCGGAATCTGCTATTAGTTATTATTTTTAATAGTTCCATATTTCTATACCCTATCTTTGTGTTCTTGGATCTTTCTTTACTAATTCTTATTGCTTCGTCTATAAGTGATGCAACTGTATAGGGCTTATTATTGTCTCAATCTTATTTTGGTCTTGAATTCCTCCGATTCTTTAATTTCCTACTTTATTTTTGTTATTTCTGTATAACTCCTTTGTTATGTCTATGTTATATATCTTTCTATCCCTCTTTTTTCAAGTATATGCCAATTGTTCTCTCTTTTTAACCTGTCATATGCTTTTTTTAGGCCGATGAAGCATATGTGTAATTCTTTTCTCTTTTTAATCATCTTGTCTATTAATTATCTCATATATATATATATGTATGTCTTGTGTGCTTTTTTTATCCTGGCAAAGATTTTCCCTGGTATGCTTGTGAGGGTTATAGCCCTGTAGTTGTCACATATTTTCGTGTCTCCCTTTTTGTGTATGAGTATTATAATTCCCTTGTTCAATTCCTCCAGTATCTTATGATTCTTCGTGTGTCATTTATTTTTTCCGGGAATTCTTCTTTCACTTCTTCCCCCATATATTCCATCATTTCTAGTTTTACTTTCTTGATTGCTACTTCTAGTTCTTCGATTGTTATTCGTTGTTTCCTCTATTTAGTTTAATTATTTTTGATATCTTACTTTTTTCTGTTATTACATTTCCGTTATTGTCTTTTATACTTGGTTGTTTAGTTCCCCTTTGCACCTCATTTGTTTAATTGTGCTGTATAATATCTTCTAGTTTTCTGTGGCCGTTTCTTTCAGTTTCTTACCAAACTCCTCCTAGGATTGTTTTTTTGGCTATCTTGATTTTGTGTTTCATCATTTTATTTACTTTTTTATAACTTCAGTACTCTTGCTATTACCCTATTTTTATGTAAGTTTTCCAATTCTCTTTTTTGTTTTTACTAATTGTTTTATTTCTTTTGACAACTACCTGTTTTCTTCCTCTGTTTGTTTGATATAGTGCTTGTTCCACAGCTTTCTTGGGCTACCTCACTTGTAATTTCTTTGAACTTTCGCTCTTTGTTTTTCGCAGCTTCTATTTGGCTATACTTTCTCTATTTTTTATTGGTATTCATTCCTAGTTTCTTCCTCATTCAATTTATAGCTTTTTTATTTTTGTTTATTATTCTTTTCGACCTCGTACTCTTCATATTTTCTGCTCATGTGTTAATTTCCATTTTTACCAAGTAGTGGTCGCTCCATATTTCAGCTTGTCTTGTTACGATCACACCTTTTACCTTTTTCCATTCGTCTGCGTCTATTAAAAAAAGTTTATTATTGATTTTTCTTTCCTTGATCTAACTTTCCTAGTGTTTTTGTGTAGGTCTTTTTTTTCATTTTCGTTTCTGTTCTCTTCATATTTTCCCTTTGCTATCATCTATTTTTTTTCCATTCTTTTTTGTTGTATTTGTTTGGTGCATATGTCACAATTATATTCCAGGTAGTTTATTTCATATTGATTTCTATACTAATTGTTCTGCCGTCTCCATATTTCTCGTTTATTAGATTTTTTTTTTATTTTGTCTGATTTTACTATTAAACCTACCCCTTCTGTTCCTCTCTTGCTTTGATCCGCTCCAGCCGGGTATAGTTTGTACTCATCTCCCAGTTCCTTCATTTCATTTCCTTTTTTTTTGTCTCGGTTAAGTCTATGTTTTCATTCCTTCTATTAATTCTGCTTCTTTTCCTTTAATATTTCTTATATACCATATTCCCGTTTTTATTGTATTTAACATTTTTCTTGTACCATTTTCTCGCTGTGGTGTCTTGTTTTATATTTGCTTCTTATTGGTTGCTTTCTTATTCGTTTTTTGAAACATATGACATAATTTTATAGCAGAATTAAAATTATAAAAAAAACTATAAAATTTCGTAACCTACTATTTTAAACGAATAAAATTAACCGTAACTCATAATTATAAGCAATTACTAGATTAATATTATGTCATGTACTTTTACTGTCTAATTAGTTATTCAGATTTGGACGTAAACTATGAATTACAAATGAATGGTAACGATTGTTTCCTTTGTTTGCATCAAAACGTAGATCATGAATAATTAGAGTGCTCACAATCTATTTAATTGTTTTTGCATGGTTACACTGTGCAAGATAAGTGACCGACTGTCTCTCGCAAGCTGGACTGCATTAACAAATTGAATATAGGTTGTAAGTAACAGTGCGATTCGATTATGACATACATTTATCTATTCGTTAGAAAGGCAACGAATTAAATTGTATCGTGCACAATTATTCCATTATTATTAATTTTTATATTTTCAGGGGCGCGGCTTGGGAGGATATGTTCTTGGACACCGTTGGAGATGCTCAGGATAGGGGAGTTTTCAAGCACATAAGAATAGCGAGATTTGCCTCCAGGACTTTAGATAAAGAACTCGAGAAGAATACAAATTCTGTTATTCCGTACTTCACGTCTACGTTTTTAATCATGGCGATATTTTCAATAGGTATGCAATTTAAAGAAAATGTTCAATGTAAAAAAAAAACCTGATGAAGTGACTGTGTGATGAAACATGTTGCAGTGTTCAATATTATATAGTTCATAATCCATTCATTTTTTTTTAGTTTTTGATTTATTGTGAAATTTGTTTCAGTCACTTGTATGATGTCCGATTGGGTGAGATCAAAACCATGGCTGGGTTTGTTGGGAAACTTGAGTGCTTCTATGGCTACGTTATCGGCGTTCGGTCTTTGTGTCTACATGGGAGTTGATTTTATCGGAATAAATTTAGCTGCTCCGTTTCTTATGATTGGTAAGTTCAAGTGTTTAATGAATCACATTTAATTAAACAATCACAATCTACAATTAAATAGCTATTGATTATAAAAATACACAATTGTCTCATTTAGGCTTCATATACTATTACACGCTATTAAACAAAAATATTTAATTATTAACTTATATATAACTATGTTTAATCCTGTAAAAATATTTTTGTAATTATTGAATTTATTTTTTTCTAGTATTTTAATTTTCTCTAATATATGCATTAAATGTCGTAAATTAGAGTGAACTAATTAATAAATTTAATGAAAATTACTATAAACGGCGTTTACCGAACCCAACCAGGTAAAGAAAATAAATAAATGTATATAAAATTATGAACAAGGAATTAGAAATATATAGACCTTAATAAACTAATGAACCAATACATTTAATTATAAATATTACCACAGTTAATTAATACCACTATCATATCATAAAGTAGATTATAAAAAAAAGCCGAGTGAAATCTGATTTATTTATTTTAAATTGAATACTGAAGTATGCACGCCTACGAACACCATTTCACTTAATTTTTTGTGAAATAAAGTTACATGTAATTAATATCTCAATCAGGAATTGGTATCGACGATACGTTCGTAATGCTGGCCGCGTGGAGGAGGACTTCGATCAAGCAGAGCGTCCCCGAAAGAATGGCACACATGTTGAGTGAAGCGGCTGTGTCCATCACCATCACCTCCATTACAGATATGGTCAGCTTCTTCATCGGAATCTTCAGTCCTTTCCCATCTGTTACGATTTTCTGCATCTACTCAGGTAACGTGAAACTAATATTATTAAAGATCCATTGCCCTAGATCTTTTAATGTTTGTACTACTTTTGATTTATAATAATAATTTTTAATGTGAATTCAACAGCAATAATAGTTTTTTTTATATTGTTTATTGTTATGGCCATGTTATTATTTTAATAGTAAACTAGATGATTTGTTGATAATGGCATTAATAGTTCACCCAGTTACTGACGATCTTTTACTTATTTCCAGGTGTTGCAACAATGTTCACGTTCGTCTGGCATCTAACATTTTTCACGGCCTGCGTCGCCATTTCCGGTTACTGTGAACAGAAAAACCTGCACTCGGTGATCTGTGTCAAAGTGCAGCCAGTTTCCAAGTCGAGTAAGTAATTTATTTCGAGATCTCGTCAACAGAACGTGTCTTGACGTGTGTTCGCAACAAATCGGAATGTCTGCGTACGAGCTGGAATTCGCCGTGTTGTTCTTTAGAAAGCATTGCTTATTTGCCGCCACTCGCAGACCAATAAATAAATGTAAATTATCGCCAGGTCAGTTACATAACGTATCGTAAAGAAAATTTAGATCGTGGGAAATATTGCATTATCTACATATTTTTTACTGATAACAAACTAATTGATTGCCAATTTTAAAACGTTTATGTCAAGATATTATATTTTAATTAAGGATGTACTAATGATATCTAGGGAGTACGAAGGGATTATATACTTAAGCACTTAGAGAATCTACAAACAAAACCAACTACGTGCATAGCGCATAGCGAAAAAGATCAGATGGCCATACAATTCATATTGATCACATCTGTTTGTATAACTTACTATGTTGTAAATTTTGTCTAATGTCATTAATAACAAAAGTAAAATAGGACCACTGTGTGAGTCCAGGGGTACCCCCGATGTAACCTATAATTCAAACCAATAAGTACATGAAATTCAAACAGTGAATTTTATCCTTCATGTAGCTCCAAAACCAAACATTTATCCAAAATTCATCAGCGTTCATCTTCTCACTATAGAATCCATTAAAGTCAGTATAAATAGCGTCAACTTAATCAATTTTCCAATCTGATAGATAGGTAGTATATGTCAGAAGGTTTATGGCAATTGGTCTGATTTTACCAAAAAAATTTCTTCATTAATTACAACGCTTTTACAGTTCCAGAACAATTGATTAAGCACCAATTGATCTAATATTTTTGCTAAAGTAACTCTAATGACACTGTGGTTTTAAATTTTTTCTTTATTGCCATTTTTAAAAATTGTATTTATGTAACTACTTTTCTAAATATTTGTAAATAACCCAATTAACAGAGGGAAGCTAAAGATTTTTAAAATTTATTTCGCTGAAATAAAGTTGCATACTACTATAATGACTTAAGTTTAATAAAATATTCATAACCTCTGAAAGAGTAATAAATTGCACAAGTTAACTGTTCAATCTGAATATTCGAAGTAGCACTTGAATTAAATTTCCCACATGCGGTTGAGAAATAGTAATCAAATATTATATTTATTTGTATAATTTTAATTTAAACAACACGAGTTTTCTTTAGACATTTTAATATTTCAGTTAATAATACAATTCCAAAATAAAAATAAACTTGTAAACATTTAGCCCAAAGTTTACTAACTAATAAAATAATAATAAACATATGATCTACATACTATTTACTGACTAATATAACAATATAAAAAATTATATGCTAATATAAGTTTATTTTTGACAGAGGCAATGTCATTCAGTCACACATGTCTCTAATTATATGTCTACTGTATCTACGTCGCATTGGATTAATGTATTAAGTATGAGAGATTAGACACTGACAAATAGATAGGATAAAGATTGTCGATGACAACCGTCAATATAAGTAATTGTTAATATCAAATATACTTTCTTTTTCTACATTACATCTCACACATTAAATTAATGTTTTTATTATTAAATGTGTTCTGATTCACACTTCTTCATTTTAATTCTAATTTGTGTATAATGAAAGCTAACGCAATAAATATTCTCTCTTGATTTACAACCTATTGTTTGTTATCAACTAATTAAAGAAAGCAATCAACATTTGCAATAAATTTCTCCTTTTATTATTATAATCTCCACGAACTTTGGGGTCCTTCCTTTTCTATTAATTGTGCTGAATCGTTTCCTTTGTGCATTTTATTCTAATCTTTTAACGAAAAGCCAAACAACTTGCATGTAATTCCGTCACAATCTTAAGAACAGCACTCCCAATTTATCAAAAAGTCAAACGGGGTAATTAATGAAATTTTTACCTTTTTAATTGGAAATTTCAATCAAACTTGGTATTGACTATTAACTGTAATATCATGAAATAACATAATATAGTTCATTATTATTAAAGTAAGAAAAAGGGAGGAAAATATCTGTATAGTATACAGGGTGACTGACCACAAACCTTTGGTGCTGTATCCAATTTGAATAAATAAAACATCAAATTAAATGATTTTAAAAGACTTTAATAAGAACTGAGCTAATATTTTTTCTTGCATCCAGGTTTTGACAAAAGACGATCTACTTTTTTTTCATATTGCACTGTATATATATTTTGTATTGATCCGCAAGGAAATTTTTTTCTAAACATAAAATTGTAAACGATTTTATCTATTTATCAAACCAAAGTCGAGAAAGTGAGGATTTTTTGAAAAAAAGTATCCATCGTAAACAATATACATAGCCTATTTTAAATGTCAAAAGTGACAGTGTCAGCCATTGATACATGATATATATCGTCTTTTGTTAAAAACTGGATGCAAGAAAAAATATCATTATTCAAATCGGATCAAAAATAAGCGAGATACAGCACCAAAGGTTATTCGTCAGTCACCCTGTATATAGTTGTCGGCTCTAACTTTTCTACTAATTACATTTGCTGCTATTGGCGATGCGATGTTTTCTTTGACTTAACCAAAGGTTGGGATCTTCTTTTCTTAACTTGTATGCTGCTTCTGAATAAAATTTACCTCCTTGTCCTTGTCCAAATAATATCTCAATTCGATCTTATTAAATGGTATCTCACAAAAGAGACGTGTATGCACAAAATAGGACACGGTGATCTTACTTTCAAAACCCTAAATGCATACATTTTTTATCAGTTACAACAGAGATATTTATTTTTTATATTGGGTGGTTCCATATATTCGTTCGGTTTTTGAAGGCTTAAATGAAACAAGTTTTTTTCATACAAAGGATGAATTTTAATCATAATTCTCCATTTTTGTTGATGACCTCTTTCCAACAATTTCTTTATTCCGCTCCCATAAAAGGTCTGGGGCTTAGAGGCAAAAAACCTGTCGAGGTACGTTTTCACAGCTATCTGATTAGCGAACGATTTGTAAGGACCGGAACAAGTCATAGTCCGGAGAAAACATCCCAATCAAGTTACACTAATTTTCGCTAAGTGATTATTGCGGTGTGGTGTCTGGCGTTGTCATGGTGGAATATGACACCTTTGCGATTGACCAGTTCTGGACGTTTCTGTCGCAATCCTTGGTTCAATTTCGTTAGCTGCGTTCAGTAGACCTCTGAATAAATTGTTTTCCTGAGGAAGCAACTCGTAAAACAGCACACCACAATGATCCTACCATATTGATAGCAAAATCTTTTTCGGATGCAGGGGTGGCATTCGGCGGCTCACCAGCGGTACCCCACGATCTCTTGCGCACTACGTTGTCGTAGATAATCCACTTTTCGTCGCCAGTAACTATTCGTTTTAAAAACGGTTCGCTTTCGTGTCGCTTCAGGAGTGAATTGCAGATGGTCCTGCGGTTAGCCAAGTTCTCCTCAGTCATTTTGTGCGGTACCCAAATATGGAGGCAGGACACATAGCCAAAATATTTCAAATGCCTTTGAATGGTTCCTTGTCCTATTTTATCTTCGTGACTCGTATTTTCGAAATGAAATTTGAAAAACCATTTCTGAGCGGTAGTTTCTGTTAAGGCATATGATGCATATCTTTCGGTATGCCTCCGCAGCTCACTTGCCTTTCTTGAAATAATAAAGCAAAATATACCGAAAATGTACCTTATTCTCGGTCATGTTCACAAGCCTCTAACACAAACAAATCTAATGTTAATGAAAAGAAAACAAATTAAAAGGGAGAACTGTCCTCTTTTCAATACATATTTGAATTGCCCGATTAGGTAATCGGAACCGCAGATATTCGAAAAACATATGCACTATTAACAAAAACCGAACGAATATATGGACCCACCTAATATAATCAATAAGCTTCGATGTTCCTTAATAACAAGTTTCTTACATATAGGCTTTAGCTTTCTAGTGCATAAATACTTACAATATGCTGCTATCTGCTATTTTCTTAGGATTCCCTTCTATTTAGAAGGCCTGCCTTAATCTTCTTATCCATAATCGCAGCCAATTACTATTTTACGTTTTGAGTGGATGATTAAAAGGACAAATTGTATAACCAGAGACCACTTTATAACTCGGCATCTATTCCATTAGTTCTCAAATTGCATTTTGCAGGAAAGTGTTGGTGGTTTTCTCATTTGAAGCAATCAGAATTAGCATTTCATTATCTTCTTACATTCTAAACGCTGTTTCAAGATTAATTAATTAAAGATACTTGGTTATTATCACACCTTTAGATTAGATTAGATTAAATTAGACGGGGTCGTTTGGTTATAGACAGCCTTCCAGCACTGCGACCTGGTTAGTTACCCTAGTACTAGTATGTTTCCAGGAATTCAATATCCTTGGTAAGGTTAATTAACCCCTTCCCGCACAATTATTTTTGAACGTAATGTGCTAGTGCCCGAGATATCTCGGGCGTATGCGGGAAGTGGTTAACTTCCTAGGAGGTTATGCCCTGATCCGTTCTGGCGTTATCGCCATTTCTTTGGTTTGGTAAGGTTATTCAACCTTTACAAGTTCATACTCAAACTAACATTTAAAATTCGGACAGCTTTTTAATAATTGTATTATATTGATTGACGGCAATTCCACCTTTGCAGTGGAAATGATTGTTATTAGCGGACTGTATGCGAATATAATTTTATTATAGCGGTGCAGCTCGTCTCGGGACTTACCCTGGTGGTTGGGCTTCCTGGAACGTCCGGCACGCGTGCTTCCTTCTTCTCGAAACTTAAATTAAAAGCCCTGGACAATTCTTCTATGGGTGTTAATCTCACACCAACGTTCACACACGTATATATTACTACCATGCTTCTCTATCTCGATCTCTCCGATCGCGAGGTTTTTTGCGAAGTTGCGCATGGGCATAGCCCCGAACTGAGATGCACCAGCGCAATACAAATATACAAAACGCGGCAAAATCATTGTCCCTTCAATACCGAACATTGATGATTGATTTACTCAACCTTTTTCTGAAGAGTGGGTATATTGTCGTTTTTAAAAACAAAGTCTACAATTGTTGCCATCTTAATGCGAAACTTATTACATGATCTGCTTTTTTTTTCGTCATCTTAGTATGCGTTTCAACTTTATACCACGGATGTGTCACATCAATAAGAGTTTGTTAATTTTCGAAATTTGCGTTTTAAAACTCATTTTCGTTAGACATTTTGTATAGATTTTACAGGACTTATTAGTACTACATTAGCCTTTACCTCTAATAACTCGAGCATAATATAAAAATTGATGTTAAGAGTCGATGAGTAGAAAACCTTTAAAATGCAATTATTAAAAAACCTTCTAAATATAATTTATATGTTAGTATCTTAGCTTGGTTGTTTGAATTTTCTTTATATTAACTAACTTTCTGATCAGCGGAGACAGAATATTATAGTTCTCAGTAGAATGGCCCTAATTAATTCTTTCCAAAATAATAGAGCCACATTCGTTTGTTCTAATGCGGCCTTTGTAGAAATCTAAACACGTCTTTCTTTGTCACAGATTAAATATTGGACCTGAATAAGCACACTTGAATGAGATACAATGAATATTGCATGGTTTGACTTATGCAACAATAAGTAGTTATAATTGTTTCTAGTAATTCTCCCAAGCAGAAAGTGAGCTATTTACCAGACCTATATAATACAGAGCCCAGCAGGGAAGTATGACGTTTTTGAAAAACTCATAACTCAGAGAATTTTCAATTAAATCAAAATTTTATTTGAATAATAGGTACTTGTGGATTTGCCATTTCGAATTCTTACCAAATAACTGGTTTAAAAACATTCGTGTACGAAAAATAATCACATCTAATTGGTGTCCGTTCTTTTCCACACACTTATGAAGTCGAGTTGAGAAGTAGTTCTTGCATCCTTCCAACTTGTTGACCGGAATCGCTTGAATTTCTCTGGGTGATAGCATTGGACAGCTGAACAGGTACCCTCAAAGAAAAAAATTGCAGGGCGTAAGATTAGGCGACCATGGGGGCCACTAGATGTCCCCTCGTAGCAAAATGAGTCATCCTAGAAAATGTTCTCTCGAAAATGCTAGAGAGTCCTACTCCTTTGAGGTGTGACAAGTCCCGTCTTGAAATATTCGCCGCACTGATTTGCCACTCATCATCAGGGCGTCATGCAATACCGATCGACGTGGACTTGCTTCCATAGCTTTCCGAGCCACATTTTCAGGGGTTCTGACATTTCTTTCTCCATCTCAGCATACTCCAGGCTTAAACGATCCTCTAGTACAAAGGTTCTGCACCCACTTCAGGATGGTGTTTCGCGTAGGAACACGACCATGTTTTCCAACATTGAATTATGTTCAAAATCTGAACCCCCAGTTTAGATGTAAGTGTCTAAAACAAATATGCGTTGCTCCAGCGTCCAAGATTCCATAACGACTAAACCAAAAAATTGGTAAGGTCCGGTTGTCACATACCAACCATTTCGATAACGTTCATCTCCCCCTGAGCTGAGTTATATGCATTCCAAAAACATCATACTGCCGGACCCTGTATAATATAGATACAAATATTTCTGGTAATTTCTATACGAAGCTATATTATTGTTTCGTTGTTAGCCTCGTTTACTTTCATTTGCGTTTAATCTTAAGTGTGGCCTTTGTGATCTGCTCTATCAATCCCCACTTTAACCCTGGCTCTTTGTATGCCATCCAAACTAGCCACCATCACAAACTAAGTAGTTTTGAAATCATCATTTGGGATTCTCTTCTGTTAAAAAAAAGTCATTCATTTAACGGCTACCTTAATCTTCTTATTCATAATCGCAGCAAATGCTAATACTATTATGACGTTTAAGTTGGGTGGTTAGAATATCAAGCTAAAAAAGATGAGGCTATCTTAAAGTTGCACCATTCCATTAGTTTTCTTCAAGCATTTTGCATAAATACTTTTTTTAAGTGGTTTTGAATCATCATACCGAGATTTCATATCCACTGAGGTATCTTAAGAGTAAATTTCAATTCTTGCAAATATATTTTTCTATCATTACTAATTCTAATTTTCCGACATTTGCCATTAATACGTTACTTCTTTTATCTTCTTAATATTTTATATTCCTTAATATCTTTTATTGTGTTTTTTTTTTAAATTATGGCTTGTTTTTTTGGTACCTTTGATTCAGTTATTAATTTTTTTGTAAAACATTTGTTTTAAATTATCAAGTTTGGCCAAAGCTTTCAAAAATTATTTAATTATTCTTTTTAGGGTTAGATTTGAAATTGCTTTTTAATATACTATTTGAAATTTAGAGGCAATATATTAAAACTAGTTGGTAATTCATACTTTAATTAATATTTTTACGTTTGAATTATCAAGTTTGACGATTCGTTAAAAAGACACACCTGTTCGACACGTTCAAAAATTATACCATATTCAATATATACAATAATCTTTATTTGGACAAAACATAATACATAATAACAATAACAATAAAAATGGAAACAAATAAATGGTGTTAGTCCGTCTGGGGTTTAGACCTGCGGTCTTTCCGCCCTGTCTTGAATTTAATTATGTATTGAAAATATAATAATGAAAATATATGAAAAGTATCTTTGCTAGCTAGCTGAACTGTCCTGATGATTCGCACAAATGAATTGATGAATTGTGAGGGGAGGATGATGATATTTAGAAGGGATATTTGGGTTTCGGGGGATACAGAATTTGGTTAATAGGGGTTGGTTGTGAGGATTATTAGCAAATTTAATACTTAGGGCTAATATACGTTGGGAAATGGGTGGTTTCGTATAAAAGATCATTCGAGGGGTTATGGAGTGGGTTGGAAGGGTGTCGAAGTTTAGTTAGGATTCTTAGGGTGGATATACCATATTCATTTTTTGGGTTTTTGTAGAAAAAAATAAAACATTTCTGTAAATCATACATAGCATAAAAAAATATCTGAATACTTTTTTATACACCATATTCTTTTTTTCCAATGGATTAAAAAATTATACCTAATTTTTCAATTTTTGTAAAATAAATATCAACTCCAGATTAATTTTAACATTAATTTTACAGAGTAAGACTAGAATTTTCTACCGGCATAATAATTCGAATAATGCAGGGAGTTTAAATATTAAATAAGTAACGAAAAGCTGTTAAATAAAGATAATAGTATTTAATATATCATTTTGTTGCTAATTTAAGTATTTAAACCTTCTAGGCTTTTTTAATTACTTTATATCTTGATACAATTAGACACTTCTGATTGAAACAATGTCTAGAATTATGATTACACTACTGAATCGACACACCAGAATAATAGATAGCCAACAAACCAATTAATATTTGGCGATAATTGCAAGTCTTGTAATTGTAGAAGCAATCAAATTTTAACTCAAAATGTTTAGTTAGTGTTTATATCATAAATTACCACCACGTGTTAACGGTCGCAACCTTTTACCTGGCGGCAAGCTTTCTTTCAGCTAAACCATTATTTCACTCTTTTTGGTTGGCCATATTGCACAACACCCGACCAAATAAATAAAAGTTTTTTTATGCAAGCGTTATAACACCGAAGATTATTAAAGATCGAACTTTCTCCGTGATGTAACCATTCCACATCGTTCCAAGGACGGAAGAACGAAAGCACTCGCCGCTTCCGCAAACATTCCACTACATCGTCCCATTTTCTTGCGTAATTGTGTCTGAACTTTTACATTTGCATAAACAAATAAGTCTGGTGCTCTTGGTCCGATCATAATTAAAACTCAGGAAGATTATAATGATGTATCTGGTAATTAAATTAATGATTAATAAAGCTGAACATGCTTGCTAGACGGTGAAGTAAAGGTTTTAAGGTGAAAATAAATATTTACGTTACGTTTTGATTCAAGAAAGTGGACGACGTTTATTATTTATTATACTACTTATAATATTGACTTTTTCAGTATTATTATTTTTATTTATATTAAAAACCCATTGAGAACCTAAAGTAAAGTAGTTCTTCTTATGATTATTAAGATTAAAATATGACCACTACATTGAAGCAATTAGAAAGTTCCATTACTGAAATGTGCGTGCGGTGATTTTTGTATTCTTTTTCGTACAATTGTGTTCAATTAAATCTTCAACACTCTCACTCCCACGACCATTTATCATTAACTTCCACAGTCACGTCGATAGCATTAAGTAACCAGACATCAACATTAATCATAATAGGTTAACGTATGCAAACCACTTTCTATTTAATCGTTCACCTGGAAAATTTGCTTTTCCGCGAAAACTAATGCAAATATTCGTTCCTTCCCAGAAAACAGATCCTGGCTTTACCGGATGTTCTGCAGCGGCGGAGTCGATCCCGATGACATCAACAATCCCGAAGACAACAAGGAGCACGCACTGATGGCGTTCTTCAGGGATTACTTCGCCGCCTTCCTGAATAATAGCTTCGTCAAAGTTATGGTCATTTTAGTTTTCGGATTGTATCTTCTAGGGGCCGGTTATGGAATCACTCAGATTGAAGAAGGGCTTGAAAGGAGAAAAGTTGCAAAGTCCGATTCGTATGCTATTGAATTTTTCGACAGGGAGGACGATTACTTCAGAGAATTCCCTTATAGGTATGTTCAATTTTTAATAAGTTATAATACCTTAGTGGTTATTAATGTTTACAGATACCTGAGAAAAAATATTACATTTAATAAAAGCAATTTTGAATAATATATTTCCATAAATTGTAATTCAGATCATTTTTAGCTTACAAAACTAATATGTTTTCTTTTACTTTCAGGGTCCAAGTGATAATAAGCGGGAAACAAAACTATTCAGACCCGTACGTTCAATGGCAAGTTGAAAACCTTACGCAAACCTTTGAAAATACATCATACGTTTCGAGTACATTATACACAGAATCGTGGCTCCGAAGCTTCGTACAATATGTGGACAGAAATGCTGATTATCTGAATATTTCCATCAACGATGAAGATTCCTTTATCGCTGCACTGAAAGAGGTTAGTTAGTAAATTTAGCAAGCAAATTGAGTTTTTTTTTCTAATATTTTTACATTTTACTTTATAGTATTGGCTAAACGACGCCAGTCCATTCTCATTGGATGTCAAGTTCAACGACGAAGGAACGAGAATCGTGGGAATGAGATTCTTAATTCAGGCAGTCAATATTTCAGGGACTGAACATGAGAAAGAGATGGTTAGAGCTTTGAGGAAGATTTGTACAGACTCTCCATTGAATGTGACTGTTTTTCATCCATATTTTGTATTCTTCGATCAAGTAAGTATACATTTTATTAACTATATAAAGCTTTAGTAAAGCGTTATTGGTTTATTTTTGTTGTTTAGGTGATCATATATTATTGCAATAATAAACTTAACTATAATAATTAGATAACCTCAAACTTACTGCATTTATAAATTGAGGGTGTCTACTCTGAACATTTTTTAAGACCCTGTAAAGGCAAACCTTTTTGGCACGCAATAACTATTAATTTCTACACAATCTGAATTCTTCACTCTGTATCTTTTTCCATTCACTTATACTACTATATTCTAGCTGCAGTCACACACTTTTCTTCCTCTCCACTCTGTATGCATTCTCTTATTGCCTTTCTTACTTCTCCATTTGCATGTTTTTTTATCGATAATTCCATGTTATCCTTTTACTTTTCTTCCGCATCCCAAATTCTTCCATTGACCTAACTTATTCCACTGAATTTTCTCTACACCACTCTTCAATTTCTCATGCTTACTCTTGCTCCGCTTGCTTATCTTTGCCAATTTATATCTTTACTTTCAATGGTAGATGGTGTGATCCCACAACTTCTTCCACTTGCATCCTTCTCACTTTTTTAATCAAAAACCCTCCGATGATATTGTAATCAATCAATCTTACCTTCCCAATCCCCTGCTAGGCATCCATTTAAAAAATTATGTTAAGACCTTTTTTCAATTATTGTACCATAAACACTAAGACCATGTATATATCACATAAATTGCCATCACTATATTTATTTATTTAAAACAATAGCATTAAAAACAATCCATAGGTATTTAAATAACAACATAAACATATTTAACTTTACATTACACCAAATGCTTTGAATATTAATTAAATTTTAGAGTATTGTGCTATCCTTTAAATTAACAAGCTCATTAATACACAAATAATATAGCAGTTAACAATGGCATATCACTGCTTTATGATTTACTTTTTAAAATTATGTAATACTATGTTAATTTAACCAATGTTTTTTTTTTATTTCTAGTTCGAGCTGGTACGACCAATGTCACTTCAAAACATGATAATAGGAGCCATCGTCATGATGATTATATCGTTCCTCTTCATCCCCAACATACTGTGCTCTTTATGGGTAGCATTCAGCATCATCTCAATCGAAGCTGGAGTAGTGGGCTACATGGCCTTGTGGCACGTAAACCTGGACTCAATCTCGATGATCAACCTAATTATGTGCCTAGGATTCAGCGTTGACTTCACCGCCCACATATGCTACGCCTACATGTCCTCGACAGCAAAAAGACCAGATGAGAGGGTTAAAGAAAGCTTGTACGCCTTAGGCTTGCCAATTTTCCAAGGAGCCGTCAGCACTATCCTAGGCATGGTAGCACTCCTCCTAGCTGACAATTACATATTCTCTGTTTTCTTCAAGATGGTTTTCCTCGTAGTATTTTGCGGGGCGATGCATGGATTATTTTTACTCCCAGTACTCTTATCCCTATTCGGACCAGGATCTTGTACTAACTGGGACGACGATGATGATATAAAAATGTCGTCAATCGAGAAAGCTTTGCCACACCCCTATTGCATTCCACATCCACAATTCACCTTAAACGCGAGCCTCAACACTAATGTAAAACATCAAAACCTTTTAAATTTTGATAAAGCTAAGAAGAACTATAAGAATTACGATATCGAAAAAGATCTAGGATTGGGTACATCAGAAGAGAATTCGAGTGAATCAGGTTCTAATAATTCAAAAGAGAAACAATCTCTTGAAGATGAGATGATGGAGAAGAAGTATAAAGAACGATGGAGGCGTAGCAGTGTTTCTGATTTTCCAATCACAGATCCCCGTACGCCACATGTGCTTGATATTTACGGCAATGATTCGGAAAGGGAATGGTATAAAAAGAGAGAAAGATACGATGAAAATAAAAAGAGATTTTATGACCAAAATAAAGAACCTAAAAGCATGGAATATAAACAGCGGAGAAGGCCCACTCCACCTGAACACAGACAAGAATTGACCAGATCCACATCACATCATAATTTACAACATCCTAGGTATATACAAGAATTAAGGTTTCCTTAGGTTAGGTAGTAATTCTTAAAATCGGCCTTCAAAGTTTCGACTGAACATTTAACCGTGCCTTAAAGTGAGTTTAGGCTAAATTTTGAAGGTTACACCTATACCAAATATTTTTATTTTAACTGAACTTATTCATATACCTAAGTGGTACTTAAACCCCCTATTAAAGCGTTAAAATAAATGTTTGGTGACACAACCCGTGATATTGTTATATATACATTTTTTTTTTCGGTGAGAGATGTGTGGTTTTGTAGTATTCTTACAAATGGGGTAAATATTAAAAAAGTGTAAATACTTGACTGACAATTGTTTAATTTTGTTTTTAAGTTATTCACTAGTTTTATATTTCGACATTTTTTTTAATTATATTTTACCCACCCCGGTGCCTGTTGCGCTGTTGGAAGCACTAGAACATTGTTGCTCAAGTAATGTAAAAAATATATAGTAAATATATATTTTATCAATTTTGTACAGATAGTTTTTACAGTGATAATTTAAAGAGATAGTTTTCTACAGACATACACTTTAATAATTTTCTGTATGGATAAGTAATGTACTTTTAGGATGATACCTGAACAAATTGTAAATATTTTGTAAGAAATAAATCTTAACTAAAATGTCGTATTTTTATGCTCTTAAAAATGTTTAACCAGGAAGATCAGAGGGATTGGAAACAAAATTTTCACACAATCTGTAAACAAGGATTCTTACATAAGTAATATCCCTTTTCACATTATTTCAACTACAACAACAATGAATTATTTACAACTGTTACAACAATTTAATGGTGTAATATTGAAAGTAGGAATTTTTATGAAGGGCTAAGATCTATTGTCTGTCAACAACAGGTGAAAAGTAGTATCATATTTATAATCAATTTACCATTTACACATAACTTAATGAATCATTTATGGGGAAGTTTTAATGTGTATTTTTTTATACCAAAAAATAATTACTATTCTTTGTATTATAACTACTAATAATATTGTTAAGAATAACATAATAAATAATCATTATAATTATTTTAATTAATCATTTTAGACTTCTTCATTTCTCCTGCACAATACATGATATAAATATGTTTCAAATAATAATAAATTTACAATATTTAGCCAGTCTAGTTTATTGAGCATAAAATTTATACTTATTAGTCACATTTTAATATTGTCCTCATTCCTTTATTCTAAACCTTCGAAGGTCTCGACTATTTGCCAGGTACAGTATTTTTCCAGACAAATAAAATTGTGGTAATATTATTGTATTCAGTCTTATCTTTGTTTAAGAAACAATGCCACGTGAATTTTTACACATACTATATACTATTAAATTTTACTTAACAAAAAAACTAATACTTTATCAATAATAACACATTTACAATTAATTAAAAAAATCATGTATTACTTTATCATATGTACAAACTCCAGCCTTACTCTTTTTATATACAAACAGTTTAGACCTATGATTGCTTTTCCAAAATTTCACACCTTCTCCACTAAGTATTTCTTCGGGATTGACAGCTACTTCCGCACATCGCAGATGTTGGTCAGGTGAGTTATCTTCCAGTATCAGAGGTTTTTTAGGAACAATTTCAGATTCTTCACAGTCATGCTTTTTTGTTTTTAAATAGGTCGTTGAAGTACTTAACAATTTAACACCACCTTTGGCTTTCTTTCTTTTCGTCTCGGAAGCCACGTTTTCATCAATAAGATCTTGAAGTTTCTCATCCATCAATTTCGACAGTCGTTTTGAGACAAACTTCTGGAAATCCGGTGTTACCTTGAAGAAATTATAAGATTCGTCCTCATCATGTTTATTTTTTCGAAGAGAAGGTAGTTGTTTCGTTTCTGGTTCAGGTTTAGTTTCTTCACCTATTATAAAATTTAAAAAAACTATTGTAATTTGTTTTATACAATAACTACACATATGAATTTATTTTAACAATTATTATACAAAATATTACACACTAGTTGTATATTTACAGTTCTGTCTTTTAAGACATTGGTTAAGATGTTTTATGGTAATAAATGATTTAGCTTGTATTTAAAAAGTACCAAATTTAAAAAGCGGCTTGAAGGCCACCAGGACAATAAATTCTAGTTGAGGCTTAAAAAAGTAATTTCTGTAAATTTATTAATAATTATTTTATTTATAATTATTAAATATGGATGTTTAAGGTTTACTTTTTTATTTTGCAGAAATTTAGATTAAAAATTGCTACAACTATTTCACTAAACAATGCCCAATCACATAGATGAGTAATGACTTTTAGCTTTTCAACGTTTATGAGCATTAAGCAGTTGTTTTCTTTAAATTTATTGTATATTATTATTATTTTCTTATAGTCTAACCTTTGATAGCTGACTGTAACTCATGCATTTTGTACTAAGAACCATATAGCACTTAATATCTATCTCTTTCTGTCATTATTCTAGGATGACCGGGACAGAATGAAATGAAAGACGGATCGTGTGTTAGATTCCTCCAATATAGGACCATGAGTCAAAGTCAGCTCTCGGTGGCTCAACCATACTTTAATGATAAGTCGGTAGTGTTTCTCCAGTAGGTTGTTGGCATATATGTATTAAAGGTTACCTTTCATATGTTCATTAGTGTTCGAGATCTGAGCTTATGCATAAAATAAATCAGTAATGTAACAATTAAATCGCTACTTTATAATATCGGTGTTAATAATGAAGTCCCCTTCTTAACCATAAAAACAAAAACAAACAAAATTAAATGCACTTAGTGTAAACGTTACGGCATAAAAATTCAATGGTTTAGCCATTAGTATTAAATGAATTAATAGGAAGCAGTATTTATTTAAATATCAATCAAATGGGTTATCTTACTTTTTTTATACATGTGATCTTTAAAATATTCTGGATCCACTGCTTCTCTGAACATGTCCATAGTTTCATCTTCTGAATCAGAGCTCATTTTAGTTTTAAAAGTAAATTGATAACTTTTACCAAATTTGTTTACATCAATAAAGAGCACCACAAATTTAACATAACCTTACTTTTTTTAAATTAAAATAATTTATTTGTGTGAAAAAGGCATTTAGTTGGTCAAACGTGCTAATATGTTATAATAATATTATCCCACTTTTTTGGGAAATAATATTTTCCAAATAAATAAATTAGACTTTAGAGCATTTCTTTTCAAAGGAACACCTAGAAACAACTTGTTGAATCTTCGACCGTTATTTCAAATTATGGATGATCATATGCTACCGCAACATTGCTTTTTAGTTCTTCTCCCAGCAATGTAAGGAATATGGCGCCAGCACAAAAACTACAAGTTCAAAAAATAAAAACTTAAACTAAAAGCATAAGCCATTTCTTAAATAAAACTTGTACTTCACATAACTAATATTTATTTTGTAATTAGAGAATATACTAACACCAACTATTAAAAGATGCCTTCTGTATTAATGATCAGAAATCAGAAATTATCTTTTCTTATCTGTTTACTGATAAATGCTCAAATATATTAAATATCAAATCAAAAATGTTTTCATAAACTTAACACCAAAGTGTCGTTCAATAGTTTCCTGAAGGTATCTACTAATATATAGCTTTTTCCACTTACGTAATCAACAAATAGATGAAAGAAGTAGTAATATATTTTTTGTTTATTATTATTGCCTAAATAGTTTTGACATTTTCAATACTTCTTCTGCAAACACATAAGCTTTACAGAAACAGTGCAAATACTATACATATTGTGCAAATTATGCACTCGTATAACAGACTAGTCAAATCTGTTAAGTAAAGTTTGATAATCAGTACTGACTTCAAATATCTTTGTAGTAATGCTAAATATTCCCATTAAAATGAGGAGGTATATCCATATGTTAAAAAGAAATTTTAAAAATGTGCAAGTAAAGTGCACTCACATATAAACCGTCCAACAAATAAAATTATAATAATGATAATGGTTGCGAACGTTACTACATGTTAATTCTTTTCAGTGGAAAAATGGGATCCTTTTGAATGTTTTAATTTAATTGTTGTATAAAACAGTAAAATGTATCTAATTTTTTCACCAAATAAAACTATGCTTAGAGTTTATTACAAATAGGGAATATAGACATATAATTTGTAACACAAAACAGAATGCTTAATAAACACATTTTACCTTTATTTATATCTATTAATTATTTACTGAAGTTAACTTAAACTAAATGTTTTGAGAATGACAAGTTGAGTTAATGAAACTGCAGCCTATAATTTATAAATTCAAGAAGTATTTTTATTAAATATCAAACATGTATAACGAACTAGAAACCTTACCGTAAACAGTAACAGTATAGTAAGCATTTTATAATATTCATGATTTATTACTCACATACTTACAATATAATGTAATTCTATTAGTTTTGTGTTTGAAATTGATTTGAAAATTGAGCCATTTTATAGATAATATGTTTAATTAAAAGAATTAAGCTAAGACATTCTTTAAAAACTTTAATTAGACGTATCATACCATATATGTACAGTTGATGATATATTTTAGTTGGATTAAATCAAAGTGACCTTAATTTTTATTATAAAAATCAGTATAAGTACATAATGAAGGAGACACGATTACTTTGTTTTAGCACTTTATTTATAAAGTAATTGTAATTGTCTCCTTCTTCATTATATTCAAAATGTATCACAAAGTAAACACCTCCACAATTAAACAGTATAAGTACATAATTATTAAATTTGTTACTCATACGAGTAAGGTATGTATTTCTAAATTTGAATTTTAAATATCGTAGAATTATAATTTTTATAAATAATTATTAAAAAGAATCAATCTATTTTCATATTACTAATATATTTATATATACCTTTTGAAAATACTATATTTATACTAATTACATTTTTTTAAATAAATATATTTCGTTGAGTGATTAAAATTAGTTTTAATAATTTATTTTTGTTCATATAATTTCTTAAATAGTTTAGCAGACGTCCACAGGAGCGCTGTTATAGAATTTAAAAATACTAGGGGAAAGGTAGACTCTCTTTTTTAAGTCTCTATTATGTGTTGTTTACGTTAGTAACATAAAGGTTATGTGTTTTATTTATTTCCTTTAACCAGAATCATCAAAAATATTAATTAAATAACATGAGTAAACGAGCTAGAAAACCGGCTATTGTCGAATCTGATAGTGATGATTCTAACGATGAGTTTATGGAAGAGGAAATTAAACCAAAACGAACAACAAAAAGGAAGGCTAAGCTCGATAGTGATGACGAAGAGTATGAGGTGCCGAAAAAGGCCCCCCGTGTACAAAAAGAACCCAAGCCAAAAAAGCCAGCAGCTCCAAGAAAGCCACGTGCCAAGAAAGAGAAAGTAGATGGCGAAGTTACACCAAAAAAGCCTCGACTCAAGAAGGAAAAGGTTGAAGGTGAACCGGCACGTAAAAGGGGCCGCCCTAAAAAAGATGCTGCAACAGTAGAAGTAAAACAGGAAATCAAACCTGAAAAGGATGAACCAATATCAAATGACATACACTCGGATGATCATTACATTAATATAAACCAATTAATATCTGAATACGATCAAATTACAAACCAAATAAAACCTGAAGATGATGATACAATGTATTATGATGATTTAAAACCGAGCAAAAGTGACTTGGTGCAGAGCACGTCCTTAAAACCAGCAAAACCTAAAGATCATGATAAAATGTATTATGATGATTTAAAACCGAGCAAAAGTGACTTGGTGCAGAGTACGTCCTTAAAGAAATCAAAGGTAAAGAAGGAAGAGGATGTTGAAAGTATGGAGACTTTTAACCCAAGGTGGGAAGATCACGAGATTATACAGTATGAACATAATTTAGACGAAGGTACTGCTAGAAGAATCATTAATTTATTTAAAGAATCCAACACTGTGCCTTTCATTGCTCGATACAGGAAGAATGAAACTGGAAATATGACTGCTGATGAGCTTCGCTGCATTAAAGAGTCTATTGATAAAGTAGATGCTTTGAAAACCAGAATGAGAAGTATTATTAAAATCTTAGAAAAAAGTAATAAATTGACAAATGAATTGCGAAATTCTATTATGGGTGCACCTAATTTAGAAGTTTTGGAACATTTGGTAAGTAAAATTTGTAAAAATAAATTATTATATTATTTCCAACGTAACTTTTAGTAAAAATTTTATATTGAATAATAATATATTGACTTAATTTTAGTGTAAATATTTTAAATTACTTATATATTCAATAAAAGTTTAATGTAACACTAAAAATAAAATTTGAATGTCTGGTTTTTGATTAGTTTTAGATTCCTTATGTAAATAACAAGGTTCTTTCTTATTAAAATACTTTTTTTTAGTACACTCCCTATAAACAAGGAACACCACATTCGTTAGTTGAACGAGCAAAAGCACTTGGATTAGAACCTCCGGCAATGAATTTACTTGAAGATAAATGCCCAGTAAATTTATCAAATTACACTAATCAGGATGTTAAATTTGATGAAGTTGAAAAAGGAATAGAACATATAATGGCTCACATAATGGCAACAAACATGGATACTTTATCTTACCTCCAAAAATTGTAAGTTTTAATTCCAATTACTTCATAACTTCATAATTATAATTATTATAATCACTAAACTAACACACTTACTATGTTTTTAAAAATTATGTAATATATAAATACATACACGTTGTCCCCTGAAATTTTGAATACGGGCATTTAAATGCATTACTCGTTACTTAGTTACCACGCTCGTGACGTATTTTTCTAATAACATAACATATTTACACAATTCTGACGTAACGAATAACAAATCACTAGAATGTTCATCTTATTCAATGTTCGAAAACATTTCTTTATTGAGCCAAACAATATCCCAGACGATCATAAAATTCCTGTTAACATTTTGAAGCTTGTAAGTCAAATTGACATGCATATTGCAGAAACAACCATGACAACCAATAATAATAATCGAGATACAATACACATTACATTACTCATATTCAAAATTTCAGGGGACAACGTGTATATTACAAAAACACAACTTAAGTTTTGACGTTTTAATGTCATTATCAAGTAAAATGTCGAAACTAAGGCATGTTTTTGAAATATATGTATTTCATAATTCTAGTGGTAAAAACATAGTAAGGGTACGGACAGAGTGCGAGCGTCAGGCGGGGCGGATGCGTGCGGGGTTCATGTTAAACACGTGCTAATGCATGGTGGCGTTCTGAGTCCTCCTGAGTGCCACGGAGCGTTAGCACGTGTTTAACATGAACACCGCACGCATCCGCCCCGCCAAACGCTCTCACTCTGTCCGTACCCTAAGTGTGTTTAGTGTTTATCATCAATTACCAAGTAGTAACGGTCATAACTATTCTTACGATTAATTATTATAAAACAATATAATAAAATAAGATTATCATTGTTTTTAAAAATCATATAAAATACAACAAGTAGTACAACTTTATTAAATTTGTCATGTAAAGGTTACATAAAAATCTAGTAGTAGTGTGGTCCTTCCACCATGCTATTTGTGTTTTTATTTGTGTGCGTGTAAATGAACTTATTACTTTAAAAGATCACACTCCCATTCTCGCTAATTCAGCTGCAACCATATGCTTCACCTACTGGCGTTATTGAAAAATCTGCTACAATTTTCCAACATTCTTAATAATTGTAGTAGATAATTGTAAAATAATAAAATATATGTCATCTATTAAATTATAACCCATTAAAAATTGTTTTATTCTAAAGACACACTCACACGTATATTTTAATATTAGGAAAAAAGAAACAGGATTTTCTATTGAAACGAAGAAGGCAAAGAAGCGGGCAGCCAAAGAGGACGATAAACCCCCACCCAAAAGCAAAGAAGCAAAAGGAGGAAAGGGTGGTAAACCAAAAGAGGTGGATGAATCAAACTTCCAGAATTATCTCGAGTACAAAAATTATTTGAACAGAATCAAACCACATCAAGTAACATAAAAATCATTTTATGTAATTGAAATACTTATTATTATTATTTTAGATTTTAGCTATTAACAGAGGGGAGCATTTGAAAATACTTTCAGTTAAAATCGGCATACCTGACTTTTTTCACCACAAGTTTGTAAATTTTTGCAAATCCAAATGGTTGGCTCAGAGGACTACACAATTTCGGTCTAAACTAATTTTAGATGCAATTGAGGATGCATATACACGCATAAGTATGTACATATTTATATTGTAATATATTTAATTATTTATAATTTTTTGTTTCACAAAATACCTCCGATGACAACCAATTTCTATTTTTACCTTAGTTTACTAAATTTTAATTAATAGAAACCTATAAAAAATATAAGTAAGTAATGTACCTGATTATATATTCACAACTTATTTGAAAGAGTTAATTGGATTATCATTAACAATTTTTATTCATAACAAAAAATAATATATTTAACAGATATTTAATACTCAATAATTTTAATCCATCTCTAACCTATCTATTTTGATTGTATATAAATTGGACCGAAAGTTTACATTTTTCAATTTAAATAATTTCTTATTTCACTGTGTACTTTATTATGAATTTTATACATTTTTCTTTATTGTATTTAAACAGTGTTATTTCTATATTACAAAATGTTAACCACATGTTACATGAGAAACTAATTCAAGAAACAAGTTTACTTATGTTTTTAAATTTAAATAATTTTATTCAATCCATTCATTCATTCATAACTGAACATATTAATAAATATAGTATTATACCTAATAAATATTTACTAATGTTTTTGTAGTTACACCACTAGTTACAAGAGAAATTAGGGCTGAAATGAAAACAAAAGCAGAAAAGGCATCCTTAGAAGTCTTTAGTAACAACCTTAAACAGATACTGCTAGCTGCGCCTACTAAAGGAAGGAAGATCTTAGGCATTGATCCTGGTTTTACTAATGGTTGTAAGATTGCCTTAATCTCAGAAACTGGATCGGTTCTAGAAACTGGTGTTATTTATCCTCAGAAGAAGTTTGCCAGAGAAGAAGCTGAATATATTGTTAGAAAACTTATATTAAATTATAGGTAAATATAAAATTGAAGTAATTCACACATAAATCAAATACGTAAATATTTAGTTGCACTACCATTGCTCTTGGAAACGGAACTGCGTGCAGGGAGACTGAAAGCTGGCTCTGTGATATGATATCGAATAATATGTTTCGGCCGTTGGATGTGACGTACACAATTGTTAGTGAGTGTGGCGCGTCAATTTATTCTTGTGGAAAAGAAGCTAAGAAGGAATTTCCTAATATGGATCCTAATTTAATTAGTGCAGGTAAATAAAAATTACAAATATTGAATATAATTAACCATTTTAAATATATTGAAAAGGGGGAGTTTTTGTAATATATTTTGTGCTTATAGTGGTAATAATAATAACAACAGTTTTTTGCATATTCATTTTCTGAAACCATAAATGTGACAATTTTTGAAGATTAAGTAATATGGTTTAATGCTTAAAATAATCATAGTGGCAAGGACAATTTAATTATTTAGTTTTGTTGCTACAAATGCAATATTTTCATAAAATATCCAAAATGCTTATAATAATAATAACATAATAATTCCAAGTTTAACTATGAGTTAAAATTTTTAATTAGCACAAAATCTTTTTTCATTTGATGATTGAAAACAATCAATGCAATTTTATTAGTTTCAAAAAATACTATAAGCTAGTACAGTCTGAACATGAATTAAACTTTTGAATATTTGTTTAAATTTTACGATTGAACAGAACTCTGTCATATCGGTGGAGTTGTCAAATTATACTGAAAATAGCTGCATTCTATGATATCATTTTTTAATTTTTTGCTCAATAACTTTGCCCATAATTTCAATTGTCCTAGTAACAGTTGGATGAAACAATTAGAGTTCTTTTATAGCAGACAATATCTGCTTTGTTTTTAAAGATTAAAAACATTTTTAGGTTTTCATCTTGATCTTGCTCGTAATTAAAAAAAAAAACCTTTATTGGCATAAAAACTATAAACATAATAAAATTTCTTCCCCCTCATCTTTTTTTTTATACCTCCCCTCTTCGCTTCTTTCTTTCCCACCTCAACCTTCTCAGAATCTTTACCCTGGCCCCATCTTCTCTCATCCATTCCGCTACCCTTTTTCAACCTTCCACCCATTCAGCATCCACTCCCTTACATTCATCCGCCAAATGTACCCACGTCTCATTCGCCCTGCATCTCGCTCTTGCCAAGGTCATCCTTTCCTCCTTTCCCAAGCGATTATCCTCCAGGTACCTTGGCCTTCTTCCATGCACCTGCCACCCCTTGTAATTCTCATTGTATTTACTCTTCTCCATACACCCATGTTTCTCTTGCCCTTCCACCTCTTTCGCCTTTTCATGCAACCATCCTGCTACATTCACCCCTTGTTCCACCCACTCCTTCACGATCCCCTCTGACAGTCCCACCCTCTCATACATCCTTCTCCTCTCCGCTCTCCAGTCACCCATGCCTCCCTTCCATACCTCCTTCACCAATCTTCCCTCTTCTAAACCCTACAATTCATCATTTCAAATCCAACCACTCTCTTTATAGTTTCGCACCACATACCTATATGTTTCCCGAAGCAATATGTATTCGGATGTTGACTTCTCAACCCTTTCATACCTCCTAACACCCCACACTTCCGCCCCATACATCAAGATCGGTCTCACACATGCATCCCATAGATCACAAGTAACGCTCACATTGCCATCCATCCACTTTCCCCATCTTTCTCTTACCGCCCCCTATGCATTTCTGGCTTTTCCCTGTATCCACCTAATATGTTCTTCATACCCCCTGAGCTCTTAAACATAAATCCCAGGTACTTAAACACTCTCACTTAGGAACAAAGGAAGAGAGGGAAGAGTGGAAGGGTGAGGTGATAGAGATATGAGTTTATATAATGACATAATTTAGAAATAAATATTAAATATCTTTACAAAGAGTAGTCCCTTACAGAAGGAAAACCGTCCAAACAAAAACACACAATAGGTAGTATCTGTCATATCGGAGGACTTGTCAAATTATAATGAAAAATTCCATATCATTTTTTAATTTATGCTCAATATCTTTGCGCATAATTTCAATTGTCCTAGTAAAAGTTGGATGAGATAATTTGAGTTCTTTGACACAATCTCTGCTTTATTTTTGCAAACATTTCTCCAGCTTTAAAAAATGCTTCTTCAAATGTTTTTATTTTTATTTTTCGCCAGTAATTTTAAATGAACTTTTGATTGATGAACTTGTTTAGTGAACATGGCTTGCTTTTCTTACATTTGTCAGATCTTGAACATTTTCTTAACTCACTTTTTTAGGATTTTTTTTTAAATTTTGTGTTGCAATTTTGTTGTTTATTGTAAAAAAAAGCTTTTCCTCCTAATCGTCGTTGAAAAGATATAATTTTCTTTTTTTGCAGGACTCATTTTTTATATATCCTTGCGCTTAAAAATTGTGTTGCACTATACTACTTTATTATTACTACCTTTTCTATAGAAATAGAATAGAAGCCATTACTTGAGTAATATTTGGTCATCAAAGACATGCGCAATGAAAGAGAGGTATGTGGGTCATGCGGCAGGCGGATTGAGGAAAGAATAATAAGAGGCAGGTTGTAAGGAAAGATGCGCAAATGTGTATATAGTTAACAGGCCAAGTTCTCATATATTTTTCATGATAATCCCTTATTTACCTATCACTGTAACCTCTCTGTTGCCTTTTTCATACATAGTAAGTCAACATTAAGTGGCTTGACTGCATAATTATTTCAGGATTCTGCTGTCTCTCTTTCAAGAATTTTACACATCTACCTACTATCTACTAGTAAAAGCTTCCATATCTTTTTTTTTTTTCGACTTTTATAATAAGATTTTTGAGTTTTTAATTGGTCTTCTCTGGCTCTGCTAAAATTCATCATGTAAAATTGACAGTAGCTAAATTTAATGGCCTTCGTTTATCCTTTCAAAAAAAAAAAAAAAAAAACCTTTATTTGGCATTATTAATCTACATACATTTATTTTACATTTAATTCATTACCCTCGATAATAAAAAAAAAAAAAAAAAAAAACAAAAATAAAACTCCCTTCTCCACTACCCTCCACCTAGCTACACTTCCCTGCCCTCAATCGCACCAACTGCTTGCACACATCTATTCCACTCCCACTTTCACCCAGACATATCCTCCTAGCTCTCTCTTTCCCCTTCCTAACAATCTTCTCCCTCACTTCTTCACACTCATCCATCCAATGTTCCCACTCATCCTTTCCTTCTCCACAATATTTACATCTCACATATTCTTTTCCCATCCACCCCTTCCTACCCCTTTCTTCACTCCCACATCTGAATCTAGCCAGCAATCGGACCTCATCTGGTTTAAGCTTTTTGAAATATAATGGCTGGCCTGCGAATACTTGTAGGTCTTGGTATCTAGGATTGTATTTACTTTCTTGAATTTTGGCTTGCCTCTCTTGCAACTCAACCTCTCGTAACCTTTCTGCAACTTCACACTCTATTCTCTCCCTTCGTACTAGCTTCTCCTCAAAAATCGTTGCTGACCACCCCGCCCTGACATACAACCTGCTTCTCTCATTCATCCACCTTATTCCTTCACCTTTCCTCACACACTCTCTCAGACACACACCCCATACCTCTCTCACTAACCTTTCCTCACCTAACTCCCATATTTTCCTCTCGAATTTTACGACCCTCTTCGCTGCCTCCCACTCTACCGACATTCTCTGGCACTCCTGCAGCACTATATAGTCCGGTGTGGACCTTTCCAGCCCTAGTATCGTTTTTAAATACTGCATTTGTACCCTTTCCAATTTTACATGCCCACTCACTCCCCAGATTTCTGCTGCATATAACACTATTGACCTCACACATGCGTCCCACCATACCATTTGCATACTCACGTTCTTACCTAGCATTCCATTCCATATACCCCGCATACGTTCCATTGCCACTCTCGCTTTCTTGCACACATACTCAACATGCCGTACTTTCGACCCAGTTTCGCTGAACACATACCCAAGATATTTGAACTCTTTAACTCGCTCAATCTGTTCACCCGCCCAACTCAAATATTCGTCCTTCCCTCTCCTTCCTGCATTCTTACATATCATCCATTTGGTTTTCCTTACATTCACTATCAATCGTCTTTTTTTAAAATACCCTTCCAATCTCCTCTTCACCTCTCTCATCCCACTCACCGTTTTCGCCAACACTACCACATCGTCCGCATACGCCAGACTCCATACTTTCATCCCTCCCACTACTATTCCCCCTGCCTGCCCCAGCTCCAACACCCTCTCCATATCTGCCACATACAGGTTGAATAGCAATGGGCTCAATGGACATCCTTGCCTCACCCCCGCTCTCACCTGAAACCGCCCAGATACACGCTCACCCATTCTTACTCTACACCACGTTTCCTTGTATACTTCACATATCCACTCCACCACCTGCTCCGACACACCCTTCCCTTTTAGACATTCAATCATCAACTTTCTATCTACCGAGTCATACGCCGCCTTTAAGTCTACAAACAACAAACACAATTTTTCTTTTTTCATCAACTCCCTCTCAATCAACCAGTTCAGTGTAGCTATCTGTTCGATCGTGGATCGTCCCTTTCTGAACCCTCCCTGAATTTCCGGTAGCATCCTTTTTTCTTCTACTTCCACCTCCAGCCTATCCTTCACCATTATCATTAGAAGTTTATACAGGCTATCCATTAGTGATATTCCCCTATAGTTTGTTGGATCCCTCTCATCTCCTCCCTTATAAACTGGTACAATAATCCCTTCCCTCCATTGACTTGGAAACTGCTCTTCTCCTCTCCATAAATTGTTAAAAAGCATCAGCATTTTCTTCTTCCCTTCTGAGCTGCACCACTTCCATGCTTCTGCCTGTATTCCATCAGGTCCTGCCGCCTTCCCGTCCTTCATTTGCTGAAGTGCCCTTTCTAGCTCTTCCATGCTGAAATCTTCTTTCCCATCGAAGACCCTTCTCTCTACCACCACCTCCCCTTCGGTTGTCCTCGTTCCTAACAGCTCTTCAAAGTGTGCCTTCCATGTATCCATGTTTATACCCTCTCCTTTTACTTTCCTGGCCTCCCCCCTCTCCTTCAAGTATCTCCATAGTTGTTTTTCATTCTTTAGCTCCCTCACTATCTTCATCTCTTCTCCCATCCACTTGTCCTTCTTACTGTTGCACACCACTTCAAAGTTGTTTTTTGCCTGTTTTACCTCCTCCTCTCCCACCATTCCCTCTCTCCAAGCCTTTATTGTCCTTCTTAGAGCTCTTTTAGCTTCCCTACACCCTTCGTCAAACCATAAGGCCTTCTTCACAGACTTTCCTCCGCTCCTTCTCGTCATCACCTGTTTCACCCTGTCTCCCAGCTGTTCCACTGTTACCACCTTTTGAAAACTCATCTCCTTTATTTTGTCTTTGTATATATTTTTTGTGCTGTTGGACCAGTACCAACCCAATCGTTTAGTATTCATTACTTCTTCTTCCTCCCCCCCAAGCTTCACTGTTATGGGGAAATGATCAGATCCACATCTGTCCTCCACCCTAAATTCCCTTACGTCATCTCTGATATCATCAGTCACCAGGACATAATCTATTACTGAGGTCCCCCTTGGCCCTAGATACGTCATCTCTCCATCCCAATCCCCTTCTGTCGATCCATTCAGCACTTCTAGACCCTGCTCGTCGACCCACCTGATCCATTCCACTCCTTCTTTACTTGTCGTTCCATCTTTCGACCTTCTTCCTCTTCTTTGCCGTCCTTCTTGGTTCACCCCTTTTGTGTCTTGATTCCCTGTTCTCATATTCCAATCTCCCCCTACGATCAAATTTCCTGCTTGCTCCCCTTCCATTAGTATCTTCTCTATTTCCCCCATAATTTCCTTCCCCTCTTTCTGATTATATATCGTCACCGTTCTCCACAGGCGCTTTCCTTTCCAAAATGACCTTGTTACTGCCCCTCCTATTCTCTCGCTTCCTGCCTCCTCCTTTACCTCTTCCAATTCCATTCGCACTCCCGTTATGATTCCCCCTTTTGCTCTTCCCTTTGAATGTATCCTTGTCGCCCCCCTATATTCCCATCTATATCCCATTGGCAACTTTAGCTTTACCCACTCCCAATCCTCTTCTTCTACCCATGTCTCGATTAGACCCACCATATCCTTCTCCTTTATCCATTCCTCCAACTCTTTATACCACGGCCCCTCTTCCATTTTCTTCTTTAATCCCGCGACGTTCCAAAACGATGCCGTCATCCCTTCCCCCTTTTTTTCTCTCATCTTTCCTCTTTTATCGCCCCTCTTCCTTAATCCCTGCTCGCCTTTCTCTGGTGTGGCTCTATCTTGATGTACCCTACTTCCGTTAATGTCTCCTCCACCCCTGTTCCCTCCTTTACCCCCTTCTACCCCAGTCTCCCCCTCCCTTACTAGTTTTTTCCCTCCCCACAATATAATCTTATGTTCGTCTTCTGTTCTTTTTGTTTCTGTTTTCCTCATGTCCATATTCGTTGCCATTGTCGTCTCTCTACTCATATTTTCTTCCATTATTGGTTTTTTGCTCTCTCATTAAGTTCCTTCTCTACTAGTCCATTCTGTGTGTTGTCCCATATGTACTCCTTTCCGTTGAGCATCAATTTTTTGTATCCTACCTTGGCTCTAGATCCTTTTTCTTTTTCTTCCCTTGCTATGCTCCTGATCTCCCTTTGGATTTTTCTTTCTTCGAAAGTTAGATCGTTTTCAATGTATATTTGTGTATCTCTTAGCTTTTTCTTGGCCTCCATAATTGCTCTTTTTTGGTCGCTCGTGCCTATTTCCGCTATTATTAGTTCTTGCCTTTTGCCTTCATTTATTATTGCTGCATTTTTAACTTCTATTTTAGTTTCTAGTTTCTCTACGCAGAATTTCTGAATCGCCTCTTTTATTGGATATGATATTTTTAGTCCCATTATAGCTATATTGTTCTTTCTTTTTTGTTTTTCATCCCATTCGTTCTTTTGTTCCAATCTTTCTATTCTCTCTATTAGTGATTTCTTTTCTCTCTCCCACTGTTCCTCTCTCTTTTCCATGTCTTTTTTCATATCTCTAATTTCCTTTGTTAATTCCTGTGTGTTTTTATCTGTTTTGATAATCAGCTCCCTTATCATTTGTTTAAGTTCCTCCATTTGTTCTTCGTTATTTATGTCTTCCTCTTCTATAGCAAATCCTTTAAATTCTTTGTTTCCTTCCTCTTTCTTTCTTTGTTCTGGAGATCTTAATATCTTTTTGCTCTTTCCGAAAATATGTATGTCTTTGTCTCTTTCTTCAGTCCTTTGCCTTTTGTTCATAATATTCGTTATTATTCCCTCTTATTCGTTTATTTATCTGTATTATGGAACAATTTTTCACTGTTACCCTCTGATTTATTAATATATTTGTTTTGTATATTTTCCTTGTTTTACGTTTTATTTGTTCGATCCGACAACGCCGCACTTTTGGCGCGCACAAACTATGCTCGTTTTTTTTTTTTTTTGTCTTAACCTTCACTTTTCGTTTTGTTCTCACAGTTTTATTTTAACCGTCACTAAATCGTGCCCCATCCACTTCTATTTCCCCGCTTATGCACTCGCAACTCACTCAGCCGCTCGCAATTTTTAACTTTTAACTATAGCCTAATATAAACCCAGCGTGGCCAAGACGTGTTCACGTTCCTTGCACCAGTTCTAAGTTTATCCTTTCATTTCCCCTATAATATAAAAATGGCAGCAGTTGAAGACTTTGGTGTTGAAGCCCATGAACCTTTTTTAAATTACCAGATTTTTTCTTTGACCCCATTTCATTTTTTGAAACTGGTATGTCTGGCTCGTTTGCTTCCATTTTAGTATTAATTAACCTACCCACTTTCGGTTTGAAAATGATACGTGAATGTATTGAAACCATTGGTCACCATATAAATAAATAATTGTTATACAAAACAAAGTAATTATTGTGTTTAATTTGTGATTTAATATATACAACGAAGTAGAAGCCTCCATAGTCAATGTATTAGTATTTTATCCATGTAGAATTGAAATGCAGGAATCTGTAAAAATAAAAAATAAATTACAATTTTTATCATGTCTTTTAAAACATTTTTAATTATGATTTAGATAATGTATTATTTAAATGTTAAATAATGCATAGTTTTACATATATTTGACAATAAATAAATAAAGTTTTATATATATTCAAATATTTTACCATTTTTTCAGGCATTAAAACTAACTAATAAGTATTTAAATAAAAAGTGTTAATACTGAATTTGTTTGAACACACAAATTGCTGCAGCTACTATAAAATAAACTGATTGGTGCATATATACCGACCATCTGGCATCACAAAAAATGCTTGTATTAATGATAAAAATCCAGCTTAAAAAAAATAATATAATATTAAACAATTAAATAATGACATAGAACTAACATTAATACACATGATTTGTGTATTTGTGTGTGTGTGTAAATAAGCTTGATCCTTTAAAGTAACAAGCTCATTTACACACACACAAATCACACGGCGGAAGGACCATGTGGTCTATAGCCAAACACTACTACTACCACTACCATTAATACAAATTTTTATTGTAAACATTATAAAAATACTAAATTGTGTGTTTGGGTTAAGCAATAGAAATAATAAAATAAGCAATTTATAAAGAATAATATTTAACAAAAGCAAATTCGTTTCCAAAATAATGTAGCAAAAGTATGTGATCAATTTTTTACTCATTTTGTTTTTTTTTTTGTTTTTTAGTTTCCTTGGCAAGAAGAATACAAGAACCATTGGCAGAACTAGTAAAAGTTGAACCAAAGCACTTGGGAGTTGGGATGTATCAACATGATTTAGCAGCAAAACCATTGGAAGAGGCTTTGAATGATGTTGTTTCGGAATGTGTCAGTTTTGTGGGAGTGGATATAAATACAGCTTCACAATGTTTGCTAAAGTAAGTTATATTTAAATTAATGTACCTGTATTTAATTTACTTAAGTAAATATTAGTAATTCATAATTACAACAACAATAATCTTTATTCGGGCTTTCAGACAACAATAACATTTAAAATATACATAAATAAACAAAACTGTCATGTTAATCTGCCTGGGCTACAGACCTACAGTCTTTTTGCCCTATATAATACAATTTGCAATCAATACAAGAAACACATAACGCAATTAAATCAAACATATCAAAATATGTTTATATTAATATGACACTTTAACCTTTATTTGGCAATTTTCTCTTTACAATACATGACTTTATTTCCGAGTTCTTCATTCCTTTTATTCTCTTTTTTTCACTCCAGTCTTGTCAGTATCTACCGACTGGGCCATGTGGTGTTTGGGGGTGTTAGGGGAGAGGGGTCTTCAATGATACGTACTCGGCTGTGTCTAGATTAACAGTGTCGATCTTTATTTTCGTTCAACCGCATCACATCATGTATGCAACCCTTAATGTTTACATGTATATACAACATATCCTATCCCTGTTTTCTCTCACACTTCCACATCCATCCACTCAATCTTCTTCTACTGCTTTGCATTCCTCTGCCAGATGACTCCATGTATCCTTCCCGTCCTTACACAGTAACCCTCGCCCATTAATTTCTTTCTCCTTGTCTCCTTCGTCTTGCATCTTGCCCTTGCCAAGGTCACCTTCTCTTTTCTTTGGAAAGGGTTATCCTCAGGTACCTCAGGTGCATGGGGGGACCTGCCACTTCCTATAGATCTCATTATGACTACTTTTCTCTATACATCCTTGTCTCTCTTGCGTCTCCACCTCCTTCACCTTTTCATGCACCCATTCATCCACATTCACCTCTTACTTTAGCCACTCCTTCACTATCTCATCTGACTAACCCACTCTTTCATACATTGTCCTCCTTTCCGCTCTCCATCTACCAACTCCTGTGTCCATGCTTTCCTTCCATACCTCCTTCACCAATCTCCCCTCATCTAATCCCCACATCTGCTTTAGGGATGACCACTGTTCTCTCTCTCTCCAACCTTTCATACCCCCTGACCCCCTATACCTCCTCCCCATGCATCAAGATCAGTTTCACATACGCATCCCATATTCTCGCACTGTCATCCATCCACCATCCCCATTTTTCTCTCACCAGCCCCCACACTTTCCTTGCCTTCCCCTGTAACCACTTGATATGCTCCTCATAACCTCCCGAACTCAACATAAACCCCAGATACTTGAACACTTTCACCCTATCAATCAACTCTTCCTTTCAATCTAGCTATTTTATCTTTCCTTCCCTTTCTTACACCTACACTTCATTTTTCCATTTATTCTTAAATCTCTCCTGTCCATGTATTTCTCCACTCTCGTTTATTCCTTCCAACTACCTCGCCATCAACACCATGTTATCCGCATATGCCAGCATCCAAACCTTATTTCTCCCAATTACTGCACTTCCTCCTCTGTGAAGTCTACTACCTCTCCCAACCCCTACCAGATTCCCGCTCTCTTTCTTACATTTCTCAGCCCACTTCTCTAACTCCACCTTTCTTCCCTCGCTCTTTAGTATTCCCCAGATTTCCGCCTCGTTTTTACACATTCTCAGTTCCTCCAACTTGGTTTCTCCTCACACACCATATCGTATCTTTTCTTTGCTTCCCATATCCTTCTCTCATCTCCTCTTTCGCCTCTATACTCATTCCTCGTCCTCCTCATCTGCTCTTTCCTCTCCCTTCACCTCCCTCCTCCTGCAACAACTCACTATGGCTTCTTTCAATTCTTCCATTGATCCCACTTCCTCCCACTTAACCTCCTACAGATTCTCTTTCTTCTTTCTAAATTCTAAAAATTTATATGTATTTCCAACCTAGTAATTGATCTACGCCTCATTTTAAATGTGACATTATATTAAACTACATTTTTTAAAACTTAATAATATATTTTAAATTATAAAAAATTATGATTTTTTGATATTTACAGGCATGTAGCTGGTTTAACAGAGAAGAAAGCATCTGATATAATAAAATACCGTGAAGAAAACGGACCTTTTACTTCAAGAGAAGAACTCAAGAAAGTGAAAGGAATAGGTCCAAATACATTCCAGCAATGTGCAGGATTTTTAAAAGTTACTTTAAGTGACAACAAAAGTAAAAACAGTAAACTCGACCACACCATTATCCACCCTGAAGCGTATGACGTTGCCTTAAAACTTCTAAGGAAATTAAAATTGGACACCAACGACATAGGAGAAGATTATTTTATATCAACCATTAGACGTGAAGAATCGATTTTAATCAATCAATTTAACGAGTTTAACACATCCAAAGAAACGTTACAATTAATTCTTGAAGCGTTGTCTAAGCCTATAAATTACGATTTAAGAGATGACATTAATAACAAACCGTTATTCAAGAAAAATTTGACCAGTTTAGAGGATTTAAGTGTAGGAACAGTTTTAACAGGTCGTGTCACAAACGTCACGCACTTTGGTTGCTTTATCGACATAGGTGTTAAGATTAATGGTTTGCTTCACATAAGCCAAATGAAAAGCAGGGACTTAAAAATTGGGGATCGTGTTGAAGTTAGTATCTCCAATTTGGAATTAGAACGTAAGCGTATAGGTCTGGAATTGTTGAATGTTATTTAATAGTAAATAATTGCGTCGTTTAAATGCTATTTTTAATTTGTGCCTAAAATAAGTATTTTTAATATTTTCGTAGATATTTTTATGATAAACAATAGAATGGAAAAAGTAAGTGTTATTGTATAAGAATATGTTATTTAAAGTCTTAATTTGTGCCTTGTTAATTGATTCCTTTCATATATGATATGCTATCTATGATGAAAAATTATAAAAATAATATGAGAGCTATTGATGTAAAAAATACATACGTGTGTTTATATTATATATTTTAAACCTTTATTTTCCTAATTAGGTTGAGTTTAAATATTTTTATGTTATGTAATATTCCTTGTGAATGTAAATTATTGAAGAATTCTAGAATTTAAGAGGGAAATCACTGACAAATACAAAAGTTTTTAAGAAGATGTCTGACAAAATGAGGTAAGTGAAACTAGAAAATTCTAAAATATTGAAAAGGAAATTGTTGAAAATTCAGGAAAGAAAAATTTTGTAACTTGGAAGAACATTTTTGAAGAATTTTAGATATCTGAAATGGAAAAGTATTGTTGTAAAATTCTTTGAAATATTTTATTTTTTGAATGAATAAAATCGCAATTTGAAAAATAATTTGCTGAAAACGATGGAAAAAATGCTGAAATATTCTAGAATTCTTTAAAAATCTTGCAATTGAGAAGAAAATCAGTGGAAAGTATTGTCCAACAAAAAAGGCAGCTGATACTAAAAAATTTAGAAGAATGAAAGATAAGTTTAAAAGTTCGAGAAGAGAATTTGCCAGAGACAAACAATTAAAAAATGCAGGGTAATTCTGGGAAAATATTGCTGAAGTATTCTAACTCTTTAAATGGTACTAAGAAAATTTTGACAAAATGAGGTACGAAAGAGAAATTCGGAAAATCGAAGAATTTGAAGAAATTTCTCGCAAGAATTTTTGAAATCTGAAAGAGAATTTGCCGAAAACAAGCATTGGAAAAGAAAACTCCCTTTATAATTATAAAGGGAGTTTTCATAATAAATTTAATGAGAAAGACGAATATATCCACTTTTTTTAATTTAATGAATTTAAGATAGGAGAAAGATTAAAAAGAAGTAAATAACAGCAAATTCCTAAAATATACAACACATTTTCACTAATATAGCTGGTTTCTTTAAAAACCATAAAAAGTTAATTTCAGTGTTCGGTGCTGTGATCTTGTTTTTAATTAAGATATATGATTGTTAAAATAATAAAGTCGAGTATAGAAAATAATAAATTTCATAATAATTTCATTTTGTTATCTATTTGTATTTTATATCTGTATATATACAGGGTGTGCCGTTAATGTGGGGGAATGGCTCTAAAATTTACAGTTAAGCCGGAATTTGTCTTCAAAATTTCAAAAAATATTATTCTGATTATAACAATTGAGCACTTTATAACGGGTGTCCAACAATTATTGCAGTCCCGGGTGGCCTTGGAATCAAAAACGTAGGTCGATTCTTTCATGTACCAAATAAATGAACTGACATATTAATTGTGAAACATAACCCAAATGTGCATTATTATAATATAATAACGGGTGTCCAACAATTATTGCAGTCCCGGGTGGCGTTGGAATAAAAAACGTAGGTCGATTCTTACATGTTGCAAATAAATAAACTGACATTTTTAATGCACATTTTGGTTATGTTTGACAATTAACATGAAAGAATTGACCTACGTTTTTGATTCCAACGCCACCCGGGACTGCAATAATTGTTGGACACCCGTTACATCATTTCAGATATTATCGTCATTCGTGATTGACAGGACTATTTTTTTAGTTTTTATCTGATGCACCAGTAACTGTTGTAACTACTGTTTTTATACTTCCTGTCAATCAATAATAGCCATAATAACTGAAATGATGTATTATATTATGGTAGTTATTAATAATAAAATTCATTTAAATCGAATAAAGCGTTCTTCTGTTATAAACAAAAGAAATACATTTTTTTGCAACTTTGAAGACAAATTTCGGCTTAACCATAAACTTTTGGATATAGATAAATTGTGTTAAATCCTCATATTTTGAGTCCAGGAATCTATAGTTATAGAAACTATACTTACTTACTCTATAGTCCAACCAGTTTCTCACATTAACAGGACTCCCTGTATATATATAATTTAATAAAATCGATAGACAATAAAAATGTATGTTGATTAATCATAATGGTCATGAATACATGTAGGCTCTAAGCGGCAATTTCCCGATTAGAATTATCAGATAATTATGTAAATAGGGCATGATAAGTTAAAATCATTCGGCGTATTGATATTTTTTTATTTTTTCGAGACAAGGCCAGTTTCATGTAATGCAAGGTTTCGTACATCCCGCGCATTTTCACTGTCAAACAAGCGATGCCATTTCGACATGTAACAGTAATTTGTGATCATTGAACAACAAGAAAATAATACCAGCAAATGTGAATTCAGGATAGTCTGCACTAATTGTTTACAAACCATCCCAAACGTAAGTAATTGCGCGCTAAAAATCTCTCACCCCTTCCAAGTCATCCCCCTAACCACAACATCATTTACTACCCTCGCCATTAGAACCCCCATCATACATTCGTTTGACACCACATATTCGAATATAAACTACTAACGAAATTTTTATTTCTTGCATTTCTAACACCATTGTTTTCTAGATGGCTGACATAAGTGAAATCATTAGTGAAATTAAAATGAATGAAAGTTCAGGAAACACAACAATCAACTACAATGAGATTTTGAAGAAGCTGAAAACAGCTACTACAAATAAAGCTGATCTGCCATTGTTAATCAAGACTATGAAACCCGATTTGCTTCACACTAAAGAAATTCAATGTTACACCCCTGCCCAGATTCTTCTGGATTATGTAACTACCAGTTTGTTTGAAGGCACCCATACACGTAAATATTTTGAATTGTTCCTGACTAAATTTAAAATGGGTGAAACTGATAAGATCGAGTATAACTTATCTGTGATTCTGTACATATTAGAAAACGATAAGGAAGATGTTTTGCTGGACTTGATTGCATCAAAGACGTCTAAAACTGAGGTAAATACCATTTATATATTGTTTTATACCCTGGTAATTTTAATTAAAATATGTTAAACAATAAAATGCATAATTATTTGTTAAAATAAATAAATACTACAGTGCATTTAATAAAAATTATGAGCAATAAAAGACAAAATATTAAAAATAATGTGATGCAGTGTTTTGTGCATTAACCAGTAGTAATGAGTTTTAACAAACAGGGGGGGAACAAGAAAAAAACCTTTTGATTAAGTTAAACAATAAGTATTGATTACTTTTATATTTGTAAATAATGACGACGCATTCAAATGATTTTATAGAGCGAAACAATTGTAGCAAATAGCTCAATAAAAACATTTGAATGTGTCGTCGAGTATTATTTATAAATGACATGTACTTTCAATAACTACCGCCTCAACAATTCAATTAATAAATATTTATGTTAGGTAGTAGTTTAGTTTTTAATTGCCTAAATAGAAGTTCAGAAAGTTTAATGTAATTAAAATTGTAAATCTAATGTTGGTAATCATTAGATTTACAATTTTAATTACAATGTGTTGACAAACTGGTTTACATTTGTCACGTAACACAATGCTGAAGAATATGAGTGATATATAATCTATTACACAAAAAGTAAAATGTCAACAATGTTGGTGAAATTATAATTAATACACTTTATATATTAACAAAATAAATAAACAATTAACTTTGTTGATACCACTTTTTATTTATTTTGTCATTATCAAACAATATCACTATTGTCGAAGTTGTCGAAACTAGAGTTACAAGTGTAAATAAAAAGTGATACCAACAAAGTTAATTGTTTATTTATTTTGAATTATCAAAATATATCACGAAGTGAAAACCTCAACAATTACTTATTTATATATTAACATTTATAATCTTTATATTTTCATAATTCTGTAAAAAGCCAAATAATTAAATATTAAATTAGTTTCATTATTATTATCTTTTTATCTCAGTTAATAAAAACTGCTGTTGTGGTTCTAGTTATCAAATGATTCATTGTATTGATAGTGGATGAATTATGTTTTTACTTTTCCTCTTCGAATTACAGTGAAAGTTTTTTCAATGGAAATACCTGTTTTGAGTTCCCATTTGGATTTCAAGAAAATAATTAAAAAATAATATAGCAGTAACATGAAAATTATATAATACATAATTGTAAAGAATAATATCGTGTAATTTATGATGAATAGTTTTTTTTGCTTAGGGTGCAGGACTTTTGAGATAAGTTATTATTATAAACCATGAAGGAAGGGAGCGGGTTTTAAATGAAACTTTAAACTTAAGCTTTTAGTGAGATTCTAATGACATATAGTGAATGGGAATTAGGTATTTAATTGAGGACTATGAGAATTCTATTAAATTAATATAATAATATCTTCAAATGAAACTCAAGTGATTCGTACACTGAAAGTAGAAACAAAAATTAATAATAATACCTTTAAAAAATAGAAATAATGGGTAACAATACATAAAATGCACATAGTAAGTCTTCTATAACAAATTTAAAATTGATTCCATGAATTGGCGTAAGGAGGTGTTAAATACATCAATTTTACGTTGAATGTTATTATATGTTCGAATCATCATGTTTAGGGGAGAATTAAAGTATACATTTGTCTGACTACTATTATACAGAAAAGTCATCGGGTTTCCACCTGCCAATCTATGTACATATAGGTTTATTTGCACTAATAATTTAGGATCATCTATAACACTGAACAATTTGGTACAGAAATTTTGTTGATATTATTTTGCGCCCCGAAGTTAATGATTTTAAATTAAACATATGGTAATATGTAACAGATTCAGCTGTGAATAGATCTTAAAGTAAAGAAATCTAAGAAAAATATTTTGAATTTGCTCTATTGATTTAATATGTACACCATATGAAGGCGACTACACTAGCACACAGTATTCTTTTGAACGAACGTACGATATATATAACTCTTTAATTACTTGGCTATAGTGAGAAATGAAAGACAATTCTTTGTCAAACAATACCTCCAGATCCCTAATGATGTCAAAATTATTTAAAAAGGTGTTGTCTAAGGTATAATTAAAACGAATAGGCCATTGGCTTTACTACAGTTTTGTATTTGTAATAAAACATTTTGTAATACAAAATAATACAATCATCATCAGACTGAATGCATCTGTAAATTTTTATATCATCTGAATATATAAGAATTGGAGACTGTATATCAACTATGAGGTCATTAATAAACATTATGAATAGTAGGGGGTCTAAATTTGAGCCTTGAGGGACACCAGTGGTGGGACAAAATTTATTAGACCTATTGTTCAAATATTCCATATATTGACACCTCTCTAACAGGTAAGATCTTATTAGATTAATCATGTTATCACTAAGTCCCCAAACTCTTAACTTACTAAAATCTGTGTATATTACATCGACTTGCCTACGCTTCACAAATTCTGTGAAATTTACCAAGTTAGTAGCGGTTTACCTGTTCTTCATAAAGCCATGTTGTTTTGTTGATATTTGTGATTTTACACAAGAGTAAATCTTGTAGTAAAGTATAGTTTTAAAAATTTTGGTGAAGTTATTTATTATAGAAATTGGACGGTAATTAGTGATGATCTGTTTATTTCCTAACTTTAGAACTGGAGTAATTCGTGCAGTTTTCCAAATATTTGGAAAATTTGCTGTTTTGAGTATCAAATTAAAAATATAACTAAGTGGTTTTAATAAAGCTGAAATACAATCTCGCATTAAGAATGAAGGAATGTTAGTTATCACTACCACATGTTATTTATTATCCAATGATCATCAACTTAGTACAGCATCTATCTCTATTATTCTAATTATTTATATTTTAATTATATTTAATTACCATTTCTGACCTGTGTATACTAATGTAATGCACCAATAAATACATCTATCTATAATATATCTAAAGTTGTTATTAAGTTTTTTTGCCGCCATCAATATATAAATGTCATTTATAATGTCAATATTAATAGTTTCACTTTGGATGAATACCAAATCATTTATAGAAGATATTGAAATACTAGGACTATAAACGGGAGTGAAATATTTGGAAAAGTTCTCAATTATGTCGAAAAGATTATCAATAGTTGTGTCTCCAAAATTCATTGAGCCAGGGATTCGTGATTGGGATTTTTACAAGTTTAGATAATTCCAAACATTTTTGGGTTCATTTCGTATTGACTGCTCAGCACGTAGAACAAAATTTTCTTGGTCCCTTTTAATAGTGTTTTGAATTTCTGTGCGCAGGTTTTTCACTCGATTTTTGTAAATATTAAGTTTATGTTTTTTGTGTAACCTTCAAATATACTCCTTTGTTTTAATTAGCTGTATGGTTTCGTAGCTAAACCAACAGGGATATTTATATGAATTTGATTTACGCGTTAGTAAGGGTACACACTCTTAAAAAATTAAATCAAGCATAAGGAAGTACCTCACATGATGTGTCTGTATTAGTACTACGAGTAATATTTGTCCAATCACAATTAAGTATTTTTTCATAGAGCAAATTTAAATTTGCTTTATGAAAATTATATTTTGGATTAACGTCCATATTAATGAATTTGATATTTTATATTAAATTAATCAAATTGATAATAATAAGATCTCATCCAGGCATGAAATAGAGTATATACTTCAGGCGTAACTTATGGGCTTTGAAGTGTTTAAAATTTCACCTATACCCGTAAAAGCCTTCTTACTTCCGTAATACATAAATAACTACTTTCCAATAATAGTTTTTTTTAAATAAAACAACATTAGTGAATTCGTCGTTGATCCTTTCTTAGTAGGGCCATTACATGATGGTTGCAACATGGGAGATAACCCTTGCTGTCGTTGTGGATTGAATAACCCTACCGTATCTTCATTTGCCTGCTTTTACATCTTAATTTTCCTTAATTCTAACTCTAAGTTGATCAGTTTAACAATGTTTCTGCACGTATTTATATGCATTTACATGTAGACTACGTGTAAATAGAATCTCTAAAGAAATTTTTATTCGGCCAGGCACTAAACAACACTCCAGGATTTTGAACTTCCTTAGAGGTACTTTGTTCCGAAAAGTTATTTAGCATTCCATGACGATATCTGTAGTGAGAGCGCTTCGTAAATTGTAGCGTTTAAAAGAAGTGGATATCTGCAGTTCTTTCATGCCGTCTCACTTAGATTTTAATACAAGAATACAAAAATCTGTATGTTGATGTTTGCAAACACGATTTCTAGCTAGTTCTTAATTATCCTTCAGTTCAATTGGTTTAACCTATAGGATAGCTTTAGAATAGTTAATTTCTTGATTCCTTTACTGTAAAAGTAAATATTTTAATGCATTTATGGACACTATATATTTCAGTAGGTTGGCTTTTAATAAAAATAATTCTTTTCTACAAGGTAGTTGATGATCTTCTTTAGTTAGTTTACACCAATTGAAATATACTTCCTACAATAGGATCTAAACTAACTATTCTAACGTCTTAGATTTCTTTATAAATGTGGTAGAAATTTCTATAGATATTTTCAAATCTTCTCCTTCATAATATGTCAGACAATAATCAGAAGGTCCTTGAGACGGGTTCAATTGTTCTACCTGAGTTCCACCATATCAACTGGTGTATCCATGGCAGTGCTGAGCCATGACTTCTTCAAAGGTTTCTTAGTCTTTCTTTTCCATCATGGCATAAACTCCAGTGTACTCTTCTTTTCCTAAATACGCAATTAACAACCTTTTGTTTTCCTCAAGATTATTCATCAATCAATCTGTTATACAATCGTGGTTGATCCTCTCTTCAATTTAGTAGAGGCCATCTCATGATGGTTGCAACATGGAGAGAAGTCTTGTTGACGTTGTGGATTGAACAACCCTACCGTATCTTCATTTGTCTGCTTTTACATCGTTATTTTCCTTAATTCTAACTCTCAGTTGATCAATTGAATATTATCCATCCATTCTACTTCTCAGATCACTCACATATTTTTTTCTCTGCCACTTCTTTTTCTGAGGGACAGCCAAACTTCAAATTACATAGTTCACGATCCATGATGCTGCTCGGGAGAGTCTCTTCGGTCTACCTTTAACAAGTATTGATCGATTGTTCTATTTATTCATTCCACACTATCATAGAATTTGTCGTCTTTTTATTTTGTTGATTTTAAGAATCAATATACTCTCAACAGAGATTACATTAAAAATTTCCTCCTTGGTCTGAATGTAGTTCCAAGGGAAAACTGAAATAACACATCGACAATTTAACTAATTCGTTTGTGTTAGTCCATTTACTGAAATAATCCATTACAAGGATGATATCTTTGGTGACTTTATACTAGTGCATACATGCTTTCGTCATTGTGAATCGTTTCTTGTCGCACAAACAATACATTCCTTGCATCACTTCTTCACGTCTGCTTTACAGCATCCTTATCGTAGTTTGTTCGAATGTCCACCAGAAGACATTCTGCTCTTAAGGATAAGAATCTGTATCGTTCTTCTGGACCAGAATATCCTAAAATTCTTTTCAAAAGCAAAATACCAATGCAATACAATCTTACTGAGTCCAGTACGATTTAAATTCTGGAGAATTCTGAAGTTCTTTCTAAAGTTAATTCTCTTTTTATTCTATATTATTATAGTGTTATATCGCCCTAGCTCGGTATTCAGTTTAAAAGCCAAACTATTGAAACCTTTCCAACCATCTTGTTATTTAATTACAAAAGACATTTCGTATTAAAAAATGATTTCCACATAGATATTTATAAAAATGCCTCTCCGAATTGCAAGTAGTATTTTCTCGTTTACGATGGAGGTTTATACTTCGTTATACATCATTAACCATAAATTAAACACAATTTTTGCTTTGTGCAACTGAATTTTTATTAATTTATTGTATTGAAACTAAAGTCACCAAAATGAGAGAGAAGAAGAAGAAATCTTTATTTGGCATCCTTAAATATACACAATTAATCTACTAAACTATATTCTATAGATAAACAAAAAATATAATCCTTCCATATCTTGTTTCACTCCACTCTTCTCCTACCTGTCTCCCACCCTATTTTCTTTAGCTCATTTATCCTGGCTCCATCATCATTCATTCAGTCCGTCACCCTCCTGTACCCTTCCACCCACTCTTCACTCACTCCCTCCCATTCCTCCGCCAAATGCCTCCAAGTATCACTTCCATTCTTACACAAACCGCACTTCCCATAACTCTCTCCCATCCACCACTTTCTCCCTCTTTCATCTGACCCACACCTCGCCCTTGCCATTGCCACCTTATTCTCTCTTCCCATTCCGCTCTCCTCTAAATACTTCGGCTTTCTTCCATGCACCTGCCATCTCCCATATCCCTCATTGTACTCACTCCTCTCTATGCAGCCTTGCCTTTCTTGTCTCTCCACTTCTCTTTCCTTCTCATATACCCAATCAGCCACATTCACCCTTTCCTCAAGCCATTCATCCACCATACCTCCTTCACCAATCTCCCTTCTTCCAGCGCACACATTCTCATCTCGAACCTTACCACTTTCTTTACTGCCTCACACCCTAAGGTCTCCCTATCTAGCTCTTGTAACACTATATATTCAGTCGTCGACCTCTCCACCCCTAACACTCGTCTCATTCACTATCTTTGTTCCCGCTCCACACACTCATACCTCTTTGTTCCCCACACCTCCACACCATACATCAAGATTGACTTCACGCACACATCCCACAATTCACACATCACCCTCACATTATTTTCCATTCATCTCCCCCATCTCTCCCACACCACTCCCCACGTTCTCCTCGCCTTTCCTTGTACCCATTTCACGTGCTCTTCATACCCTCCCGTACACTTAAAAATAAATCCCAAGTATTTGAACACTTTCACCCTTTCAAGCACTTCCCCTTTTCATTTCAGCTCTCTCATTCTTCCTTCCCTTCCTTTGTTCCTAGTCCATTTCGTTTTCCCTAACTCCCTCTTATCCATGTACTTTTCCACTCTTTCTAACATCTCTTTCACCCACTCCCAGTCCCTCGCCATCAGTGCCATACCATCCGCAAAAGGAAAAATTGTGTTTAATTTATATCAGTAGTAGTAGTGTTTGCCTATCGACCACGTGATCCTTCCGCCGTGTGTTATTTGATCGCACACGTCACTCTAAAGCACTTAATTAATTGTATTCCAATGGTGAATGGTACTGGTCACCCATCCAATTGCTGATCCGAACTAACGCTGCTGAACTGTCGCTAACGCTAGTTCGGCCGCAACCGCATGTGCCCACCACCGGCGTGTATTATAAGTAGAATTTTTTTAGTTCGCGGTAATTCTACTTTGATGATAAGGTATTACTAAAAAAAATTCAATACATTATCTTGTCCAACTTGGATTTGTAATAATATAGCAAGCATCAATCACCAATTTTCTTACAACGAGAGTAGTATCACGGGCAAATAAAATATTTCGGCAATTTTTATGCATTAGGAAATCATTAATATAGATTAGGAATAAGATTGGTCCTAACATCGAGCCTTGTGGCTCACAATGCTTATTATCGAGGTATTTTGATTTCTTATTGCCAAAACAAACTTTCTGTAGTCTGTTGTTTAAGTAATAGATTAAGAGGTTACAGCTGGAAGTGTTGCAACTATAACACTCTAGTTTCTTAAGTAGTAACTGATGTGAAACACAATCGAATGCCTTGCTTAGATCTAAGAAAGTCGCCATTTAAAAGTGACAATCCTAAAAGCATTTGATTGTTTGTGTCACAAAAGTTTGCACAACTCAGTTGTCGATGAGTTGACACAGGGATGACAATTTATTGCCTTCTAAAAACTCTATAATTTGATCTTTCAGTATAATTTCAATAATTTTTGATACAATAGGTCAAATTGGTTGTTATACTTACTCTCTGGATCACCGTTTTTATAAATACGGATGGCTTTGGCAAGTTTTAGATAATCAGGGAAGCTATTTGTTGCAAATATATTATTTATTAATTTTGTAATAGGCGTGATTCTTCTCCGTTTTTAAAAAATTGTTTGTAATACGCGAATAATTGTATAATTCAATCGCTGTTGTGGTAGTAGTTAGGGAAGTAGTGGCTTCAATCACATTATTTTAGATTTACAAGGTGTTTCGTATTTTTAAATGATTAGTTTTCAAAGATTTTTGGATTTTATTATTACTTAATGTACGCTTTGCCCACTGTAATACATTAAATATTAAGCGAGCGTACTCTTGACCTACCTCAATAAATAATATGTTATACCAACGTATTCGATTTACCTTCATAAATAGTGAACTAACCTAAACGAAACACGAATTGAACTAGCGTACTCTTGGTAGCTGCACCTGGGGGTCCTGAGAGACCCTACCTTTCTTAAAAGTGCTTTTTAATTATATATGTCTATTTATGTCTTTATTGGTGTGGCATGTATTTATTTTTTTAAATATATACATTTTTTACATGGAAAAATCTTTTTATATATTTGACTGTAGTTTTTTGCAAGAATATTTTTTGAAAGAAGCCCTTGTATGGTACTTATTTTTTTTAAATATAGTATAAAATACAACATTACCTACAATTTCAAGTCTTCATATAACTAAATAAGAGTTTTACGAATTTAAAAGGAAAAATGCATTTTAAGAATTTTCTTAACTTATTTTCTCAATTTTCGAGGGAAATGAGTTAACTATCTAGTATGGCTAATTTTTCTAGTCCATAGTGTACCAATTAACACTTTTGTACAGTTCTCTAGTCCTATATAGAGGATAGAAGAATTTTTGAAGCAATTTTTTCCTGGAAGACCCCATGTGCAGTTATGTTACAAAATTGGAGTGGTGCAGCTAAGGGTTAAATTATCCCTTATCAGGAGTTACATAAAATGTATATTATTTTATAGAATAATCAAATTAATAAGCCGTATAGTTTAAAAAAATAAAGGAAATGTATTATGATAACCGAATTATCATTTTTAAATTGTTCAAATTCGAAGTATATCAACCCATTTATTTTTAAATTTAATTTTAAATTAAAATCAGAAGTATTTATAATAGTACTTACCGTGGAAGGTGTCGTATGATAATTTTAAAACTATATATTTCGGATTAAATATAATATAAACTATATGGCGTAAAATTAACAAGGAGAGTAAACATTGAAAAGGCAACTGATATATAAATAAACAAATCCTTATTTTAGGATGAATTGTTTCTACAATAACTATATAGAAAATGATTGATATTAGTAATATTATACACACCTGTTCATTAACGCTGATCGTTGAAACTGAGCGTTGAGGGGCTTTATGTAAAATGAAACGAATGCACTATCCCTACCACAAAGACGTAGATAAGCTAATCTAAATGAATTTATAATCAAAAGGGTGAGAGTGCACTACCTAAAAAAATGTTAACCGCCTTAGTTTAGTGTACTCCCACTAAAATAAAATTTCGTTTAGCATGGAACACAACCATGTGTTTTGCCGCGCACGTACTCTATATTTTCATCATATGGAAGTATGACACACACCTTAACTGTAAATCAGTAATTACAGACGTCATTAACATACATTATAATGATTAGTCGAGTAAACACAAATTGCGCAGACCGTCTCAAACAATTTAGTGAACGAAAGCGATGTGTACATTTTAGTTCGAATATTTTTGCTCTTATCATTGTATGCTAATATTTACTGTTCCTGTTTACTTAAATTTTATTTCGAGCACGGCAGCGTTAGTGAATATATCAGGAAATGTAACTCAAGTATTTGTGCTTTCTCATGTGTATTTATGTTACGCAAACACGTACAAGTTATCAGTCATAGGTGCGTTGTAATAAAATATTGTTGTTGTTACTTAGTACACTGATGTGTTTAAAAAATGAAGTGTGGAAAGAAAAAGGTTAATGTACAGGTAATAATTTTTCTTTTTGATTCAATATAGCATGTTTTTTTTTGAAATATATTTAATGATATAAAATATTTGGTTTATTAATCGCACTGTTTACATTAACATCGTAGTGGTGTTATTATGGTTTTCTATTGAGAATTGCTTATTTTTGGGAAATCGAATCTTCGCATTGTTATTACTAAAATAATACAATTTTCCCTTGCAGATAATTATTACGAATGAATTGTAATTGGTTGCGGTTTATTAAACAAATATTTTCTTAAATATATTTATTCTAAATTGATAGTTATTATTCTAAATAATAAGTATTAAAATTTGTTATTGTTATTTTCTATGGAGTAGTTAGGACTAATAAACTATAAAATTTCCGTGTTTGTCGAGTGTAACTAATACATTTATATCTATCTATATAACCGGTAGAAACCACAGCGGTTACCGAGGTTGTTATTTATTGACCATCGCTTACGTTTTCCGTCCGAAACTACTTCTTTACTTATTTGGTTCTCTGTGGGAGCATTGACATGTGAAAAGCAAATTTGTTTCCATGACAACATAACTAAACTTATGTAATTTCCGACAGAATTAATTTTACTATGTATTTAAATGATATTCAAAACAGTGAAATACCGTGTAAACAAATACTAAACTTAATATATTCAATGTTCAAACTAAGCATCGATTACTTGTTGACAGTAGCGAAGTTAGTTTGTAAATTTTCTTGTAACATTGATTACTACTTCAGCAAAATTTTCTAAATATTTTTGGTTATTCTTTCAGCTAATTGTTACAAATTGTTTGATCTGTTAACTGGGACTTTAAATAACCTCATAGACAGACCATTAATAAGTACCCGTTCTTCCAATTCATCTGTAATTAAATGCCCTATCAAAATGATCTCTAACCAACCGAAATGGAGTGGTGCCCCGTCTTGCTGAAACCATATATAATTTGACATTTATCTCCAGCGCTGAATTCACTTGTGTGTCTAAAAGTTGTAAATACCCCTCTCCGTTTAAAGAAGAAAAGTTCCATTGTTCAGATTTTGTAAATACCGGCTCAAAATTGCTGGAGATGTTGCTTATGAGCCACTTGTATCCAATGAGAATTACTCTGCGAGTAATAGCGGCAGTTGTGTCGATGAACTGAACCGTTCAAACAAATTTTAATATCGTCCGAAAAACCACATATTTTTTTACAAAATTATTGCTACAGTTGCAAGTATCCATAATCGTTCCTCAAAATTCTAAACGTCTGTCGAAATCGTCTTCGGAGAGTTCTTGAACTAGGCGAATTTTGTATGGATGATATTTTTCTCGTCTTAATATCCTTTTTAGTGAATGGCGGCTAATTTCGTACGTATTGGCGAGATCAGTAGTTTTTAGAGGATTTTCTTCTAAAGATTTTATTGTACATGGTCAAATTTAATAGCTATAATAATGATTATTGACTTAACAGTTAATTTTAAATCCTAGCGTAGCAAGAAGGAAAATTAATAATTAATCATAGTAAGTTTTGTTTACATCTAATATGATGTAAAGTGTATGGGAAATGTTTTTTTGTACATTTTTGGTACCAGTAAAACTATTTCACATTTGAGTTTTGGTGCCTTTTATTTGTATAGTCTACTTTGAGACATATGACGTTAAATATCGAGATGCATATTGCATAATGTTTGTGCAATTGGTTGAGGAAAAATAAGCCGATAATGTTTTCCTGATTAATTTAATCTTATAAATGGTTTATTATTAGTCTCTATCTGTTTGTTTTGCTGCTTTCTCATCTATGTTTTATTTATATTTAATTATCACTGCTTTTATTCTGTTGTTCTATACTTTGTTTGATCTTCTTACACTTCTTATTCCTGTCTTTGTTTGCATATTACTTAAGCCCAACATGTCCATCTATTATGTTTATTGTTATTTGGGTTCGTAATATTCTATTTTTCATTTAATTTTCCTTTATGAAATATTTTTGTAAATATATAAATATAAATGTCATTTTTCATTATATGTGATTGCCAGGAAATCGTATTACTAATGAATATATTAATTTGTCTTTCCTTGATTTTGCTTTCAAACGCCAAGTTAATATTATTAACGCTTTAAACAAAAACGGCATAGTGGGAATGAGTAATGAATTTGTTTTAAAGTGAAAGAATTAGCGAATGTATGACGACTTATACAAACAAATTTTTTAAATGCTATGAATAACTACTTCAAATCATTGCGTCTACAATACGCAATTAATTTAAAATCGCAACTCTTGCATTAAAACCGTGAAATCAATTGCAGTCATGTGCACCTTAAAACTATAAAAAATATAAATTTAAGTGGTTGTTACAAATATTTTCAATATACTGAAAAAAAACGTAATAAAATGAAAATCATTAGTGCTGCATTGTAGCGATTGTTTGTGCTTATGGTGCACGTTTCTATTTTATTATTGTTCATATTTTTATTGTATTATTCTTTAAATGCAGTTTCGAATATTTTAATTTTATTACGTCCTTAAACTTACTTTTCACTTATTTACATTTTCTAATCCCATCTTTTGTGTAAACATTTTATCTTAATACCTTCCTCAAAATCTCATTACCTAAAGGTGATTACCTACTTTAAATTTTATTATAGATTTAACAAACATTTCAGCAATCCTTTGCATTGTTACACAAAAGGTGCGGATTATGGGATTTTTTTGCCAATTAGCCATCTGCGGCGATTTCTCTAGAAGGTCCATTTTACCTGATAATGAGTGTCTTGATGCGCAAGACCCCCACCATTTTTGTACATTTTGTAAATATTTTTTTTCATTTTTAGTTGTAAGTTTCAATTCACGCTTCATCGTGCAAGCATCTATTTTGTAAATTGTTAAAGTGTATTAATAGACGCGTTAAACGCAACGTAGTTGTTATAAATTAATAAAAACCCGAAACCGGACGAGTCCTTTGAACCAGGAGGAACCTCGCCCAAACAGCGATGATGCAATTACAATTTTACAAGTTAAAATCGTGGTTGTTCTATGAAATTGTTTATACATACACATATAAATTAACCAAATTAAAAGAACCAATTATTTATATACAATTGTACTTCTACTTTTATCAACAATTAATTAATTTGTTAACTATGAAAAGAAGTGTTGCTTCAATACATACCTTAATACCCTATCGTGTCATTTCTTATATGGAAAAAGTTCAGCATATTATCTTTGTGGGGACAATTCCCAAAAGTTGATAAATTCATGTTTTTGGTCATGGTTTATGGATGTATTTATTTAGATTTAGTTATTACCCTTTTTAAATTCTTTTTCACGGCTTGTTCCAATAAGTAATATCATACAAAATAAAAGCTTGATTCATGTTTTGTTAAAAAATATATTGCATCAATCGATAGTATATTTTTACTCGTGAAACTTGCTGCTTTGTTAATTATAATGGTAGGGTTGAGTTAATTCAATCAAAAATGTATTTTTTCCCGGTTATATAGATTTTAGATTTGAGCGATTATTTTATGGAATGATTTTAAAGATTTTAATTAATTATTTCTCGGTACGCGATAATATAGATATCCCTTCACCATTAGCTATGTAACACTAGATTGCCGTACATCGTAGCTATGGGGATTTGGAAACTAATTTTCTAATAAGGGTAGGCCGATGTTGCAGTGGAGTGCCATTATGAGCCTCGTGTAGATTAAGGCGTTCCATATACCGCAAATTTGCTTATTAAACATGTCCATTAATTCAAAAATGTGTCTCGATGATTTTTCGACCAAAATTGAGGTCTTATTTTATGGTCTATAATTTTGAGCATCTGGGTCAGTAATCTTGCATGAGTGCGTGCCGACGCATAATTCGCCAAGTTGAAGATTACAAAACACTTTCACGAAGGGTGCCGATGGACGGAAGTTAGCTGATGGTTTACTAGTTATCTTGAATTAGCTTGATAGACAGTGGATTTTGACTCTAAAATAGCAAGAATGCGATTTAAACATTTATTTTCATATCACTTATGTTTCGATAATGGCAAGTGGAGTTGCCGAAACATGTCAACATAATAAAAAATACAGTGTTATACAAACAAATTTAAAGTGTTTTATTAATTATTCAGGCATGTATAACGAAGTAGAAGCTTATTAACAATATTTATTTTCATAATAATGTTTTATAATTGGGCGTTCTGCTCAATCGTCTAACTTACTATTAGTGATTCAATAATAATCAACAGATTGTCAATATCTACCCGTTCTTATTGGAAAATATTATAAGAGATAAAGAAATGATAAACGGCAAAGTAGTTCATATAGTTTTATAACTAAAATGATGCTTATAAAATTTTGGAAAAAGTCTAATGGTGACTTGATTGCTATAAGAGGTATATAATCTGTACTGCGTTTTTAAAAGAATCGTTAACCTTTGATGGGAAGTAACAAGCTCATTTATCCACATAAATACTCAAATATCTAGGGGGGAGGGTTTGCGCGTGGTCGATTACCGACCACTACTAATACTACTAAAATCTTGTGTACAGTTCCAAGAAGTTTTGGAATTAAAGCTGTACGCTTTGAGGTTGTTAATGGCGCCTGAAGTATCTGTGTCCTCCTTTTTGGCCCTTTTTCGAACAAACCTGTGCACATCTTTCTAGAGCTATTGTTTTAGCATGTAAGACTGAAGGGCCTTGTCCGAGAGAAACTGATTCCCTGCATGCATCTGTATACCAGATTAGAGAGTTATGTTTTATATTTTTATTCGTTTCAAGCTATCTTGACGACTGTCAATAATCACTTCAAAGCGCGATACGAAATCATATTTGGTCGCCATTATGTCCGAAGGCGTTTGTAGGAACTCTGGTTTAATCAGGTACAGAATTTCTGAGTGCACGAAACTATGTTTTGTACCATTCCAGTCCAATCTCATCGCATCTGATTTCTTCGTGCAGGGGAAGTAGGTGAAACTTAGACATGCCATTCTCTGAAGGTTATGAAGCTTCTTTTGTGCTGTTATTTGTTTAGTCTTCACCCACCATACTAGTGAACCATATGTAATAATAGGTCTTATTCTGGGTTTCAGTCCCCATGAATTGCCAAAAAGCCTGCGACATATCCATAGTGCAGCTATGTGGATTGCAGGTTTTTTTAGGTGCGTATTCCAATTAAGTTTCCTATCTAGTGTTTACTTTGGGAGCTTTGATATTCAGCTTCCTGCAGTTTTGTCAGGATTGACATTAAAGCCCTTCCTCAGACACCATTTTACTATAGTATTGAAGGCGTCTTGAGTTTAGGACATCATGTTGTCATATTTAACCCTTATGATGTTTAATATGTCCCTTGTCGACCAAGGCCGCCAGGTCATCCATCACGATACACCATAGTAGAGGCATCGCTGTGGATACAGTTTCTGATTTTCATCAGGTTTTTTTTATTAGCCCAACGCTGTTGTACTGGTCTTTGGACAGGGCTTTATGGAGCCTGGCTGTTCAGGTTGTATATTTTCATTTTCAATTTCCTGAACTCCTTGTTGTATTAGTGCTTGTCTGTAGGCATCCCAGTTGCATTTTTTTCTTTGCATTGTTGAAAATTTTGCTGTCTTGCATTTTAAGGCAACTTGTGTAACATGCCATGTTAATACAATAGGCAACTAATATATCAATGTACTTGCTTGGGAAGAAGCTGCGACTACCATGATTGGACTGAAGCCTACATGTGGGATATCAAAAGCACATAGGAAGGGCGTGGTTCAAACATGGGAAAAAGGTGCAAAATAGGATACTCGATGAACACATCAGATCAAATGCAATCAAACATGTTTATTAACCTCTTTATGTTTGTATGGATGGCGTGAGGAATTCGGGATTGTTGCATCTGTGAAAGTGGGTTTCCTGTATATGTCAAATGATAATTTATTGTTAGTTCTGATTATAGTTAAATCTAAGAAGTCGATTTTATTGTCAGATTCTAATTCTACTGTGAATTTAATAGAATGGTGTAGGGAGTTAAGAAAGGTTAGAAATTTGTTAATTTGTCTATCTACGTATCTATACCACCATTTAATATGTTTTTACCTTGAGGGGAATTTAGAATTACTTTTGTTAGATTATCCATAAAGATTTCGGCTAGCAATGGGCTTAACGGTGAACCCATTGCTACATTGCTAAATGAGACTATTTTATATGCTTGTTGGTTTACTTTGGATTTTAATTTTCAAAATACTTAAACATGCATATGTGATTTGTTTAAATATATTATACAAAATATGTTTTTGTTTTATATTGGCTTTACTATATTTTTAATATTAAGTAATTCAGAAAAGAATTGCTTTTTTTACGATTTTTCTAATGGCTATATATTTTGTTTAAAAATCTTGTTTTTCTTTAGGAGTATTACATTGTATCATTTGCACCTGACACATATTAAAATTGTTGAAATTTCAGTCAAAGATTATTTAATCAACAAGAGTTACATTTCTGATTCGAGTATTTTTTTTTTATTGAAATGGAAGTGAGACCATGAATTTGCACCATTCAGGTTTTTTTCATAACCTATTGATGTATCATTGAAATATCCATTTATCAGTCCTCAAATCATAAATAATTTGAAATAAAACTAATAATTAGAATTAATTATTTTGAGCGTTTCTGCACCTGTAAATCAATATTTAATTTACACAATTAATCATTTCCCCACTCTAATTAATTAGTATTAGTAGTAATCTTAAAGTAATTATTAAAATGAGTTTCTCTTTTTCGTTTTAATTTCCCTTCGTTAGGAAAAATGGGTTAAAGATATATAGGATATTTTTGACACCCGTAAGGCTAAAATATTTAAAGAAACTATATTATATAAATGAAAAATTTTTACTTATAAAAAAATGTCTTTTTTGTTTACAGTTGATCAGAGCTTTAAAAACAAATTACCAAAATGTACCACTGGAAATGTGCTTCAAATTCGTGCATTTTCGATTATTGCCACAGATATTTTCAAAGTTTGTTGACATGAAGGATAAATATGAGATAATAGACTTCATAATGTTACTACCAATGGGGTTCTCATCTGAATTTATGAGTGCAGATGAGAAAACACAGTTAAAGGATGATATAATGAAAGTGTAAGTATATATTTTGTTCCATTATATTCTCTTTATAGTTCAAATATTTGATTTAATTAGTCAATAAGTAAGAAATATCTTATATATTTTATTGCCGTTAACAACTTTAAAATCAATAATGTTTACAAATAATATATATGTTTTTAATTACTATAGATATTTACCAGCAATTCGACCAGAAAATAATATATCAAAATGGTGGAATTACTGCAAAGTCTTAATCCATTACAGTGGAAAATTACTACATACAGAAATTGAGTTAACTAATGCGATACTGAGGCGGGTAGAGTATGGATTTAAAGCAAAAATCATTGAAAGTCGAGCGGGTTCTTATGAATGTTGGAAGGTAAGTGAACAAATAATTTTCTGCTCAACACTGAAGGATAGTGTAAGTGGTGATTAAATCAACTTGTTGCCATATCTTCTCTTGCATGACAGTAGAGCTTGAGTAAGCATTTGCTTCAACCACACCGTATTAAATTTGATTTTAATGTTTTAAACTTTTACCAGGTTCTAATTGAAAACTATAACCTAGATCCAAAATATTTACGCAGTTCAAAACAAATATCTCTTCTGATAAAACCGCTCAAAGCAAAATTATCCAAAAATTCAATTGTCTCTATAAAACGATTTGATGCCTTCGCCTGCTTCATCGAGTATTTAGAAAACTACTCCGTACCATGTTTGCAAGAATTTTTGTCCTTCTCCTTTGGGCCATTCGACGAAAATTACAAAAAGCCATCCGACATTACGAACAATCAGTATTTTCCTGGAAGATTAACACAAGAAATCTATCCATACACAACAGAGATTTTATTAAAGCTACTTGGTTAGTGACAATTGAAATTTCATCATGTCTGTTTGTTATATTTGTTGAATTTTAGGACACGATATGAAGAACTGTTGTTGTAACATAGAGACTACTTATTTGACAGATGTATATAAAATAAAACCATTTTTATGTGGAAGTAATATTAAAGAGCATTGTCAGATATTTTTTAGTTCTGTCAGGATTTGTTCATTGTTGATTGTAGAGTGGACACAAGGAAACAATAGGAAAATTGTAAGTTTTAACTTTATATATAATCAGTAGAGATACTTGCATGCTATCATTCCATTCTAATAATTTACTCATTATTTTCTCTAATTTTAATTTCTCTATTTATTTTTTATCATGAATAATTTGGCTTTCTGACTTTCATTTTCTGGCTTTCATTTTATTTAGTTTCTTAATTATTATCGTATAAAATTATTAATGCATGTTTTTTAGAACTCTGTTGAACGATATTTGTATAATAGCGGTTATAATCTTCTTTTCCTTATGTTGTTGTAAAACCTAAATTGAATTTACAGGGTTAAACATAGTTATTTTGTTAAGGCCTCAATTTAAAAACAATATATTAATAGTTGCTAAGTAAATTAATTTGCTTAAAAAAAATTGCAATTGAAATTGAATTGTTTGAAACTTAAAGATTAGGTTTTATAAAATTAATCTGTTAGGACTGTTTTTTATGGCATTCCGAATATAAACAACTTCAACCAGTTAATGAATGCAGTAATTTTTGTGCTCCTTTATTCTATCACTCTTTAAATAAATTAGCAATTAATAAAAAAAATTATTGAAATCTATGATTAGACCAAATTCTTACAGCAACGCTTTAAATGTTTTAGACCAATTGTTTAGGCAAAGTGTATATAATAAAATTGTTTTCTATCTTTTTTTACAGTTAACCAATTGTTTGTGGGATACCTTATTCTCAATTGTTAAAAATTGCCCTGATGCTTCAGGATTAGTTTTTAGCAATATTTTAACCAATATTAAACTTATTATGCATGTAAGTAAAATAATTTCAATTATTTGTTAATTTATATAATGTGAAATTATATAAGAAGCAGCTGTTATTTTGCTTTAACAAATCTTTATTTTCAGACCTGTTTACATTATGACTCGTACTATGATATATTAAATGTCATTTTAAAGAGTGTTACAAAGTACATTAAAACAATAAACTATAATGAAGAAATTTGTAAGGATTTCATATATCCTCTAGTGTATGAACTGTGCATTTGTCAAATTAAAAAACCAAAATCAATGTAAGTATTAATTATTAACTGAATCTACTTTACAAGAAAGATAATATCCATTAGGTTCTTTGTTAACTTTACTTAATTAATTTAAAATAATGAAAACATCTGAATTACTTTAGAGGAGAAAAGTGAACAACTATAACTAAAGTTATAATATATTATCTTTTTATTTTAGAGATTGCAATGTCACTCCATTATTTAATTATTGCAAAGAAGGCATAGATTTTTACAAAGCTGTAAAATCCCATTTTATTAATAAATTTCCAAAGTGCGATTTAACAGAAAAATTACTTAAGAGCATTGTGATGAATATATCAAATTCAAAGGCTGACATGGAAACCAAAGATATAATAAATGAATTGTTAATATGGTTTCTTGATAATGATTCAACTGAGGTGAGTACATAAATATATTTGATTACAATTTTAATTCACACATTTTTATTGTAATTAGTAACTAAGTATGAATTAATTGAAATGACTGAAAAAACTTTTATTATGTTACAGTGTTATAATGTATGGAAGATAGCAGCAGATGGACAAATATTTTCAAATTTTCCAGAATTAAAGGATAATCTTTTAAAAGCAATAAAACCTAAAACATTGATGGAGAAGGCAATGGAAAACACAAATGTATTGCAACTCCTAGGCGTCTTTGTTAACTTTATTTCAAAGGGTGATAAACATTTCCGTATGTATCTACATTTTATTCTATGAGATACGTGTACTTATTTCTTTATTAATTTTTCAGTAAATGACATTATTATTACAATACGATACTCTCTAAAATCTCTAACAAAACAGGAAATTAATGACCATATTTCTATACTGAAATCTCTTATAGACATCAAAGTCAAATACAAATTTGAAAGCAACCGTGATTTTTGTATTCTATTCGTAGACTTATTGAAACATGAGGTATACAGTTTAATTAAGTTTTAATTATTGTATTAACGAATGTTTTTATAGGTGTATTCAGTTTTAATGACTATAAAACACTATGTTCTAAATTTGAGCTCCTTTGAAAGAAATGAGCTTTCTAAGATCTTGCATGGAGTTATAAGTGGCCTAACTAATGTATCAGATAAGAAGGTATGTTCTGAAATAGCAGATATATTGAAAATATTGGATGTAGTCGAGCCTAGTATTATTAGTAGAGGTGCAAAAATTAGAAACATGGCCACTACTAAAGTAATGCCGTGTGGGTCACCAAGGTCTAATTTAATGCAGCTGTTTAATGAGACCCCTGAAACAATTTTTGGAAGTATGTTAAACAAATCGCCTAGATCTTCAAAATTTTCAATACCCAACAGCAGCCCAATTTTGAGCAAGAACAACGTCGACTTGAATGAACTTAGTGATGCTGACTTTGTAAGGATTGATGCTGAGGTTTTTGTTGATAAAAATATGATGAGTGAACATCAAAAAGAGGTTGCCAGTAAAAGACGTGATGATATTCCAGCATTATATGAAGACCTAACCATAAGCAGTAATGATGGTTTTCAATCAAATCCTGAAAAAGCAGATATTCAGAATGAAAATTCGAAAACAAATACTATTGAAAATGACTCGAATAATGGAAATTCTGTTAGGAAAACACGAAAATGTCAGGCTGAGAATAGGTCTGATGATAAAAGTGATTTAAATTCTTCAAGCGATAATTCAAAGAGAAAAAGGAAAAGAGATTCAGGTGATTCGTCAGAAAATAAAAACAAAAGTGTTGATAGTGTTGAAAATGATACAGAAATTTCAAATGGTGTTAAAAGATTCGAGGATGCTAATGAACAAAATGGAAATGATGTTACTGAACCAAAGAATAAGAGGAGAAGAAGTGATTCAAAACCTAATGATTTGTGTATGTTCAATTTGTTTTAATAATTCCATAATTATACATAGTCTTTATGAGACAGTTGTAAATATATATAAATATTTTATTACAGTACAAACAAGGCGGAAACATAAAGAATCTATAGAAGGGAATCAGTCAAAAAGTGAAAGTACTACACCAATTTCCAGTAAGTTATTAAAAAAAGGCCTTTATTGGCATTGATAAACTAACTAAAACATAACATTCCTTTACAATACATTATAATACACCCTTTTTTCTTCTTTTCTTCATTCTTCCCGCAATTTGTCTTCTCTTCTCCTTTTAAGTTTAAGTTATTATGCTAAAACATTTACCTTAATAGATATCAAGTGTATTTATTACCTAATATCAAAAAAGGTTAAATGAAAATAATTTTTAAGTTTTTAAATAGTGGTATAAAAACTTAAAAATTATTTTCATTTAACCTTTTTTAAAATGAACTACCACATAGTAACGGTCGCTACCATCATTTTCATTACCTAATATCACATTGTAAGGTGGGAAGCAAAGTTTATCACTGTTCTTAAAAAAAATTAATAGACATTTTCTTATTTTATTTTATTTGAATTGACTAATACAAAATAATGGCGGGATATATAAAACACAGACATAATATTTTATAATACCATCAATTTACCATCAAGTGTTTCAGTGATTTGTGAAATCCTATGTTTGGAATATTTAATAATTTCTGAATTATTGTATTTTAATTATTTGTTTTAGATCGCACCAAGAGAATGCTTGAAAGTCCTATGAATACCCTAAAGTTGAGTGATAAATTACATAATTCAACTTCTCCTATTACCATCATGTTTAAGGTACCGTTAAATAAAAGTTCCACAGGCGTTGAACTGTCTGGAGTCAAAAATATTGCTACAGATGTTTCTGAAACGATTAACGGATCTGAAGAAGAAAAGTCAAATAAAGAAGAAGAGAAAGAGAAGAAAGGTAATGTTTTAATATAACATATTTATATGAGCTAAAATAAGTTTTCTTTATCGTACATATCTTTGTTGACAACAAAGGGTAATCCCATGTAATCTAATTTTAAACAATGTGTCTTAATTTTAACCATCAATAATCAGTAGTTTACTCGTGTGTATTTAGAGAACTTGCTATAGTTAATTATTTTTACAAATCAATCCTAATTTCATACACTTTATCAAGATTATTCAGAATAATGTTAACTGTTACTAAATTTCGGGTTGAGTAATGTTGTTTACATTTCGAGTACTATGTACTTACTAAAAAAAAAAAAAAAAAGACCTTTATTGGCATATCCATTATATCCATTATACATAACATCATCTTTCCTACATATTATTTACCTATCTACCCCTACCCATCCCCCCCCCTTCTACCTCCTCTTCTCATTTCTCTCTCTCTCCCCAACTTCTCCAAAGTCCTTACCCCCGCCCCATCCTCTCTCATCCACTCCATCACCCTTCTACTCCCTTTCGCCCCCATCCATTCTTCTTTCACCCCCACGCATTCCTCCGCCAAGTGCCTCCACGTATCCTTCCCATGCTCACACAATACACACCTTCCATACTCTTCCCCCATCCATATCTTCCTTCCTCTCTCTTCCGATCCACACCTTGCCCTTGCCACAATCACCCTATCTTCCCTACTCCATCCCCTCTCTATCAAATACTTCGGTACCCTTCCATACACCTGCCACCTCCCATACATATCATTATACTCGCTTCTCTCTATACACCCTTGTCTTTCTTGCCCTTCCACCTCCTTCCCTTTCTCCCTCACCCACTCGTCCACCTTCATCCCATTCCCTAGCCCTTCCATTACTTTCGCCTCTGACAACCCTACCCTCTCATACATTTTCCTCCTCTCACCCCTCCATCTACCCTCCACCCCCCCAACGCTTGACAACCATATATCCTTCACCAATCTCTCTTCCCCCAATTCCCACAATCTCCTCTCATACCTCACCACCCTCACCATTGCCTCGCATTCTAACCTCTCTCTATTCGTCTCCTGCAGCACTATGTAACTGGGCGTGGACCTTTCCACCCCCAACATGCGCTTCAGGAACCACATCTGCTCCCTCTCTATACACTCATACCCTCTCGTCCCCCACACTTCCACTCCATACATCAGTACCGATCTCACACACGCATCCCATATCTTACACGCCACCCTCACATTATTCCTCATCCACTTCCCCCACTTCCCCCATGCCATTCCCCAGGCCTTCCTCGCCTTACCCTGCACCCATCTCACCTGCTCCTCATATCCTCCCGTCCCTTTAAACCAAAACCCTAAATACTTAAAACTTTTCACCCTCTCAATAATCCCCCCCTTCCATTCCAACTCTTTCACCTTTCCCTCCCTCCCTTTATTCCTGAACCTCACCCATTTCGTTTTCTCCACATTCACACTCATTCCTCTCCTATCCATGAACCTCTCTGCCCTTTTCAACATCGCTCTCATTCCCTCATACTCTTTCGCTATCAACACCATGTCGTCTGCATACGCCAGCATCCATACTTTGCTCTTACCCATCACTACTCCCCCCTCCTGCCCTTTCCTCATCACCTCTTCCATCTCACTCATGTACACATTGAATAACAATGGGCTTAGCGGGCACCCCTGCCTCAATCCCTCCCACGTCCTGACACACTCCGACACCTCCGACCCCACTTTCGCGACCACCCATGTTTCCTCGTACACTCTCCTCACCCACTCCACCATTCCCTCACTCACCGATCTTCTTTTCAAACACTCTATCAACCTCCCCCTCGGTACCGAGTCATATGCCGCTTTCAGATCCAAAAACACCGCATACATACCTCCTTTCTCCTCCATCACTCTCTCCACCATTCTTGCCAGGGTAAAGACTTGGTCCCTTGTCCCCCTCCCTCTTCTAAACCCCCCCTGCGTCTCCGGTAGTATCCCCTTCTCCTCCACCTCCATCTCCATCCTATTCCTCACAATCATCATCGCTATTTTATACCCCACATTCATTATTGTCACTCCCCTGTAATTTTTCACCTCCTCCTCATCCCCTCCTTTATATACCGGACACATCATCCCCACCCTCCACGTCTCCGGCAAACTCGCCTCCCCCCTCCATATCTTGTTCAATACCTCTCTGAATTTCTTCTTCCCCTTTTCCCCAATCTCCTTCCACATCTCCGCCTTTATGCCATCCCTTCCCGCCGCCTTTCCATTCTTCACCTCCTCGAAAGCCTTCTCCACCTCTTCCTCTGTGAACTCTTCTCCTCTTCCACCACCTCTGCCCTCTCCAATCTGTCCTGGTACTCCACATCCTTCCCCGCATTTCTTTGCCCATTCTTCCAGCGATACCCGTACTTGCCTCCTCCTTTCCCCTCTCCTCAGTACCCTCCACATTTCTGACTCGTTCTTACATTCCCTCAATTCTACGCTAGCTTTTTCCACTGCCTGCTCCTTCTTCTTCTCACATATGTTTTCATACATCCTTCTTAGTTCCGCCACTCTCTTCTCTCCCCCTCCGCCTGCTGCACACTCTCTCACTGCCTTCCTCAGATCCTTTTTTGCCTGTATGCATTCCTTATCCCACCATGTGTTACCATCCCTTCTCTCCCCCTTCCTCTTTCTTCCGCACCCCACTATTATCTCCTCCATTTCTTCACTTACTTACTATTAATGGTTTATAATTAGTACATATGGTATGGAATTTAATTTCGTTAATCATAATGTTTACTGTTGTCGTCAATAAAAGTGATAATTTATTACATTATTTAAGTCATTCTCTAGCGCTATTTGATGAATCGGTGGAATAATGCTATTTTCAATGTTATAAAACTTTTATTAATAAATAATAAAAATAAGAGGGGTCCACAAAAATTTTAAATTTTCCCAAAGCATAACTTTTAAACCCACCCCGATTTTTTCATATATTTTTATTTAGTTAATGATGATTAAGTCGCCCAACTTTTTTGACTTTTGTATTTATTTTTTATGTCAATTAACTATTGAAAATTAACACATCGTATTCGAAATGTATTTATAGTGTAAAATAAAAACAGTGAAGAAAGGATATATTTTTAAATACTATTAATTAATAAGTACTCAAATATTTTATCAGAAAAAAAAGCAATTTCATGGTTAAAAATTCCTAAAATATTTTACACTGATACCAATTTTGATTCAATAATTTTTAATTTCATTAAAAAAATTATTTAAATTACATATACTGAATTCACTGTTTTAACCACAAATAATTCACATGGTGAATTTTTCAATTCAGTATAAGTATTCAAATGAATTCTTGGATATTTATAATGTGATGCAATTTTTAGTAATCAATGTAATCTTAATAGTAATACATTTTATTACAGATAAAGATAAAATTGATGCAAAAGTCAATAACAAAAAAGTGGATTCTCCAATTAAAAAAGGTAAGACAAATGTATTTTTCTAACATTTGCATGGTTTATATGGTACATTTTAATTAGCTAAAATTTTATAATTAATGCCATTTTGTTACAGATAACAAATCTAAGTTGTCTACAAATAAAAAAGACGAATCCTTGGATGTTATAGATGATGGTATGTTTTTTACAAATTAATGCAATCATTATTCAATATTGTATTATTTTTAATTAATTACAGATACCAATGAAGTCGAGGTAAAAACCAATAGTATTAAGAAAGTGGATTCTCCGACTAAAAAAGGTAAGGCAAATAGTTTTGATTTTTCTTCAGTATCAATTGTATTTTTTATGTGTTTTGCTGAGATTTTTGCTGTTTTAAATTTAATTATTTACTGCCGAAGCAAACTTATAGATTTAATGCCATATATACAAAATCTTGATTGGTAACTGTGATGGTTAATAGGGTTAGGAAATAAACGACATTTATTAAACGAGCCGACGTGAACACGAAATTAGCGTGACGTATAACACTATTAACAGGCGCGGCAGGATTGCCAACATATAAAATAAGCTATCAGTTGTACAGTTTTTAACTTCAACAGTAATTTTTATAATATTTAAACAATATACATATATTTAGTGTTATTCTCTAGGCTATATTTAATGCCATTTTGTTACAGATAATAAATTCAGTAAGTTGTCTACAAATAAAAGAGATGAATCTTTGGATACTGATGATAATGGTTTGTTTATTGGCAAATAATTTAATTTTTATAGTAACATTTTTAATTGCAGATATTATTGAAGTTGAAGTAAAAACCAGCAGCATTAAAAAAGATTCCCCGACTAAAAAAGGTAAGTTTTATTTATATTCTTATATTTAGTTGTAGATTACAGATAATTCATAATTGTATTTATTACTTAATATTAATAATGTGTTTATATGAGAGTGTAAACAAATTTTATTATTTTAATGGTGCAGGTGCATTTATTACTTATATGTACAAAATGTTATAAATGAAGTAAAATAGTATTATATTTTATTATTTTTAAATGCCTTTTAGTGCATTTGGTTATAGTCAAAGTAGTAAGAATGAAGTGACATTTTTTATTGTCTAGTCAGGTGAATGGTAGGTACCACTCACCATTAGAATATACAGATATGGAACTGTGATTAATTAAAAAGCACTACTCAAGTATTAAAACATTAATAATGGTCCCTTTGTGTCCGAAATATGTATCTGTGAATTTAAATAAAATTGTGAAGAAAGTTTTTTAGTGCTTTTTAATTAATCAAGTTTACCTTCACGTAACTCACAAAAATCAAACTATATGGAACTGTGTTTAGTGATGGGGGAAATCTTTTAAAGTAATAAGTTCTATGGCTTATATAGATATCACTGATTAGTAGCCAATGACTTCCATTTTCTTAGTTACATTATTTAATTGCATTTATTAATAAGTCCATCTATAAATTCTCAATATTGAATCAGTTAACTAAAGAATATCTACCAAATTATATGCCCTCTAGTTGAAGTAGTTCAATATATAATATAATCCTTGATCGATTTTTATTCTCTATTTGGCACTTACAGACACATAGAAAAAAATATGACGTTAGTATTTCTTTATTTATAACGTTAGTCATTTTTTAAAATGGAATTCAATATTTTTTTACACCATTTGCAGAACTATTAATTCTCTTTGCAGACATTTTTTTGGTCAAAAATATTTATTATTTCACACAAAAAGACAATTTATAATAGAAAATTTTCATTTAGTTTACCATCTACAAAAAAATGTTTAAATAAATTTTCGAACTGCTGTCCAAATACTTCTTGGCAGTAATTAATAGACTATACATTCAATCCAATACATTCAATCAAAGAAGAGGGGTGAGTGAGGGGATGGTTGAGTGGGTGAGGAGAGTGTACGAGGAAACATGGGTGGTCGCGAAAGTGGGGTCGGAGGTGTCGGAGTGTGTCAGGACGTGGGAGGGATTGAGGCAGGGGTGCCCGCTAAGCCCATTGTTATTCAATGTGTACATGAGTGAGATGGAAGAGGTGATGAGGAAAGGGCAGGAGGGGGGAGTAGTGATGGGTAAGAGCAAAGTATGGATGCTGGGGTATGCGGACGACATGGTGTTGATAGCGAAAGAGTATGAGGGAATGAGAGCGATGTTGAAAAGGGCAGAGAGGTTCATGGATAGGAGAGGAATGAGTGTGAATGTGGAGAAAACGAAATGGGTGAGGTTCAGGAATAAAGGGAGGGAGGGAAAGGTGAAAGAGTTGGAATGGAAGGGGGGGATTATTGAGAGGGTGAAAAGTTTTAAGTATTTAGGGTTTTGGTTTAAAGGGACGGGAGGATATGAGGAGCAGGTGAGATGGGTGCAGGGTAAGGCGAGGAAGGCTTGGGGAATGGCATGGGGGAAGTGGGGGAAGTGGATGAGGAATAATGTGAGGGTGGCGTGTAAGATATGGGATGCGTGTGTGAGATCGGTACTGATGTATGGAGTGGAAGTGTGGGGGACGAGAGGGTATGAGTGTATAGAGAGGGAGCAGATGTGGTTCCTGAAGCGCATGTTGGGGGTGGAAAGGTCCACGCCCAGTTACATAGTGCTGCAGGAGACGAATAGAGAGAGGTTAGAATGCGAGGCAATGGTGAGGGTGGTGAGGTATGAGAGGAGATTGTGGGAATTGGGGGAAGAGAGATTGGTGAAGGATATATGGTTGTCAAGCGTTGGTGGGGTGGAGGGTAGATGGAGGGGTGAGAGGAGGAAAATGTATGAGAGGGTAGGGTTGTCAGAGGCGAAAGTAATGGAAGGGCTAGGGAATGGGATGAAGGTGGACGAGTGGGTGAGGGAGAAAGGGAAGGAGGTGGAAGGGCAAGAAAGACAAGGGTGTATAGAGAGAAGCGAGTATAATGATATGTATGGGAGGTGGCAGGTGTATGGAAGGGTACCGAAGTATTTGATAGAGAGGGGATGGAGTAGGGAAGATAGGGTGATTGTGGCAAGGGCAAGGTGTGGATCGGAAGAGAGAGGAAGGAAGATATGGATGGGGGAAGAGTATGGAAGGTGTGTATTGTGTGAGCATGGGAAGGATACGTGGAGGCACTTAGCGGAGGAATGCGTGGGGGTGAAAGAGGAATGGATGGGGGCGAAAGGGAGTAGAAGGGTGATGGAGTGGATGAGAGAGGATGGGGCGGGGGTAAGGACTTTGGAGAAGTTGGGGAGGGAGAGAGAAATGAGAAGAGGAGGTAGAAGGGGGGGGGGATGGGTAGGGGTAGATAGGTAAATAATATGTAGGAAAGATGATGTTATGTATAAGGGATATAATGGATATGCCAATAAAGGTCTTTTTTTTTTTTTTTTTTTTTTTACATTCAATCCAATTATCTTGAATGACAGCTGCTACGAAGTTTCAAATCTTCCAAATTATATGTGGCTTCTGTTTTAACATCTCGGAAAAGTTTGGCCCAGGTAGTTGCGGACCAGAAGTCCATAGTGCAAAAAACACCCTGGAATGATATTATTCTGGAGTAATTTGAGTTATACCCAAGATGTAATATTGCCTTTAACAGAATCAAGATAGAGAGTAAACTAAATGAAAATTTTATACTAAAAAATTAGTTTCTTATATGAAATAATAGATATTTTTGCAAAAATATATATGACTGTAAAAATAATAAATAGCTCTATAAAAGTTGTGGAAAAAAAAGTCGAATTCTATTTTAAAAAATCACAATGACCTCATAAGTCAAAAATTACTAATGTCATTATTTTTATGTTTATGTTAAATGATACACAATATATAATTTAATTAAGCCAAATAAAGGTTTATTTATGTCTGAGGATTTTTTATATTTCAAGATGCATTGTTCAATATTTCAAAAAGGCCCTTGTAAGTTTAATTAATAAAAATGGAATGAACAAGTTGAGCAAATTTCATAAGAGTATGTAAAACTGTTAGCACTGTTACATTCAAGCAACATTGGTCCAGATTTGTTGTTGTATAAAATGAGAACATTCGAACATTATGAAGTTTCTATTTATTTTAAAACTGTATTTAGATTTAGTGATTAGGGCTGGTTTCCTGTATATTAGTGAATTATAAAATGCATTTACAATTTATTGACATACTATTGCATCCAAGATAAGGTGGCAGTGTAAAATTGATCTGATGATAGAGTAACTGAAATATGTATATAAAATAAGTTAAGAATTTTTTTTTAACTTTTTTGTTGGTCGATTGCACATCATGTTGTAAAAGTAATGTATGTTCCTCCTTTCTACTGAATATAATATTGTATTCATTTTGTTCACAGCAACATTTACAAATTAGGTAGAGTAGCACAAGCAATATAGGCCTAAATTTAAAATTTGTATGGTTTTAATGTGACTATGTTGAAAAAAACTAATTAATAATTGAACTGTTCCACTCATTTCAATTTTTAATGACATCAGTGGTTTTTTGGTTAAATCTAAAATTAAACTTTGCTTGATTGATAGGATTGATCAGTAAATTGTATTGAAAACATTAACACTTTCTTCACAAATATAATAATAATAATAATCTTACGTAACTTGAGAAATATATTTCTAGGATTGATCAGTTTTAATTACTTGCTATTATAGTGAAATTGTCTACAATTCAAATGTTTTTTTTTTTAAATTTGTAAGCCTCTTTTATTACTCTAACATGGTTGTTAGAGACTGAAAGGTCTCATTAAATATTAAACAATAATTCTACTCTCTTTATATCAATCAAATATAGTAAAAATGAGGAAAAGGAAAAGGTCATCCTCTTTTATCATAAAAATACTTCATAAGCATTGTAACAAAATTAGTACAAAGTAGATTCAAGTTTTAAATTAGTTCGTAATTTGATTTTTTATAGTTAGTTTATAGTGTAGAGTAAATATTACTGAATATTCTCTAGCTTTAAATAACATGTAATTTTCAGAATTGATATTTATCGACGAACCTGTTGTAAATACTAGCAATGTACAGTCAGAACATATGCACTTAGAATCTCAAGTAGATAATAAAAAACAAGAGACATTAGATTCTTCACCTACTAAAATAATTCAATCAAGCACTGATAATAATGATGTGCAAACAATATCTGCAAATGAAACTGAGTTAAATAACCAAATTACCAAACCTACAATGATAGAAGATGCAAAGTTAGAACAAAATGAGAGTACTAAAATGTCCAAAGATATTCAGTTGAAAAATTCAGAGGACATCATTCCAGTATCAACCAAACAAGATGATAATAAAGGTACATCTTTGGATTTATATGCATGTGATAGTATCATTATTTTATATGTATTGCATAAATTATCCATTTCAGTGGTTAGGTTACTTCATCCATGCATTATACTAGTCATCATATTTTCTTCCACTAATTATTTTTCCAAACTTATAACAGATGTTAAATTGGAACGCAAACCACTAAAACTTTTTATATTTGTGTCAGTAAATCATTTAATCCATATTTTTTTTTAAATATCAATGTTGTAGGCATTTTACGATTTTATAAACTGGGGAAAATACTGAGGTTAGAAGCATTGTACTAATTACTAAACACATTTTCTAGTTTTTTGGTAGTAAAATTTTAATTATAATTATATTATAAAATTACATAAATTATAAAATATTAATTTCTACAAGAATAAAAATTTTGTTTTGCAAAATATTTTTAGTGTGAAATATAAAATCAAAAACACTAGATTTATAAATTACATTTCACTTTGTTATAAACTGAAAATAAATACTCACACTGACAGTAAGTGTCAACATTTTCAAATATTATTCCCTTGCTTTTACCTTATAGTAGTATAACATTTTTTCTATAGAAATATTTTAATAAATTTATATATCCAACTTATGTTTATAAAAGTAGCTAATATACAGACATTTATTAATTGATTTTTAGGTGCTGAGAAAGATTCTGTCATCAATAAAAATAACGATAGTCTAAATAAACCAAATAATATTGAATCACCTACATTTGCTGATGGTAAGTGTACTTCTTATTGTATTTACAAAATATCTAATATTAAATTTTACATAGCTTCAGAAAATGAGTCGCCTAAAATGAACCCTCTGGATGCGGAAACAACACCTGCTAAGAAAAAAGGTCGACGAGCACGAAAAGACGATACAGTCACTCGGGCCTTGAGTATCCTTAAGATGAACATTGTTGGAGGAAATGATTTTCAAAACTTACCAAGAAAAAGAAATGCAACAACAAAAGTTGTCCCTGGCGCTATCCCTACTCCAGATCGTAAACGAAGATCTGACATTAATGGTCCAAGAACCAGAACGAGAGGAATTTCTCCGCGAAATGAATCTGTTGAAGAAGATTCATTAGAGAAGAATAATATTAAACGTAAAATTGATTCTATTGATAATGCAGTACAAACAGCTGATGGGAAAAAATCTAAGCTAACTGATTCACCTGGTGCAAAACCTGCAAGTAAACAATTAAAGCTTGATGAAATAATTGGTAATAAATCTAAGAATAGCTTAAATACATCAGATTCCATTGAAACAGATACAGAAGAAAAGAAAATTGATACAAATGAACTTCAAGATGAAAAATCCAATGAAAGTGAAGTAAAGAAACATGCAGACCAACAAGAAAAAAACATTGATAAAATGGACACAAACAACAAGCATGTAAGTAAGCAAGGAAAAGAAAGTTATGAACATAAAAGTAAAGCTAAGAACAAGCCTGCAAATAAATTAGGAAAGGAACCAAATCCAAATGAAGATGAAATGAAATTAAACGATCAAACTGACATTTCCAATAATCAAAGTAAATCGCCAAATAAAAAGCAAGAAAGTCTTAATGAAAAAACTACTAATTCTAAAAGTGATTCTGCAACCAATATAGAATTAGTACCAGAATCAGATGATATTAATGCAAAATTAAAATCTACAGATGTGGAGATTAGAAAAAATGAAAATAAACTTAATGATAAAAAATCTCCGAGTAAAATATCAACATTAGAAGATAACATTGATGATAAGAAAGATCTAAGTAAGGATGCAGAAAACCGAGTAAGAATAAACACTAGATCTAAAGCAGGGGTAAAAATTACAGATGAATCTGACATAAATATTACTATAGAACAGCCTAAAAGCAATATTATTACTGAAAAAAATCAAATTTCTAAACAGGAAGTTGAAGCCAAAAATGAACAAACAACTAACACCAGAAAATCTATTACAAGAGCTGCAAAAATATCACCTAAGAATATTATTGAAGATAGCAAAAATAAGACTGTAACAAATTCAAACGAATCATTATCTCTTGCAAAAGAAGATAAAAATACTTTAGAAGATAATGAATTAGAGAAGAAAGAATCACCCAATGTAATTGAATCTTCCCCAGATGATAATAACTTGTCTTGTGCATCCCCTTTAATGTCTGAAAGCCAAAGGATTAACCAAACATCTCCTATACCGAAATTGCATGAAGTAAGGGTTGCTCTTTTCCGGAATAATTTTGACAAATTGTCACCTGAAAAAATTAACAAACTTTCACACCTAAATGAAATCAGCCCTGTGAAAGATACTGAAACTATGGAAGTTATTAGTCAAGGTAATACCAGTATTAAGGTTAGTGAAATGGACACCGAGACAATGAACACTACCAGTGATTTAAGTGATGTTTCCCTGAATTTGGCTATTGAAAAAACTCCTGAAAGGAGTGTAAATGGTGATACGTTAATTAGTAGTCCAATTTCTTATGACACCCCAACTAGGAATAAAGAGCTTATGAAAAGTACTCTAGATATATCTCCTATTAAGATTGCTACTGATAAGAAAACACTTGGAAAAATTTCCCCAGATATTTTCTCATCTCAGAATGGTGGTAAGTTTTTATAAAAAAAAGTAATATCTATAAATAAAGTTAATTTTTATAATTATCTCTCTGTCAAAAAAAAACCTTTATGCAATTTATTTTGTTTATTAATCTGCATTAAAATGAGGTAATTAATCTAAAAATATAATTAAATTTTATAGAAATCAGATTTCTGTACATATTTGTTCTGTTCTAGACACGGAAATTAAACAAGATTCTCTTGACATATCCTCTACTAAAAATGATGATGTGAACGATTTAAAATCAAATATTGTAGTTTTGAAAGGTCCAAGTTCTCGGTCAGCAAAATTGCTGAATCTTTTACCACAAGCTTTACCCATTAAAACCCACAAGGTTATATTAGACTCAGTACCTCGTGCTCCTCAAGTATCCTCACCAACAACAGAGCGCATCAAAAGAATGATGCTGAACTGTGAAGAACAAAATCAAGTGGAGATTGGATCGGATTTGATAGAAGAAGATGTCTTGCGGTTTAATGGAAAAGACATTTTCAAATTTGAAAAAGAAGTGCCTAGTCCTTTGGCAACACCAAAAGTCAGTATTCTAAAGAGAAAGTCAGAAGCTGTTGAGGATGGTTTCTCTGGATCTCCATGTGCAAAGGTATTTATGTTATAGTAGTTTAGATAATATTTAATTATTAGATTTAAGATACATTGTACATTAATTAGTCAGTTTACTATATTATATTATTTCTTTTTAATTATAGAGAAAGCGTGTGAACTTTAGCGATCCACCGACAACTAGTGAAAAAATATACTTCAAAGAAATTGAAAAAAAATCACACTTTAAAAAAGTGAAGAAAAAGTCACTCAAGAAGTTACAATATAAGATATATCACCCAACTAATAATGAAAATGAACATGAACTTAATAAAAATTCTGATGAACTAGATGATATCAAGCCACTCGATGAAGCTATTGAAACTGATGTTAATCAAGTATTCCAATTTGTTGGTAAGACTGATTTGGAGGACACTGAAGTTATAGTTCCACAGCCCAGTAAAGAAGTCAACATTCTTAGCAATCTTCTTATAAAGGAATCTCCAAAAAAAACCAAAGAAAAAGTATGTGATTGCATGTTTGGATTGAATCTTAGTAATGTTGTTTTTTTTTTATTGTTGCAGGCTACAATTAAAAATTATAATAATGAAATGTTGAAAATGGCAAAAAATATGTTTTCGGTAAGATAATAATCTCTTATGTGTGAATAAAATTTAATGTCATAATTGTTTCAGCTAATTAAGGAAACAACATCACCAGAAGAATACACAGAATTAATAAGTGATTTTATTATGGTAATTATTATAACTGGCTAACATATTTTTAAGACTCATTGGATATTTTTGGTATTTTATTACAGGAATCTCTTTCGGTGGAACATTGTATAAAAGTATCTACACAACTGTTAAAGGTAGGTGAAATTAGCTTATATAATTTCAATTACTTATAAATGATAAATGCAAGAAAATATAAGAATAAATAAGAAAAATATTTGTGAAATAATCATTTTAATTTTTCAGTTGATTAAAGACCGAACACCTGAGACTGAATACTCGCAACTTATAACTGGAATAGTAAAGGTAATTATTTAAAAATACTGCTACTACTACTTCTTTAAATACATCCCTACTGAATATAATTTAAAGTATACAAAGATAAATTTACTTATATATGTTTTAGTTAATTTAATAAAATTTTTGTTCCAGGAAAACTGTTTGAATGAAAGTACAAAATGTTCAGTACAACTACTAGAGGTAAAAAATTCAAATTCTAAGTAAAATCAAAATGGATTTTCTATAGGGTGTATTCATTATTTGGCTTATATATATTTACAATCTTAATGATTATTTATGTTAATGTGCTCTCAATTCACTAAAAAATATATATATTAACAATACGAATTTTAAAAGTTAATTTAAGTAGCTTAATAAAGTATTAGTAAATTATATATAATTTTGCAAAACTAAACTTTTTCTCATTTCAGAATGATGTGGAAATAATTCCAGTTGATGAGAACGAAGCTACAGTGAATCTCATAGAATAGGATATTACATGGACAAATATATTGCTTTTATTGCTAATTTTATATACTATTACAACCTTATAAACATATTTTTAATCAAGTAACGGCGTGTCTATTATTTTATACTATAAGCAATAAGTTAATTTACACATAATTATTGATACTTAAGATACATGATGATCATTTGTCTGATTTATTTTTACAGTATGTACATATTTATATTAAACTTGTAAATAATACTGCAAGATTTTAAAGAATGAATAATAAAGTATTTTAAATATAATTATATATTCTTGAATGTTGTCGGCGTTAACTTGGTGGTACATTTTAATAAGATAATTAAAACACTTTAACTTTGTTTTACCACAAAAAATATTTATTGCTGTGACTATAGTTTCGAACATTCACTGTTCATTATCAAACATAATCAAACTTTATGTTTGATAATGAACAGTGAATGTTCGAAACTATAGTCACAGCAATAAATATTTTTTGTGGTAAAACAAAGTTAAAGTGTTTTAATTATATAATTATATATTGATTTCTGGATAATGTATAAAGAGTACAATAAAATCTATATGATATGATAATGGCTAATACGTGGGTGAATCAAATATAAACCGGAATTTAGTTATATATGTTATATGTTATATTTTTCTACGTAGTCTGTCTCCGCTTTTATGTACACATTTTTTCCAGGAAAGCTTCTTGATGCCATTATCGAAGAAAGTAGTCAGTCGTGTCTTCAGCCAATTGCTGTCCAACGATTCCAATTCGAGTGGATCAAACATAAAAGTCACACGGGGACAAGTCGAGGTTATTGTTCCAATATTTCCCAATGAATTTTCTCAAAGCAATTCGCTTTTTCTGTCCCAAAAAACAATTCCGAGAACTTTTCCCGCAGACGGGTTTTGGCTTTTCGAGGTGGGGCTTCTCCATGTTGTCTCCACTACATGCTTGCTTGTTTAGAGTTTGGGGTGTAATGATGCACCCAAGTCTCATCACATGTGACTTAAAAAAATGGGAGGACGCCGTTTTCACAGTGAAGATGAGGAATTGGCTGAAGACACAACTAATTATATTCGCTGGGACAATATTGAACAATAAAACATCAATTTTTTTTATAATACATACATACTTCTTTTTACTTAATTTCTGTTTATATTTGATTCACCCACGTATAAAAAAACTTGTGAATTATTTTCAGAGACATGGCCATGCATATGGGCAAGGTGAGTTATTGAGGAATGAAAAAGGGGTGGGGAGTTTTGTTTTGAATTAAATTCTCACTTAACCTGTTGTGAAACATTTTTATATTAATTTTAAAATCACGTGTTTATTTAACCTTCTCATTTCTAAAATTTTGTACATCTTTTATGGAATAAAAGAGTTGTATTGTTCAATTATTTAAGAATGTAAAGGGAATAGTTTTGAACGAATTGGGGATACTGCCAGGCATTTCACGCCCATCTGTACCCTATGTAATATTTGGTTTACCTCACGCATCACCTGTCTACCATCTACAATTTCATGTCATTTATCATGGTTTTAAGTCATCTGGCATTTATGATTTCTCTGTAATTTTCTGTTATTTACTATCTGTAAACTGTTATCCGTAATGTATTGCTTATGATCTGTCGTTTGTTATCTACTATCAGTCACCCATCATCTGCCATTTATCATCTGTAGTATAATTCAAATATATTGGTGAAAGTCGTTATAAAATAAGTATTTATTATTAAAGAAATTATCTACATTCTTTCATAAGTCATCTATTACCTCTCATAAATAGTCTATTATGTAATTTTAACATCTATTATCTATAATTGGAAGCCTGTCAACTATGATATCTTTTAACTATTATCTCTCATTAATTTTAATCCGTCAATTATTATCTATCATTTGTATAATAAGTACGTTTTATTAAATAAGCAAGATCTGGCATCTATTATCTTTTTAAAATAATCTGTTATCTTATATTTAATCTATTGTCTATCATGCTTTCTCTGTAGTCTTTCATCTGTCAATTATTGTCTTGTCATTTGTTTATATAAATCATTGCTAAACAAATAATAATTATTAAATTTATAATGTTACATCTGTCTTCAGCTATCTGACTGATATCTTCTTAGTTTTAGGAGCAAAAATATGTTTTCTCTGTACAACATCCTGAAATGTTAAAAATAAATGTAGATAGGCTTAATTGACTATTTTGTACAAACAATTAGATGCATCAAATTCTTTTATTCTTTCTTATATTCACTCTTATAAGCATTTATTTTCGTATTTGTAAAAAAGTATACTGTAACAATGAATTTAATACTCCGTTATTTTTTTGTTTTTAATAATCGTAACCATCCTACGAAATTTACTTGTAGATTGTCGCTGAAAATTTTATTAAAATAAATATATTTTTATAAAATGTATGTATTTAAAATAGTATTTACAATATATTAAAATAATAAGTATAATATGTACATGAAACTAAAAATACATAATACAAAATTATTTAAATTAATAGCAGTATATCGTTCTACAAATCAATTACATGTAACAATAATATGAGCACTAAATTATGGAATGTATAATCCAATACAAAAATCAGCTTTAGGAATTAAAATCCCTGCAAATAAACTACAAATTAATTAATACAAATAATGATTTACCATATCACTTGTGTCACAGATTGTTTTGCATTGGGTAATACAAGTAAGAATTATTCGGAGGAATTTTAATTCCACGTAAAAATTAATATTACACTTTAGTACCATTCTGTTGATTTTCCCCTATTGTAACTTGTGTTACAAAAGGACCTCGTTGTGAAGAAGGGTGATGGGTTCTGCTTGGGTGCCTTTGCTGCTGCTGTTGCTGTTGCCTACCTAAAGAACTGTTTTCGGGATATGGAGGGTGATAATTATTTTGATTGGACGTTCTTCCTCTTGTGTTCAGCATCGATTGTACACTTTCGTATTCGTAAAAATTTGAAACTGGTCGTAGCTGATTGTCCTGCCTTGAGTGTCTTTGTGAGTGGTACTGATGTTGTTTTCGGCTATGAATTTTAAAATGAAATCAATAAAATTGCTCATAAAATCATGTAGAGTATTAGTAAGAACATAAAACATGCAAACATATAAAAGGAACTGTGCGAAATAGAATATAGATGGTGCATACCTTTCTTCCTCCACCTTTAATCTCTGCTGCTGCACCTGCTGGCGCATTTGAACTATTTGAGAGTCAGACAGCGGTTCCGTACGACTGCGAGGGGGACAAAACACCAATAATGTTAATTACGTGACACAACAAAAAAACAATATACAGGGACATGTTCCAACATTCATTCTATTATAGAATATATCTAAATACATTTTTTCGATTCATTAAAAATATATTTTGTTTTTCGATAAAAAAAATGAATTTTCGTACAAATTCATAAATTTATTTAGACATACTTTAATTATCACAATAAATGTCTTATTACTATTTATTTGAATTTTATAAATTCATTTGATTCTTTAGAAATACTAATAATAATTTTAATTTATTTGTTTCAAGTAATAACCAGTAAAAAATGGTAATCATTAAGGAAAAAATAAATTTTAGGTAATGCATTTAATAATTAGGTAGTTTATTTATTTTATCATTTACCCTAATTTCAGTGTAGGGTGATAATAGATCCTTAATTAGAAAGTTAATCATTTGTTCAATAATGTATTATATATGAGCATATTCAATATTGCATAAGAATTTATATTTTATGTACGTACAAAACTATTTTATACATATCAAGACATTTAAAATGATAACACTTGAAAGCCCTTGTAAATCCACACCAAAGCCCAGAAGATAACATTCATAAAAATGGTTACCTTGCCAAAACCAATGCAAAGATTATTTATACAGAAACATACCCCTTACATGCTTTCAATGCAAATGTTAGTCACAATATTCTTTCAGCAAATTGTTATAGGTGACAAGTAGCAATAACCATTTGAATATTATATAAGATATATATAAGGTAAATTTTATTACCTTCTTACTAACAATTTGGTTTAAAAAATGATTATTGCAACTCGTATAAAAATAAATATTCTAAAATTACCTTAAGTGCGTCTGCAGTTCATTATAGTTAACATAATGTGTGAACGGTACAGAATCAGTAATACCAGAACGACTACCTGGCCTACCATATTCACCATAAGTACCATTCTGTTCAATTCGCTACAAAAATAAAAATACAGTTTTAAACATAGAACTTTATTTCCAAAAAAATAGTTAGAAGTAAACATAATGTTAATGATGAAGAGTACTAATTTTTATTAGCAGACGACACCTTACAATAATATTCAAATATTTTTATGTGTACCTGTCTGTTCAGCTGTTCGTAGTGGGGATCCCTGTCTTCAGCTGGATAATAGGAATGTCTAGCCATTCGTTGTTCATGAGCCTTCATTAAATTACTCCTTCCTTGGTTATCCATCGGTTGATTATTGGTTCGGTAGCGAATTGGCGGTATCACAGCATTTTCAGGAATTACCTTTTGAAAGTGTTTAATTATTAATATGAATAATAAAAATTTAATTTAATTCTCAAAAAATAACCAATAAATTAAATTAATTGGTTATTTTTTAGGCTTAATACGAAAAAAATATATAATAAATCCTTGTTGATATTTTTGACATAGTGATTCTAGTTGAAGAAAAGATTATTTGAATTTTCTATATGAAATTAATAATTCACCTGCACTTGTTCAGCATGATGATGCACAAATCCATGCCTTTGATAAATTGGCTCTCTATGTTGTGGAGGCTGATCTTGATTTTTATTCTCATTAGGATTATTATTTTGAGAGTTGACATTTGGATTATTATTTGAAGAGTCTTGTTTCTGCGCATTGTCGGCGGGTTCTTGAGGCTTTTGCTGAAAGTTGTCACCTCCGTCAAATTCAGTAGACTGATAATGCTGGGCTTCAATGGGAAAATCGATTTTTCTGTGTTTACCAAACCTGCAATAGTGAGGAACAGTGAGTAATTGGATATACATTAATAAATTGTGTTAAAAAATAAAGCTCACTTTAAAGTTTCACACTATTCTTATATTTTCTTCTAGTTTCAGCTTACGACCATTATCAAGAATAATGTAATAAAGATTAATGACAAGTAATTGGGATGTTGTACTTATTCCAATTCCTCTCATCATTCTTAATAATGACATTAAGCCAAAACTAGTTTATATTTTCTAGTAGTTTTGGCTTAATGCTATTTTTAACAAAAACCGAATTTAATTAATTTTATTTAAAAAATAATAATTATTTACATACCAAGTGATTAATACTATAAAATTAGCAATATGAAATTAAAATCTAAATACCTAAACATTGATCCAATGCCTTTTAATAAACTGGGTTTCTTCTTAGCTGCTTTATGCTTGGCGTCCAGAGCTGCATTAAGTGAAGATTGCCTTGGACCACCTCTAACATTATTGAATCCATCGACTTCTCTGTCATAATCAATTGGTGGATCTAAAAGCCAATGTTTTTTGGCACCTATACATAAACAAATTGATTAGTCAAAGCAAACGCGCAGTTTAAAAAATATTATAATGATCATTTTTACTTACTTATTTCACTTCGGTGATTTGGATCTACAAGATGTTTGTGATCTTTATCCACTGCAGCTCTGAAACTCTCTTCACATCCCTTTCCACGGATTACTTTCAAAGCACCAGAAGGACCTCTGTAACTGTAAGCAGGATCTCCCTCTTCCTGCATCTGGATCTAAAAATTATAAAAAATGCAAATAGAAGAGTAAAAAGGTGATTTAACAAAGCACGAAGTTTGAAAATGTGCAATAAATTATTAAAACTTACCTCTTGTACCATTGTTTGCAAAGATTCCAAACTAGAGGACTTCTTCATACCTAAAGATGGCCCCAGTTGTCCTAATTTGTCAGCGTCTACAATATACATATATTAGCCAAAGACGACACCTATTTTTGTAGTTGTTACCATTAAATGGTTTTAATTAGCATTAATATAATAAAATAAGGTGTTGAAACAATAAAGCAATTTAATGAATGAAAATGATAATGAACATATGTTAGTAAACTGCTTACATTCAGGATGTTCTGATGATCGGTTAACACTGATTACAGATTCCACAGATCCAACTCGTACAAGATTAGCTATAGGAGAAATAACCGTTCCATAATTAGCACAAAACATAAAAACATGGATCTATCTATGATTGATGAAAATTTTACAAACTTACTATCTTTGCCTCTCATCTTATCCCTTTCTTCCCTCAACTTCTTCGTTCTCTGATAAGTATCAGTGCTCTTCGCGTCCAAAGTTGCGTGTCTCTTTTCTGACATACTTTGTCGTCCAAATGCGTCGCGACTGAATCCGGCGGGGTTTTCCAGGGATAGTTGACTGGCGTAAGTAACATCAGTACCGGCAACTTGACTGGTCTGTGATGAATCGGTGGTTTTGTCGCATGGACTGGTGCTCGACATGCTTGCTTTGCCATCAGGTTCATGGTCCTTTCTACTCTCTAAATGGCTGTTGGGTTTTGTCTGATTTGTGTTTAAGTGGTTTGGTGGGGTACTTATTTTATTCCTGTAAATAATTTAAATATTAAGACTTTTTGGTACAACCCACAAAAAGAAGTGAAAAATTGTAATTCAATTCAAAATAGAGAAATATTACACGCCTGTGGTGGCGCATTCGGTTGCGGTCGAACTAGCGTTAGCCAGAGTGCAACAACGTTAGTACGGGTCTGCAGTTGGAGGGGTGACCGGTACCATTCACCATTTGGATACAATTAACGGTGCTTTAGAATGACGGGACGATTCTTTAAAGTAACAAGCTCATTTATACACACACAAATACACAAATCACACGGCAAAAGGACCACGCGGTCGATAGCCAAACACTACTACTGCTACTATTAAACGGACTATAAAGAATTTTTTTTTAAAGAACAATTACCTGGAATGTGGTATAACTCGTGATCCATACTCATCTTCTATTAGAACTTGTTCCCCTGATGGTAAATTCACGGTAGTACTCATCATTGTTTGATTTGGGGAGAACATACTTTGATTCCAAGTATCATTAGTGGCCTGTAATATTTAAAATATTGTACTGATTGATATTTTGCATACTGCTACACCAAAAATAGAATTTGTTGGATACTTATGCTATTACTCTTCAAATTTATAGTTTGCTTTAGTAAAATATTCTTTTGATTAAAATTGCTTTAACAAAATGGGTTTTAATAATTCTTTTAATACTTACCTTATAATAGCTTTCATTGCGTAATTGTTTGTTATGGCCCATAAGACGATCAAGAACTGGATTCCATGTGTTCATGGTGTTTCCCATCATATTTGGACTACCTGATTTGTTAGTTTCATGTGTAGGAAGGAGATGGTTGAATATAACAGTGTTCGCAGATCCACCCGAGTGATCTGTTAAGGAAGGATCCGAGTCGCTATTAAGATGATTGTAAATATCCGAACCTATAAGTAGAACATGTGTTAACAAAGATTGTTAAATAAAAACTTAATACAATTTTAAAATTAAATATAATAATTATATGAGACTGAATTTAAATGAAATTATTTACATCGATTTTTTAATAAAAACCTATTACTATAATTTTAAAATAAAAATACCATGCTTATATCTGAATTTGAACAACAATAACAATAAATAATGTTAAAACACTTACCACTTGAATTGCTTAATAAATTATTATCAAAACTTCTATTTCCGTAACTCCTATTCAGACCAGGGCTCGGAGCCCTTCTGGCTATAGTTAATGTAATATTTCCAGGCACTGGACCTTCCGTGTGGCACATTGCTTTTCTTAGAGTTTCCATTGCATCACTGTTGCTTTGATTTAACAATGAAATGCCATTGACGTTAAGTAATTGATCATTAGTTCGCAGTCTCTTGTCTCTCGATGCAGCCCCTCCATGTATAACACTCTTGATGAATATGCCTAGATCCTGGGAGCCACTGGTTTTGCCTTTAACACTGATACCCAAACCCGCCTTTTCAGAATCGTGCACTGGTATATTAAAGGTGAGCAATTCTCTATGTTTCCATGGAAGGGATAAATTGTCATCTGATTTATCAGACGGCTGCAAAATATGTGTGTTATTTTTGAATATACAAATTAGAGATAATAATTTTGTATTATTTTTTTAAAACTTTTCTATACCAAGAAATTTGCAGCTAAAAGTAATAATTATGTTTTATAGTGCAAAATCTAATATTGAATCTAATCTAGGAAAGTAAGAATAACTACTTAATAATTAAATAAATTACTGTAGAAATGTTGGCAGCCTCTTGAAACTGTGAGATAATTTTAGCCACATTACTGGCTTTATCCTGAGCCGGCTGCTGCCTGTGATGGTTCTGTGGAAGCGGTGGGATTGTAGGAGGGGTGTTATCTTCCCTTACGTCATCACGAGTTTCACATTTTTCCACAATTGGATCCACTCCCTACATAGCAGACATAACAATACACTAACTATGGTGGACAGACAGAAAGCTACCTAGGTGATGCAGTAACGTTTACAGTTTACATTTAAAACAAACCCAATGCAGATGTTTAAAAATATAATCGGTACCTTATAGTAAAACTGAAAAGTTATTTTTATCGATTTTTTGTAAAATAACTATTTGTTATTACACAACTTAAGCGTAGCACAAATGACGATGTACACATGTTTTTTTTCAAAGTGTCTACCATTCTCTAATATCATCCAATAGTAGTAAAATAGTATATCACATTTAGAAAATTAGTAAGGTTTACTATATATTTGTTTATTTAACCTAAGAGATTCGGTGAACACTGCATTGAATATGTTGTCTAAGCATTATTTGATTATTATGCGACTTACAATGACTCGAGGTAAAGAATTTTCTTGGACGTCTTCTTGCCTGGAAACAACTATTCGCACTTTGCTGCCTGTAGGGGCGTTCCGCAATACGGATACGGCTTCCGTTTGGCTTTTTCCAGTCATCTCTATTCCATTAACTTCCAGCAATCTGTCGCCTATTTTCAATCGGCCGTCTTCTACCGCAGCTCCCTGAATTATAAAATGATATTGGAGAGTTTCTCAAAACTTATAATAAAAGTTATTTTTGACTTATTTATTTTAGCCTTACTTAACATTTTTGATATGTACATTTGATGTAATGGTTATTATTTCTAAATTATATCATGACTTGACAAAAAAAGCACTGATAATCTTCTTCTTCACAATTTTGATCTTCACGTAACTCAATCAGCCAATTTATATCATGACTGTTTTGTACAGGTATTTAAATATTAGTTGCTATTTTTATCTAAGCAATATTGAGAGTTATTATAATATCCAAGCTGATTGAGAAAGTATGCTAACTAGTGGGGTTATTTTCATTCCAACTTTTTATTGTATAAAAAGTGTATTTTTTTTTAAACAATTTCGAGCCAATAAGCATTTTTAGTATAGAAAGCGATGATTCATTAAATAAAATAATGTCGCAATAATTATTACAACTTTTAATTCCTAATTCAACAGGTGTTACAATTGTACAATTTTTTTTCAAAATACATAAATTTCGTATATTAATTTAACTATATACGGGATTGACTTACCTAGTACAGAAATATATTTGTATTGTATTCACAAAAATAATACTATTGTGCTATCTTGTCATGCATTGCTCAAACATTAGTATTAAAAATCATTCACAATCATTAAATAATTAATGATAAGATTAGTGATAGTGACAAAATTAGATAGGGTAGGTTCTATCTGACTCTACGATTGTTTATTTTTCTTATTATAAAATTATATTCTTAATCATAGAATCTTGCTAAATTGAAGAGTGAATTTGTGATCATATTTCATATTATTGCTGTTGTAGATTCAATTTATATATTTGTACTAGTTCTTAATTAGTTATAGGAGGAATGAGTAACTGCTATAACTATGGTGTATTGTCGAGTTCTGATACTTTAATATTCTTTTAATTGTGAAGTGAAAACAAAGACTTGAAAAGTTAAAACTGAGGTTCCTTTCAATTAGAATACATATTGGAGGTAATTTTGGCATAAAAATAATAATAAAGCTGTATTTAAGGGATCGAAAGATCGAAACATGTCTGCAGATGATTATAAACTTGAATGGTAGATTTTTTAATTGCTTTTGAAAATAAAAAGAAATATCTAATTGAATGAGTTCTCAAGACTTTTATTATACGAATTTAGTCTAAAATTCTTGTTGTAAACATTTGAAACTGCACATTATGAAAATAATAAAATTCCTGGACGTGAGTGAATACAAATCAATGCAGTCGTATATTCTCGGCTATTAAATACAAATCATTTTTTTAAATAAATTAATTGTTATAAAAGATATTCAAGGTTAGATACATTTTAATATAACACTTACCTTTGGAATAATATTTTTTATATAAATCGGACAGTTCCCGCCTGCAGGGTTGTCCCGGGTCGTTATACTGAAACCGAGACCGTGCGGCCCCTTGGTTAATTCCAACTCTATCATCCTACCGATTTTCCTAGTGTTCGCAGCTAGTAAAGATTTCAGGTTTCTTGAAGCCGATGGCACTTTCTTGGTCGGAGAAACGGTTGCCACTTTGGTATTTGTACTTTCTGCAAAGTTAATTGATTTATTAAATATTTAGTGTATGGTGAGTTTATTTAAAATAAATATTCATCTATTAATATGGTATTAAATCATGATTTTAAGCTATAATGAATATCTCACGTTTCTGTTCACATTCGACGAGTTTCTCAACGTTTTCCTTATCATCCATTAGTCTGGGGTAAACAGGTGGTGGTGGTTTGCCCAAATTTTCCAGTCCGTTTGATTTGATGATCCTCAACCTTAGTTCGGGTGACGTTAAAGACAATTTAAACATTTCTTGCACCCTGCATTAAAATTTATTATTAAACAAAGTGTAAATAAATATAGCAGATATAGTTCATAATGAATAATACATGAAACAAGTAATTAATAAGTTCATCATTATTTTTTTTGCAATACTATACTTAATAATCCTAATTACCATCAGTCAACCAACTAACTAAATTTGCATGTTCTGCACGTATGTGGTTTTAACAATAATTTGTTAAATAAGTGCCTGTTAGATATTTTTGAATGAATACAAGATTTTAAGGTTAAAATTAAGTCGATTTTAAATGAAAACAGATTATTATGAAACGTTGCAATAGGTTTAACTATTAATAAACATCGGATTACATTTGTTGCTATATTTTTATTATAGGGGAATGTTTCCATACGCGTAATGTAATAATCACCTAAATCCGTTAAACAAATTAATGCATTTTAATGTCACATGGTGGTAAAGACATTAAGTTTCAGTTAAGTTGATAAAGTAGGAACAAAAGAGCAAGAGTCAGTGGTAATAAATTTTTGAGAAAGACAAAGGTAATAAGAAAAGAGTAAAGACTGATGCTAAGTTTAAACGACTTGAATCGGTTGAATTTAATAGAAATGTACAGTTTCCGAGGTAGTTGAGGTAGTTTTACATAAATTTTAAAAACTGGCTATGTTATATTATTATTTCTTTTGAGTTTATAAAACATGCCGACAGTATTTTAAGGTTAACTTCAAATATTTAGCAGAATGTCTTTTTCCTAGATTGAATTGGAATGATTTAAGATTCTGTACACAAATATTACCATGAGAAATCGTTCATAATATTTCAATTTTTAGTAGCATGAAAAAGTGAATACATTGGAAATGGACCGTCACACAAATTAAATTAGCAACAGAGGCTTACAAAAATAAAAAAATTATAGATTGAAAATTTTTGCTTTTTTGTAAAATACTTATTTAAAAAATATGATCCTACAATTAAAGTGTCAGAACTAAGTACATGAAGCTTGTGGAGAGGTTTTGAATAAAGATAAAATTATTTATTGCTCTAGTTGCTAACTATTAAAGTTAATTAAACCGATAAATATCGAAGGAAAACTTCTTTAATGATGTTTTTGTAACTATTTTAAATTTATCCTGTGAGGTATGATATTGTAAACCAGCTTGTACTATTTACGATACCGGTTTCCAAAGTTATAGTTCTTGCATGGTTTTAGCAAAGTGTTTAAAATTCCTACTATAGAATATGTAAACTGCCTATAAAAATAAGTAGTATGCATTTGCAACTCAACCCTATGTGTTAAACCTTTGAAATATTTCAATTAACAATTAAACACACTTATGCAAAGAACTAATTAATAATTATCAATCTATAAACATTTTCTTTTTTATTACAATCTACCCACCCCTAATAGATTAATTGTTACATATTAATTACGATTATTCTGTTGTTTATTTTTGTTGTTAATACTTTACTTCAATAAATTTAAATATTATAAAATAATAATTATGTCAATTAGTACCTTTGAAATGGTAAGTTAAGTAGATTATGCCCGTTAATTTCAACTATGCGGTCAAAAATGGCCAGCCTGCCATCCCTATCGATTCTGCCGCCAGGTTCGATACCTTGAACCAACAACCCTTTGTCTTTTCCCTGCCTGTCATAGTCAGGCACGACGTGAATGCCAAGGGGTCCAGGTTCATTCCTTATTACGATTAGTTCTCCTCTGTAAATAAAATTAGTTGATTAATTCAAGCTTACTACTGGGAAAAAAATTGGGTTAATTGTTTTAATTGTACCAGTTATTAAAATTATTATGTGTTTTATTTATATTATTGTTATTAAGAAAAATGTGGTATTTTAAATTTGTGATTTGAATATTTTAGTTTAAGATGAAACTCCGTTTCTCTGTCCTCAACTGTGCTAAGCTGATGAGATCTAAAATAGATTAAAACTGTTCCATTGCTGTTGTTAACAGAGAAATAATAATTTAATGGTTTCATATAATTAGGTATTAGATTTAGAAAAGTATCTTATTTTTAAAGTCGTACAAATATCGTTAGGAGTGTGTAAATCATGTACCATTATATTTGTTGATTGTAATAATGTTTTCCTTATTATTTTAATATCGAGTATACCTTTCATTCTTATCCAATGTTGAGATTGGGCTGGTGGAGTTATTTGCTTGTCCCAAGGGTTCCTTGCGTTTTTGATCCCTTGGCAGGGAAGTGTGGCTTCTTGAGTTTGCCGCTCTTTCTGCTGCTTCTGCCCACCTGTAACTGTAATAGAATAGTTATATTTTTATTTATTCAGCAATACGTGAACTAATGATAAAGCCTCATAGAAATTTGAATGCCTTTGATTTTTACCATACTTAATATATGGTATCTAATCTACAGAATATTTTCAATAAATTTATATTTGTAACTGGTTACTGAAGCTGCCAAACACTCGATATTGAAGTGTAGAATACAGCTGCTACAATCCTAAGACCTAATTAATTATCCCTTGAGTTATGCTTTGAGAAAGAGGAATATTGCAGGAATAGATTATAGATGTGATTTTAATGGAAGATTGGGGGATTTGTGGGGAGATATCTATTTGGGTTGATGAAGAATGTTGACATTAAAAGATAGAAGTGAGAAATACAATAAGAAAATGCACATAGAGCGGAGGAGAAGAGAAGCATGGGACGGCAGCTGGAATGAAGTACATGAATGAAAGGGACGGATAGTAGTGTCATTGCGTAAATGAAAAAGAAGTGTAGAACAAGCAGTGGACTACCATGTGGGATAGGAGAGGATAAGTTAAAGGAAGTGATTTCTCGAAGGAAGAGGTAAAAAAAAACTGTTGGTGAAGTATGGATGCTTGTATAAGCAAATGATAGAGTAATAATAGCAAAGGATTGGGATGGAATGAAAGACATGTTAAAAAGAGTAAAAAAATATATCGATAAGAGAGGACTGTGTGAATATAGGGAAGGTGGTTTAGGAACATAGAGAGGAATGTATGGTGAACAAGAGTGTATAAGTGCATAAAGAGAGCAGCTGTGATTGCTAAAACATATGAGGGCGGTGGTTAAAATGTCGACTACAGGTTACATAGTGTTTTATGAAAATTAAGTAAGGCGCAGTGTATAACGGCTTAGGTGTAAAAGAGAGGAAAGGAAGTGGAAGTTCATGAAAAGTAGGGATATATTGAATAGAGGGGATATAACGACATATTTAAAAGGTGGCAAGTGCATGGAACCTAAGGTACATGAGTAAATGTCGCCTCAAAAAGTGTCAATTTGATGAGGAAAGAAAAAAGAAAAAAGAAGAAAGAATTACTATCATTATATTATTACCTATCAATAAAGGTATCAACAAAACACTTCAGCTGAAAAATATAATAAATAAAAAAAACAGAAGGACGTTGTAAGAAAAACGAGATGTAAAATACAATGACTGAAGCTAGAAAGAAGTTGGAAGATAAACACATTTATGTAGTGATCTGGAATAAGGAAATTTGTATAAAAAAATTAGAAATAAGAATATGCTATTAATTGTTAACAATGTAAATAGAAAAAAGAGAAAAAGAAACTGTCAGCATGGAAGTATGACCATCAGTAAATATAGAGAAACACTTGATAATAACCGTAACAGGTCAAAACTTAAGTTGTTCATTTTTTTGTATATATGTAAACCCCGTAAACATATAACAATAAATTAATTGTGGTAAAAAAATAGTAAGTGTTTCAATATGTGTTTAATTATGGATTACCACCTAGTAACGGTTACAACCATCATGAAGATAGACAAACAATTCATAGATGATAATTTTAGTAATTCGCACCATTTTTCAGTGAAAATGAAGATCGCACAAATGAAAAAGATATATTCTTCATTTCTATATCTTATTAATGTATCTTGAAGTAAACCCCTCCAGTGTCAACCAATTATATGTTTGTTATATAAATAGATAGGATCCAAAAGAATAATTATAAATTAGTATAATAAAAAAATTAATACACAAAATGGAATGTTCAGTTGTCTTTGAACTGCGGATAAGCCATATATGTTACTAGAAGAGCAATAATGTGGTGTATTGAAGTTATAAACTTTAACAGTAAGTAGATAAATAATTTGATGGTTTTGCTTAAAAGGAACGTATAGAATTAACAAAAAAAATATACAAAAACGTTGTATTTATATAAATAAGTCACTTTTATCTACCACTATTACAAAAAATCCATACATGTTAGAAGGGCCACCAGCGTGAATTTGAAAGTTATATTGAACAATTTTATTTTCGATATCATACACTATGGCAAACAAGAATTAGTAGAGAATGTTTTCTAACAATATGAATGCAGGATAATGTATTAGATGGTCCATACATGAAAAAAGTAAAACAGAGTTACGAATATGATTATATTGATGAGATTTGGGTAGGCGTGTTAGGTTAGTTAACACAATTCTATTGTTTTAAAAGGAATGAAAGACACGTCTGGAAATTTTACATAAATTTTTTTATGTTAATCATGTATTACTTGGTTTATTTTCTTTGATTTAATAATGAAAATATATTGGTTGATAATTAATAAAAGAAATAGAAATTTATCATTAAGTGATCAATCAATCACTTAAGTTACTGAAACTTTAATTATCGATACGACTTATATTTTTGCTTCTACAAGCAAAGAAATATATCTTAAAATTGTGTATTTTAGGGATTAGCACATTTATATTTTTTGGCTTATGTTAAAAACAACATCAATGTGTATTTTGAAGTAGAAAAAAAATCTTGACTTACCCTGCACCATCTCCCAAAAACTGCATCGATAACCGATTGCTTCCATCCCTGGCTATCCTCCTAATGCCCGGCTTCTCGTCATCCTCATCTCTGGAATCGTCGGCCCAGTCGGTGCTGATGTTCAGGTATCCGCTGACGTTCGGCGGTTCTAAAATCAGCGGAGCGGCACTCCACCGCTTTGTGTGTTCCGTGGGAGCGGGCGGACCCACCGGTAACTGGTTCAAAGCCGGCTCGCTACCTCGCCGCACTTGCAAAACACTACCGACGCCGTTCGCAAGGTGTTCTCCCGTGACTTCGATGTCCGTGCGCGAGTATCCGGGACCGTACTTGTGCTCTCCATCCTTAAACAGGGAAGAAACCAATCTTTGGAATAGTTTGTACATACCACATGCGAGGCAAAATAATACTAAATTGTCCGCAAAATCGTTTGTGGGATCGTATCGCAAACGTACCACGCAGCAAACGACTATAAATAGAAATCCAATATGAATTGTAGATAATTAAATATGTGCATTTTGGGATGTATCATCCTCAACGTTCAACTAACCTTGCACTCCCACTGATTATTTATTTAACAATCAACACAACAAGGTTCCAATTACAGGCAGATAAATATAAATTCAAATCTGCGCATATGGTAAGCGATTAATCTAAAAATGTTTTTTTAATTAATTTAAAAATATTCATTTATTATACCTTTCTGAAATGGTATTAGTTCTTATTGTTAAAAATTGTTTATAGGGCTTTAAGGTCACCTGACGGTTGACAATTTTTTTTTTCTTTTGGTTAACCATTAACCTTAAGGATACAATAAGAGTAGCAATTGAATTTATTTATTAATTTTTGATGCATCTCATAAACTTTTTAGAACATCTTGTTTTGTTGCACAGTTTATTTAGGTTCTTATAATGCGCTTCGAATAAACTTTGGTAACTTACATGGAATATATCAGGGCTCCCCGTGCCAACGGAACTCCCACTAGCACCGTCCCCGCCTCCGTGGTGGTGGGCCCCTTCGCCGTCTTCGAAGCTGGCCAAAATTTGTTCCCGGTCGTCTACTACATCGCTGAGCCTGTCATCCGGATCCAGGATGCCTCCTCCCTGTGACTGAAGGTTGTGCACCGAAAGCCATGATTCTGGCCCCTGAAAAAATAGAATACATTGATTTAGTATATTGCAGATTATAAATTGTTTTATATGAATATGTAAAAAAATACAAAATCAATATTTATATCTCTCATTCAAAACAAAACAAAATACTAAAAAATACAAGAGACGAATCGAACCGACAAAAAAATCCATAATAGACTTTGTGTTAGTAGAGAAAGGAAATAGGTAATCAGTATTAGAAGTAAAAGTAAAAAGAGGAAGTGAAATAGACAATGATCATTACCTAGTAGTGGCAGCAAAAATAAGAGAACCCTTCATAGAAAGCAGAATTATCAATAATAATAATAAATGGCTTTATTTGCATAATAAACAAAGACAAAAAATTAATAACTAAATAACTTAAATTAGTAAATCTAGTAATATTAAAGTATAAAAATTTGTTAGCTAAAAAATTAAGAAATTCTGATAAAATATAAAGTTATGTTGAAGAAAGCATGGGCAGAAATCAATATCAAAGGAGACATTATAAAACTAGAAAAGATTTGTCAAAAGTTTGCAAGAAACAATAATAAAAACAGCAAGAAAAGGAAATGAAACTTACAAACAAACAGAAAACAGCATATGGGACGAAAACATAAAACAAGAATCAATGGGATCATAAATGATATAAAACACAAAAAGGCTAAGACATAATAATAGAGGCGAAGAAAAAAGAAGAAATAGACTGAATTTGAAAAACATGGTAAAAAAAGTAAACAGAATCAAAAACTATACTTCTATAAAGTAATTAAAAATACTAAAACCCATATGAAAAAGTCAAAGGAAGTTGTTACATATATTTAACTGTTCATTAAAATATATAACTTATATAGTATTTTTTGTAAACATTTACATGCATATTCAATTACCTTAAAAGGAATTCGTTTCCAAATACCGGTAAAGTTAATTATTTAACTTACATTAAGTTCCAACCTCTGTTAAATATTTATTTATTCACGTTCTACACTTCAATCTTCATTATCCGTATTTACGCTACCGCTATATCCGTTATTATCAATTTACCGATAAGCGCACCGAGAATTCGAAAATGACCAAAAAGAGATAAAACTGGTGTGGAATATCCAGACAGAATCCAGCACGAAAACAATAAGCCAATGGCCGTTACCATTAACGAGTAATTTAATACACCTGTAGAATGTAGACTGCATCAGGAGATAAAATTCTGATGCTCGCCACGCTTTATTGCCTTGAATCACCTGAACTTGTACTTGCTCTCTTGCTCTTGGTCACGGTGCTCGGATTTCCGTGAAAATGTTAATTCTAGATTTCGTTGCTGGGGGGATGGATGTCTTGAAAGTTTAATTGGTTCATTGTGGAAACGGATGTGCTTTGTTCGTTTTTTTAATTGCTTTCGAGACAAAGAGCATTCTCTCATCATCATTTATTCGTTAAAATTTATAAAGCTCTCGCCCCCAGCATGTTACGGTGGTAATTCATGAACTTTAAACGGGTAGCGATTACATCGTTTTATACAATTAAGAAACTTAAAACCTTGAGATATCGAGAATTGTATTTAAATTATACGTTTTTGTTATGCGAAGTCATATTTATTAAATACAAATAAAATCTATTTGGTTGTATGTTAATGAACACTTGTCACTTTAATTAGTAAGAAATTAGAATGGTTCAAAACCACCAAAAGGGCTTTATTAATTAACTAGTTTGTAAACATGTTGTAACGGTATAAAACAATTATTTTTTATGTACGGGATTTTAACTACTCTCGTATATTTTGTGTAAACAATCAGCCGGCACTTTTTTTTAGTTAAATGTGTCACGGAAGTGAAAGCTAGCATCTGTAATGAATAATTGAATTAAATTTTGGGCAATTACAATAATTAGCGGTTTATGTGCAGGTATGAATTTGTTTGAATATATTATAAATTCAAGGAAGTACTGGTGTAAAAAGTCACTTTGTTTATAAACTATTTTTTCTGTTCTAGTTTTTGTTACATGTATTATTCTATGAAAGAAAAGAAAGTATATAATAACATTAAATAACTCATACATATAATTTTCCTACGATTTATTACACAGTCAACCACAGATTCAATAAGACTGGTCTAAGAAAATATAAAGCTGTTTATTCAAAATATTCTCTTTCTGACTTGAAAACGTTCAACAAACTTTTCGAAATATTTTTTATACTGATCGGCTGGAATGGCCTTTAGTATAGAAGTCGAAGTCTTTTGGATGACCGGAACAGTATCAAAACTATTTCCCTTCATCGCCATTTTTATTTTTGGAAATATACAGAAGTCGCATGGAGCCAAATCAGGTAACGGCGGTGGACGATCATAACAGTCGCATATTTGGTTTATTAACATATATCTCAAATAAAGAAAATGGTTGCGACCGTTACTACGTGATAATCCGTACTTACACTGAATTAAAATATAGATAATTTTTCAATTCTATGTATATACCTCAAAAGGAAACTATGTTCTTGGTTCTTTTATGAAAATATTGTAATAAAAGTCGAAATATCAGAAAAACTTTATTTAAAATTGTATTATATATCAACAGTGTTTTATATGTAAGATTACAAATACATTTTCTTAAGGTATTTTTCTTGGATGTTTTCTATTGTTCGTATTATCAATACTTTTATGAATTTACATGGACAAATTACGATAAACCACTGTAAAATCTGAAAATCTTTTCCGAAATATCTCAATGCAAAGACCAGCAACAAATTGTTATTAGATTGCCAGTTTCTTTTATCGATCGTGTCGTACCTACTTCTAACTAATTATTTCTGATCTCATGGCAAATAATAATATTCAAAATACCTGTTCTCTAAGTTAATCAAACTAATTATCTTTATTGATAAAAAACATCATTTTCTATTAAGAAATCATAATTTTATATCTAATTGTAATTGATTACACATTCCAAATTATTATTTTATAAGAAAAATGCATTATCCTAGCATAACATAATCACACATACTTTGGAATAATTAACAAAAATTATAAAATAACATAATTGTTTTCCAAGCGGGATTGGAATTAATGAATAAAATATATACATGCGTGCATGGTTTTCACACTTAATAAATTAAGAGGAATAGTATTATGGAAATCAGTAAATATTTAACATAAATTAAATTTAGAAATAATTGATGGGGTGAATATTTTGAATACCTTATAAATGTTTTATTTAAAAAGGATAATTAACGCCACGAAACTATTTTATTTTTACTGTAATAATATATTTTTAATAAAATGAATACTTTCTAAGCTACATTCTTGTTGAAACAACTGTTTGTCAATTAAAAAAATATGGAATTCAACACGTGTATTTATATTCATAAACTTATATTTTTAATATTAAATTTAATGATTTTAAACCTATTATTTATTTGACCCTTTTATTTCATATTAAAAATGTTTTTAATATTAATACTTTTACTTTCATAAAGAAATAATAAACAACACAAAATCTTTACGCTTTGTTATTGATTTTAGTTTTGTATTCAAAACAGCGTGTTCTTAATGTAGGGAATGCTATGGTATTCTAGAAATGATATTCCATGGGTTTATTTTTTTTAATGTTAATCAAAACTTTACGATTGTATTATTGTGTATTTAATTTCAAAATTGCAATATACCTTTATACATTGCATAACTGCAATCACTTAATTCGTACTTACAAGTTGAATTCACTATTAACATTTTCAAACATAAAGTCGGGCCAAATTGTATTATGATAATTTAGTTCACCTTGTGATACATTGTGATTATTTAAAATAAAACAAAATTACTTTTTGTATCCCTTCTTTTTGAATTCATTTAAAATATTTCCATTTTGTTTTCAATTGTAATGTATGAAGATTATACTTATAGAAGTCTCGATAAAAAGAAGCAGCAGGAGAAGTGACAAACTGAAACTAGAGTCTATGAAAATATACCTGGAGTATACTAATGTTTCTGACCACCCGCCAAATAAAAAGATCTAAGTATAGTTAATTCTGAACCCGTAATCCATAATTCAGACCAGTACCTTTGTTATGTTTTCAGAAAGTGTTAATGGAATCTAAGTCCTATTTAAAGGCTTAAAATCTTTACAATTTATGGATTAAAAGTGGTTCTAAGGGTGTTATATACAACTGATTAAGGAGTGATAGGTTTACCCTCAAAATTTTCGAGAGGGCAACGTTTTTATTCTTTATTAAGTTCGACAGTCATTATAAAAGGCTGACAAAAATGGAATTTCACGATGTGTGCTTATTATAGTAGTAATAGTCATTCAAAAGAAAGTTAGAAAACTTTTTGACTTGGATCAACAATAATGGATTCCCTTAAGATTGAATTTTCCTTCTAGATATTTTAGGTATTAGGTTAATCATCAAATGATTCCTTGATTAAAGTGGAGTGAAGATAGTCAAAAAAATATACCTAAAGTTTACTACTACTTCTGATCACCAAGGATAAAGGTAAACTTCACAGATTCTGAACACATTTTCGGATTTTTTGAGTGAACACGTCTATTACGTATTTAGTAAGTGCTAATAGAATCGTATATTCTATTTAAAGGTTTAAATCTTAAAGGTTTATGGTTGAAAATAGATCTGAAAGAATTGGGAGTTTTATCTTCGAAATTTTCGAAAGGGCAGCGTTTTCACTCTTTGATAAATTCGAAAAGATGCTTAAGATGTTGATAGCCACACTTAATTCTTAACGCATAATCGACTTTTTTAGGTAATTAAGTGATAATAAGACCTTATGTTCTATTTATGGTAAAGGCTAAAAATCTGTACTATTTATGGATTATAAGTTGTTCTAACAGTGCTATCAATAACATACCAAGGAGTGAGAGGCTTATCGTTGAAATTTTCGAGAGGATACCGGTACTATTCTTTAATAAGCTCGATTAAGATGCTTTAGGTGTTGATAGCCACAAATTATTACCAAATTTAACAGTGATAATATCAAGTTTATGTTATTTCCTCTAAACATTAAGCACTATATTCAATCTTTAGATCTGTCTCCTGTTAAACCATTAAAAATAAATTGTCACGAGACCTTCAATCACTGGAAATCATGGCACTGTGTCTAACAGGTTTCATAGACTCACAAGAAAGAGTATTGATCAATAGAAGAAAACTTAAAAACAAATCGTGCTTTTGTATTGTCTAAAGATAGGTTTCATCGATTCGCAAGAAAACTTAAAAATAAATCGTGCTTTTGTATTGAAAGTCTTCCCGGTGCCCAAAAACGTAGAAATTAATATCTATGTTGATGGCCATAGATTACACATCACTAAATAAGTTAAATATATTGAAACACTGTTGACAGACTTATGTAATTTCCAAGTACTAATAATCTTCAAACATTAAATGACAACATTTCATGGGATTCTGACTGGTAGTTTAGAAGTTACAGTCATTTTAGTGACCACGGTTTTGTAATTTTCAAGAAAATGGATAGAAAGGAATTTCGTGTGTTGAACACTGTTTGATGGGGAAAATATTGTTGGAGCCAAACAGTGGCTTGATAAGCCACTCTGCAGTGAAGAACGCTCTGGTCGCCCAAAATCGGCAGTTGTTTCGGAAAATATAAAAAATGTCCACAAAAAAAGTTTAAAAGACCGCAACGTGAAGTTCTGTGAGATTGCTAACGCCTTGTAGATATCAGAAGGAAGTGTCTTTAAAATTTTAGATGAAAATTTAGGCATGAGCAAATTACTTTCGAAGTGAAATAATAAAGATTTCTTGCATCGGTATGCGAAAAAGGATCCACCACTACAGATGTTTTGGGATGCGCATGGAATTTTGTTCATAGACAGGCAAAACTATCAATAGTGAATATTACATGACATTATTGGGTCGTTTGAGTGCAGAAATCAAGAAAAAAACAGCCTCATATGCAAAAGAAAAAAGTGCTGTTTTAACAGGACAATACAACGTGTCACAAGTCATTGAAAACAGTGGTTAAATGGGTTGAATTTCTTTCCACCCACCGTACTCTTTAGATTTGACTTCCAGCGGCTACTGACTTTTTGCAGACATGAAAAAGATCCTCCGGGGAAAAATATTTGGCTAAAATGAAAAAGTGATTGCCGAAATTGAGGCTTATTTTGAGAGCAAAGACCAAAGTTGCCCTACTATTTATAATAAACTGAAAAAAAACATGAACTTTTCTAGTAATGCTTGTAGAAGGTTATTAACCATTGTAGGAGTAATAATGAACCATAAGATGTGGCTTTTTTCAAGGTAAAATGGCATTAAATAAAAAATAGGTTTCCTCGGATTGAAGGAAAGTGTATTGATGATTGAAAAGAAACAAAGATCAAAGCAACTTCAAGAGTCGCTTCAGAGCAGTAGAAAATTTGCTTTTGGATCGATGGTAAGTATTGAAAAAGCTTCTTTACGAACCCTTAAAGGTAAAGTGGAATTAGACACTCAATAAATATAAACATAAAAATCACTTTCAAAGCCCTGAAACATATGAAAAGGTCTGCAAAAAAAGGTTGTGGTTCAAGAAAACATGTTGATGTTGACTTTTCAGTACAAGATTTAGATTTAGAGCTTACTTATATAATTAATTATGTATTAAAAATTATTTTACTGGTGTGAATTTTAGGTAGGTTCTGTAAAAGGAAATTCAGTTAAAATAAAAATAAAAAAAATAAAAACAAATGTATTGTTATTATTGAAATTATCTTCTTCACCTAATATAATACCTGTTTCCATCAAGGGTGTAGCGCAACAAGCATTAACTTTATTGAAATAATCTTCAATAACAATACAAAAAATTAAATGACGAGAGGGTTCAATGCGATTGTATTTTAGTCTATCCTTGAATGCTTATTGCTGGCTTTTCATATAATAGGCTCCTTATTTTATTTCTTTAAGATATATGTTGTAAAACAGTATCATGTAAGTAAGTATCGAGTGTAACTATAGACCCATATGGAATTATAACCGAATTTCTCTGTACATACAGGAAATCTTTACGATTTATGGATATAAAGTAGGCATGAGAGAACTGAAGAGTATAAATTTACTGTCAAAACTTTCTAGTACTAGTTGGAGAACGTAGTAGAACAAATATGCTAATATGATAATATATTTAGCCACATTTAAACATAAATCATGAACAAATGTAAGAGTAATAATATCAAGTAATCAATTAGATTTGGCTTCTTTTTGAACCCTTAAAGGTAAAGTGGCGTTAGACAATACAATTAATGGTAACATTTAACTTGTAGCGTTGTACCTAAAGATAGGTTTTCTCCACTTGTAAGAAAGTAACAAATAACTATTAAACATGATAATATAAACTAAATGGCAGATTTGGGAACTCTCAAGATATAATTTAATACAAGTCGAAGCGATTACAATAGAGCGAATCTTGTTTCCACAAATAATAATGGCGACTGACATTTGTGCAAGTTATTTACTTGTTGTAGTAACGTTTTCAACAATGCACTGTGGGTAAAATATGTTTTCATTCATTGTGTAATTGAAATGACATTAAAATATTACTAATATGAACATATTTCTTGAAAATTGCTGTACGATAGAAGATAAAATTTTGTAAGGCGCACGTGTAAAAAGTTTCTTTATTGTAATAAAGTATCACTTTTTACACTTGTACCTTAAATAACTATTTAAGATGGAATATTTTAATTTCCTTTTTATATTTTTCTTCTTCGAAGTTGATTTGAAGCAAAATCGAGGTGTCCTTAAGAGTGCTATCCATAATAAACTAAAGAGTATTTCTAGTAGTGATTGAGAAAGTAGCTTTGCCATTTTTGAGTACGTTTAAATATAAGCTAATACGGTGTCAATAGTGGACACCATTCCTAGACTTATTTCATCACAAATTATTAACATATATAAGAGTAATATCAAATTTTTTTGCTCACTATGTAAGAACGATGATTTAGAATATAAAAAGATCAAAAGCAAGTTGAAGAGACACCCGGTGAAGTGGCGTTAGACAAAGAATTAATGGTAACATAAAATCAAAGATAGGCTTATGGTACATGAGTTAGAAAGTGTATTAATGATTTGCAAGAAAAATGATCAAAAGAAAGTTGAAGGATTGCTCCAAAATAGTAGGCGTTGTATTTGTTTTCAATCCAAAGGATGAAAAATATTAATAAGGCTTCATGATGTTCATAAAAAATAATTAGAAGATTCAAACTCTTTGAAGAAGGGCACATAGAAACCATGAAAAATATTAAAATGAAATTAAATGTTCCTTCTTGAAGAAGAAGAAGGATAATTCTGTAGCGTCAAGCCTTAAGCTTAAGATTAAGCACATTTAAAGCCCCAAAGAAGTCATTTAAGAAATTCTACAAATAATTGTTTAAGTTCAAGTACAACAATTAGATTCAGAACTTAATTAATATTAAATAAAATGACTTATGTAAATTTTGAAGAGAATTTTTGTTCTGTTGAAGATAATGTGAATAAAACTTAAAAAAAAAAAACAAATAAAAGTAGTAGAAAAAGTTAGTAAAAACTAAATGTTGTAAAAGATGGATTTTCAATAAATTACAGCCTCATCAATTAATATTATATTCAATAATAATAGAAAATATAAATGGCAAAAAGTTTGATGCCACTGTACTTGATTATTATTATCGTAACTGATAGGACCACCATGTTTATTTCTTTAATATATCAATTTAAAGAAATATAACACATGTAAACTGGCAAATTCCTTAAATCACTTGGTGAAAATTTATCCTATCATTAAATTACCCATATATTGAAAGTGCAATTGAATGTGTGCATTTTCAAGAGTCTAATTTTAAAGTTTAAATTTACGTATATCATACATTTGTTTACTGCATGTTTAATATTTTGCAATAATAATAAATTACACCTCAAAATATCGCATGAAGACACTTTTTTTTCCTAAATTCGATATTTTTTTTACGAAACCGCGTAATTAGTCTCTTGGTCGGAGGACCGGAAATCCTGCCATTAAGTTGCCATCCTCAGACCTTGGGATTAATTGTTCGATAAAATAACGTGTTTCTAACGAGAGAAAATGCTGCAAGCCGATTAATTATAATATGAATGTTCGTATTTTAACATTGTTCGTCATGGGATACTTTCCGATCGGCGTTTTCTAACGTAATTGCCCGCTACTGGATTTATTCCGTACAAAACGCAATTGTTAATATAAAAAAAAAAACACGTCCGTTTTATGCACACGCCTGGGAGATGCACTCCCGTTTTCGATTTATTTATCGAAGAAAGTTTGTGAGAACAGATTGATTCTCACACCTTGGTAAGAAAATTATGGGCGTAATTTGCTTATATATTGCTATTTTATTATTAAGTGAAACAATTAGATGCATACATTAAGATTATTTCAACAGTGTAAATATTATTACTTTTAAATTAATTTATAACATATTAACAATAACAACTTTGTTATAATAATTGTACTTTTGGGGCAGTTGAAACAAACGTAATATTTAATGGGCCAAAACTAGTTATAATAAAATGTATTAAACTTCCTTTAGTTCGTTGTAGAAAATTAAATAATTATATAGTTATAATTAATTGTATTATTATATAGGGTGCCACATTTTAAAATGAAATTGTCTTGCATAAGGAAAGTAGTAATCGGCTGGTAAACATCTGTAAATTTTGGTGTGGACGACGTGTTGTGTGAGAAGTAGCTCCATCCTGCTAGAACCAATTTATTAGGTTTTTTATTCCCGAAAATCCAGTGAGAAAAGGAAATGTTGTAGTTTTTTTTGCAGCACCTTTTTTGAGCGTGGCACTATGATGATACCTTAATTATATTTTCTTGATTTACCGATATGTTGCCCAATATTGTGTTAATCTATCTAGGTCAAACCTAAAATCGTTGACTGGTTGACTGGAGTCCGCGAAGCTACTGTCCCGCTCTAACAACATTAAGGAAGATCCTGATCGTAACCGGTACGTGGTTGTTGTTGACAAAAAACAATATTTTAATAGTTATAATTAAATACAAATTTGAATATATAATTAAATAAAAATTTGATTCGTCATCATGACGGTCGTCACAATCACCTTCAAATCCATCATAATTTATGGGAGTAATAAATAAATCACTTTGATATTTTTTTTACATATTTTTATATCGAACACTGCGATAATTATTTCACCACTCACTATTTCATTGGCTACATACATATATTACAGAATTTCACCAAGGAATATACTGCAATCCACAATATCCATAACCATTTAAATATTTATTGTAGAATTACACATATAAATAAAACGAATCAAATTCAAATATTTTAACTAAATGCATAGCATTTTCGTTCTACAAAATATTATTTTATATCAACTTTGATAATAAGTAGGTTACAAAATTGAGTGTTTTTTTGCATTTCAAGCTCTCATACGTAGAATTTTTTATTTACATTTTATTTTTCACAGCAAATTAAAGTAATCGTGGCCGGACTAAGTGCGCCAGTAATGTGTTACGCTCTACTTTCTAATTTAGTTTAGCGATTATCACATTATGTTACACGTAGCTCGTTGGTCATATTCACTCTAATTATTGCGAACATTCCGGAATAATACATTTAAATTCGAATTACTTTACATAATGGCATCCAAGCAATTTCAAGCAATAAAAATAAAACGAGGATTCCTGTTAATCAAGTTTCAGACCAGAAAACATAGCGTGTTTATATATATTTTTTAAATTTAATTGTTAAAGAATTAGGAAATTGCATTTCACGTATTTTTTGTCATAGTAATCCCTTTTAGATACCTGGTTTTGTTTTTGGCCTAGTTCTATTGTTTTGCAAGAAATAAGTTCTTGGATTACGTAAATAAAAAATGAAATAAACAATAAATTTAAAAATACGAAAACATTTCGTGAATCTACAACAATGAGTCTTACTAAGACTACAAAACAAATTAATTTGAAACAACTACTTCTCTAGCTAATACTTCGACAGACATTGAATAATACAAATTAATTTGCGTGTTACAAATAGTACAACTATTAAAGCAACACTAATTTGAATGAAATTATTTCTGTTGAATAAACTAATAAATGATAAAATGTACTTTAGATTGTTAAACAATTATTTTTAAACAATCTAAAGTACATTTTATCATTTATTAGTTTATTCAACAGAAATAATTTCATTCAAATTAGTGTTGCTTTAATAGTTGTACTATTTGTAACACGCAAATTAATTTGTATTATTCAATGTCTGTCGAAGTATTAGCTAGAGAAGTAGTTGTTTCAAATTAATTTGTTTTGTAGTCTTAGTAAGACTCATTGTTGTAGATTCACGAAATGTTTTCGTATTTTTAAATTTATTATTTAATTTTCTACAACGAACTAAAGGATTTTAATACATTTCATTATTGAAATAAACAAATTTTAAACAATACAAAAACTAAAACCTTAATTTTGAATTAAAAATCTCAAACAATATTTGACATTTTTTAATAACAACTTGTTACTACGTTTTACTAAATAAAATATATACTCATTACAATATTTTAAGTTCCACAAGGTATAATTATATAAATTATTTACAAAAACAAACCACGCTAAAATACTTATTTGCCTGATCTCTAATTACCCAAATTACGAAACGATTACATTTGACTTGAATAGTTGAACTGGCATGATTTTATATAATCAAACACAATTACATTTTAGATAGACATGCATATGTACGTGTTGTGGTTTATGCATAGAATAAAAAAGGAATTGATTTTGATCTCCAGCGTGTTTGATAATTGTTAATTTGAAAAAAAAAACTCAAAAACTCAGTTCATGCTTTGTAATTACCAATAATAAGTTATTAAGTTAATATGTCTGTAATTGTATTGTGAAATATAGCACTTGTAATGAATATTTTAATAATTGTATTGCAAATAAAATAAAAATTTACAAAGTATGTTCTTTGGCAAATTATTAGGAAGCGAGTAATTATCTATATGAAATTTTTGATTGGTTTACGTTTAAAATCCAAGGTTGAGTTTAACCTTTGAAAATGATCGAGTATGATCGATATCTGGTTCCATCAAGAGGGTAGCTCAACAAGTATCAACTATGAGATTTAGTAATTCGAATTTTAGGTTAAAAAGAGTTAATCTTAAATTTAAAATCCAATAAGCTTTATTTTCTAAAACAAAATATTTTTGTTTGGGTTGTTAGACATTTTTGGTTTTCTTTTTCTAATATGTTTAAGATGTAAAAATTCACTGCTTTACAATTCGTAGACTTTTGTAACATTTGTTTTTCTTAATAATTTTAAGTCATTAGGTAAGGAATTATTTAATTGTTCAGAATATTTTTGGTGTTTAAGTGTCTTGTTTTCGTTTTTTCTACTATAGGAATTTTTGGGTTTGTAATTATTTTTTATGACTTATTTCCCCATGCAGTATATATAAAAGGTGACATTTATTGTTTAAAGTATTGCATGAATTTTCCCTAAATTAAGTGGATAACTACCACCTACGATTACAGGAAACTGTCGAAAATTATAACAATAACTTCATAAGGCAGGATATGGTGAAACAATTGTAGCAGTTTCTCTACATAATAACGCAAAACTCTTAAATCATCCATATTTTGTTAATTTAAATGAATTATGACCATAATAATATGATAACATTGTATTATTGTTTCCCTACTAACATGGCTTCGATCTGTTTTAGATCTTATCTTATTGGTTAGAAAGAGTCAGTTTTAAATTTGAACCCCAATAAAAATGTTTTATTTTGTTAAAAAAATATATTTCAGGTTTGATTGTACATTTTTTTTGGTTTTCTTTTTAATATTTTCAAGATATATAAACACTTTTCTATAAATCCTACAATTTGTAACATATTTTTTTATAATAATTTTAGTCAAAACCTAAAAATATAATGAGCGATTTGAGTTTTACTAAGTAAGGATAAGTTTTGGGTTTTATTTGCTTTGTTTTTTAGAATAAGATTTAGTAAATCTTAATTTTTCAATATTCATTATAGATTAACATAATAAAACATTTCTCTTCGCGTATTTTTATAACTTATTTTATAATAATTAAACTGTTAGAAATGAAATATTAATTTTAAATTATGTTAAACAAAAAATAACTTTTACTAAAATCGTGGTGTATGTTTTAATGATTGGAGGGTGTAATAGGTGCCACCCACCCACCCTACATATACAATGGAATTTTAATTACAAACACTGTTTAATTTTAAAGATAAATAATACAAAAAGGGTTTCTAATGAATTTTCATTTGCTTATGTAGGATGGGTGGGTGGCCACTATTCCACCCTCCTATCAGTAAAACATACTCAACTATTTTATTTTATTATTATTATCATTATTGTATTATGATTAGGTTAAATAAAGAAACATATACAATACAAAATTATTAAATATGTTGGAAGCAATCGAAATGAAAAACCATGAAAACAAATTACTTAATTTTGATTTAAGTCAATTAATTAATCCACTACTAGAACTAATACATGCACTTAGTCTAAACTAACAATATTGTAAACCGTTTTCTGCTTGTAAACCATAACTTTTAAAACCACATTTTTGAATTATTTTTATTTTAATTAATCATAATAATTAAGTCGCCCAACTTTTTTTGACTTTTGTATTTATTATATTTGTTTAATATCATTTAAACTTACTTTGTGTTCGAAATATACATTTAGTTAATAAAAACAAATTTGTGAAGAAAGTGCTAATATTTTGAATACAATTTACGATAAACATAAACAATTTTTAATTTTTGAGAGTGGATGGTAATAAATTGAGATTTAACTTAATACTATGTTAATTAATTAAGTATTCTTTCAGTAAAATAGATGCGAACGTTTTAGTGATTGGAGGGTGGGATGGAGGCCGTCCACCCACGTTACATACATAAAAATTCCAAATTACAAAACCATTTCTTTAAATTGAATAAAAATTATATAGAAACAGTGTTTGTAATTGAAATTTCTTGCATATGTAGGGAGGGTGGGCGGCCTCTATCGTACCCTCCAATCACTAAATCATTCGCAACGATTTTACTGAAAGAATAATCAATTCTTCAACATAGTATTAAGTTAGAACTTAATTTATTACCATCCACTTACTCGGAAACCAAGAAACACACAGCTGCAGAAAAGACAGAAAATAATCGACTTCCGGAATTGAAAGAAAACTCAGTACAACGATGGGAAATTAAAAGGAATAGAAAGAAAAAAGCGAAACAACAAAATAAAATTAATCATTTGCAAACTCCTTAAACACCAGTTCTAAATCTACGCCACTGTTGATTATACGTGGATATTGGTTATATTCGCAAATAGTACAGTAGGCGTGGCCTAACAAAAGAGCACAATTCTATAGCTTGAAATAATTTGCTGACAATTATGATTTAAAAAATTTCAAATTACAATAGCCAAATGGAACTTCTAAACATCTATTCTCTATTTATTAAACTGTTTTCATTGACTATCTTAGTAAATATAGCACAGTGGGATAACTTAACTTAATTTTTACAATATATTGCTATAAAATTATTTGTAAATAAAATAGCCACATTAACAAAACTGACTATTTTATTTACGAATAATTTTATAACAATATATTGTAAAAATTAATTTAGATTAAGCTGGGACCAAGAAATAAAATGATTCAACAGGCTTAAAGAAAAGGAAATAATTCGGTGAGAAATGATTATCAAAGGAAATGTTTTTAGTTATAAAAAAAAGATAATAATTTGCAATTCTACGGTCGTAAAAAACCCTTATATTTATACTATGCGTTGATATTAATTATATTAATGAATAGCACAGTAGGCGTGGCCTAATGAAGAAGCAAGCAATTACTGCTAGAAACATTTTACTAACCTATAACATTTTTAAAAACTCCCCAAATGGAAACATCTAAGCTTCATAAATTCTTAAAACCACCTTTACTACACTGTTTACATTGATTATTTAGTAAATAGTCCAGTACGCGTGACCTAATGAAGATATTAAATGGTGTACAAATTTCAATGCTCACCATTAGTATCTCTGTAATTAAAAGAGATAGAGCAGCGGTTAAATGGCGAATGTTGTAGAAATCAGTGCTCATAACAAGTTCCATTTCAAATTCACCTTAACTTTTTTCAATTAAAAGATATTTTGAAAAAACAAAATTTGTCCATTTTAATTTTCCTCAATAACTCGATAACGCCTCACGAGGCCGCTATTAAACATTTACATTATTTATACACTATTTTAAGACAATTATTTTTGTGTAATTCGTATTAGTTATTGTTTATTTAAATGTATAAAGATACATATGTAAATACAACCGGTTTAACATTTCTTAAGCCTAAGTTTAACAGAATGAAACAAGTTATTACCTCTATCTTTTGTTTTTCTTATGATGGTCATATTGGATTTTAAGATAGTGCTTAAAAAGAGTGCTTTCAAAATGTCTGAAATTTTTTAAGTTACAAACAAAATATTAATAAAAATGTAAATTAACCTTTAATATGACAAACACTGAATAAAACACTTACTGTGTCTACTACTATTAAGGGTTTTATTCATTACGACCACGTAGTAACGGTCGCAACCATCATTATGATTTAATATGACAATTGAAAGTGAAAAGATATTTCTAAGTAATACTGTAATACTGCGTAAAGTGTAAATTTTAAACTTAATATTAAATAAACCTGTTTTATTTTAATAAAATATTTTAGGTTTATTTTCATTGGTTTTGGTTTTCTTTTGCTAGTATTTTCAGATTTCAAGAAAATACATTTTTTTAAAAAACGTCGAATAAAAATGTGTTTTTTATAGTAATTTTAGTTAAGATCTAAAATTATTATGTGTGTGTAGTTATTTTATTAGGTTGAGATTAGTTTTGGGTAATTTTAGGTTAGAACTTTAAAATCCGATGAACATGTTTTCTTTTTCGAAGAATTTTTAGATGAGAAAATCCACTATTTTAATATTCGCAGAATTTGTAAAATATGTTTTTTTTATAATAATTTAAGTCTTTAGGTAAGAAATAATTTACAGTTTATAGGTTAATATTTTTTTGCCTTTTTGCTATAGCAATTTTTATGTTTATAAATTTTAGATGAATTCTTTATTAGACCATTAATGCGTAAGTATATTGAACATATTTTGTTTTTTTGTTTTATTTCTCCGTTGAATATACGAGGGAAATTCAGTAATTAGGTCACAAAATGATGCGAGAAAGCTGAAAATAGCAGTTAGTTATTTCAATAGCTTTATGATACTCAAGTGACAGTTGCCGTGCGCATGTGTAGGCAGTTTCAAAATGGCGACCTTGCTCGAAGGGTGTACTGTGGAAGAGCAGCGTGCTGTTTTGCGCTTTTTTTTCTGGAAAAGGACTTCCTGCAAATCATATCCATAAGGAAATGTCTCCTGTTTACAGTGAACAGTGTTTGTCGCGTAAAGCAATGTACAACTGGGCCGAAAAATCTTGGCGGGAAACATTTCGAGAGTGATCACGATCTTCAGTTCAGACAGCAGCCCAACGAATTTTATGCAGCAGATATTGGGGCATTAATATAGCGATGGGATAAGTGTATAAATGTTGAAAAAATATAACTGGTTATTATATTATTATTTTATAATACCTTTTGTGATCCTAATTACTGAATTTCCCTCCTACATAAAATTTTACTTCTGGATGCTTGGAAAATTACTACTATAACTAAAACGAAAATCTGAAAGAATCAAAAGATCTGAGACCTATTAGTATCCGGTTCTCTCAAAAATTTTAGAATGGGTAGATTAAAAGATTAACTTTTAATTTTTATTGAAGAAAACAATATTCTTCCAGATAACCAATCTGGATTTAGAGCAACTTACAGTTGTGCTACCCCTCTAGCAAACGTTACAGATGATATTATTTTAGCCACTGATAAAGGATTACTATTTTGCTTAATATTAGTTGTATATAGTAAAGCGTTTGACACTAATAATCGTGACTTGCTACTAGCTACAATAGAAACATTAGACTTAGCACAAGCGCTTTATTTTATAGTTACCTTAAAAATCGGTCCCAACAAATAAAAATCGATAGTATAATATACAATCGTGTGACTCTTTGTGCAAATGTCCCTCAAGGTTCAATTTTAGGTCCTATTTTGTATATACACATTCTCCTTGACTGAGGTTTTGAAATTCTGTACACCTAATTTATATGCGGACGATGCCCAACTACTTCACCACTTTAAGATTGAAAATGTAAATTAATTGTAAATTTGTTTATTTAATTTCAGAATAGTCGATAAGTTGTGTATCTTTTTTATATGTGTACTAATTATATTTTGATAATTGTTAAAAGGGGGATTTCTGTAATAAATAACTAAATAAATTATTGCTGTCCTTTCTACAATAGCTACGTACCGGTTTCCACCTATTCAGGTCTCGTCAGCGCATTGCAAATTCAGTGTTATGATACAGTTTATAAATCTTCAGTACAACGTTTAGACAATAGATATCACCTTAATGGTATTTACATCCCTAACGGAGAACTTGAGCTTTTATAACACTGTAGGATTACTTCGCTTTTCTGTCTTCAATAGCACGGCGATAATGAAACCCGAATAGGTAGAAACCGGTCCGTAGCTGTTATTGACGGAGAAACAATAATTTAATATTTAACATTGTTAATTGGTAGTGTTGACAGTTAATTGTTGGCGATTTGTTCACCCAATTAGGAAAACCAGTGCAACGTTTAGAAAATTTTTGTCACTTTAATATGTCACTATCCTATTTTACATTTTTTTAATAAAGAAAATTATCACATAACTGTAAATGTTTAATGGAAATTTTCAGGTATTTTTAGCATTATTTATTTTATCCATAATGCAAACATATATTTTCCAATGTTAACGTACACAGTAATTGTCCATAAAATTTTCAAAACTTCATATCAGCAAAAAAAAAATATATTCGATAAAAAAATTCATGTTCTAGTTACTATAGACTAGAGGTTTAAGAAACTCTGCTTGTGATTCAAATTCATTTTTAAGAAACTAAACTACTGCTATTTCATTGAGCAAATCGTTTGATTGGCAATCGCCGCCAGTTCGGAAAGGTCGACTTCTCCCGTTAGAAATTCCTGCCGTTACTTTATTAATTTAATCGTCGAAAAGAATTCCGTAATTATCGATTTCGACGCAATTGCATTCTTATCCGATGCAGCCTGTGCGTGATGCAGAAAATTTGCACGGTGGATTGGCGTGGTGCACATTCTAACCATTATTATTATACTTCGGATTGAGATGTATTTCATCATATTAATCTAACGTTTTCTGATAAGCATCTTTTGTTAATTAGCGGTGGATCATGAAATGTAAATCAGTGCTGAACGATGTACGGAATTTTAATTTAAGGTGAAGGAATGCACGCATGCAGGCATCGAACAAATGGCTTCTAATAACTAAGACAGGAACTTGTTATGTATTTCGCGAGATTTGCAACTATCTAGAGGAAACTTTGTTTTCTGCGCGGTCGGGATAGTCCATAATTAAAACTAATTGAAAAAAGACTAGGATTCATCACAAGTTAGATTTAATAATGGTACATTAAACAATTTAATTTTCATGCAAATAAAACTTCAGAATGAAGACGTAAACAAAAAAAGTATAATTTTATAATTACACCATTAAACTTTTATTATCGGTTAGTTAAAAATTATAAAGCTGACATACACAAACAAAAGATCGTAGTAAATCACCAAAATCTTTTGAGCACGATATTTATTATCAAGAAAATTGAATAGAAAATGCTAAAAACATTTTAGCATTTAAATTAATTAGTTAAATGCTATTTTTAAACAATAGTTAGGCTTAAACATCAAGATTTGTAATGTGAATGGTGAGTAAGACAATTGTATATCTGAACATGTGCAAGCTTTGTGTTAATTTAAAGAATTTTCTACTGATAAATAAATTATCGTGTAGCTTAGAAAATGTTCGAGAATCACACATGCAATAGGTGAAGTTGGAGAAAAGAAGGGCTGGCATTTTAGCAAAAAGATTGCCAATTTCCATCTGGAAAGGATGAAAAAACTACAACTTCTGTGTTTGTTCTTCTGTACCACTGAAGATCAATTAAAATGATCTTGAATGAAAATAATTAACCATTATTTAATTATGATGGTCAATTTATGTACATAGGATTTTAGTTGGAGAGGTTTAATAGTGATGCAGACTTTGGAAAAGTCGGCAAGTACAATGTGCCCCAACTGGTTACCTAATTGTAGATACTCATTTAGGTTTGGTACAAAATCTTCCTAAAAGGTGTAAATATTAGTCCATAAATTCCACAAACTGCTACAATTCAAATAACAACACGTGACGCTGTGATGTTGGAAAAGTTAAAATTTATTCTAATAGGAATCGTATAAAATATAGAGCTCTGTCAAATGTCTAGCTTCCTCCAGCGATGCACAGCTCTTCGATAATGGTGTTACTCTTTTGGTCGAGAAAATAGAGTGCCCTGAATCTTAGAAAATCCTTCTCGAAAAGATGTTTTGCAATGGTGGTGACAAAGATGTTCCTATTATAATTTTTAAGCCCCACAGCAACGAGACCGCCATATGCAAAAGACTTGCCATTACACAATAAATTAGTACTGAATGAATGTGTGAAATTCTGTCTTTTAGACGACTAGGTTAAAGAGAAAGTGAGGAAGATCGCAAAGAAAAATCAATTATACAGAAAAGGAAGATTTCCAACTCCGACATTTTCACAAAAAAATCACCTTAACCCTCTCATAACCATGGTTGCTTTAAAGCAACTTAATATTTAGTTTGAACTGAGCGTTAGTATAGAATATGTCGCCGCTTCCCCTTTATTTATTTATTTAATTTAAAATACTCTTCTGGAATGGTAACACTGCTCTCGCTGATAATATTGACGTCATAATAGTTGAAAATACGCTTATACTCTTCGATGCGTGGTTGATAACTGATGTGAGTAATCCGTGTCTGTTTTTATAAGTGTTTTATGTCATTTTATTTTTAATTTTAGACGCAAAAAATTATTTGCTTTTTATAACAATATTGAAGAAGGAAACATTTGTAAGTAGCATCAATTTGTGAATTCAAGTTTCGGTATTGACAAACGAAGTTAAGTTGTTTGATATTGGTGGTGACTGGACGGGCGGTGTTGTCAATTTCGTAAATATTAGTTTCAGAATACGAGCTACATATTTAAGTGCCGTTAGTTTAAACTATAATTATGTCGAAACAATATGTTTTGCAATAGAATGAAGATGATATGAATGATATTCTGTTGGTTTCAAATGTGAGGACGATTTGGAGGAACAATTGAATGACGCTTTGGAAGGGCTAGCTCTAGCTCTACACGAGGGACAGGTTTGGTGCGTGTGTATAATTCCATGGACTAGAAGCAGTTGAGTGACGGTTCCCTCTGCGTCGTACGGTGGTTTGATAGCGAGCTAATCAACTTGATTTCTACGTATCAAGGCTTAAAACCAGTAGGCTCCTGCCTGAGGTACGGCTGGAAAGCAAATAAAAAAGTTCTGGTCAAAAGACCAGCTATTGTTGCCGAGTACAACCAGTTTACTTATTTATTTATTTATTTATTCGTGCAATAACAAGAAAACAGTTTACACAAGTCAATACAGAGTTTATGGGGGATATAGACCTCGCCGATGTGCTCAGAATGTTGTCGTATCATGCGATAGTTTATGACCGTCAATCGGATTATAATCAGTGATCATATCCTAAGTTCATCATTTGTTACAATGTGGATCAGTTGAATGCCCACTGAATGACACTATCAGGTAGACCTTTGATCTAATAAATGGTACTCCCGGATATTTACTGGTGTATCAATATGTGTAAAGTCAAAAAGATAAAGGGAGCTCCTCTACAGTAGGCATCAGCGTCAGCGAAAATAAAAAGTGCAGCTGGCATTACGTCAGTTTACTGCAAAAGTAGCTTGGAACCATATATGGCCAATAAGACTCTTAGGAGAGAGGGCGCCCTTCAGGAAGTGACAAGGTGAGCCCGCCTCTGTTGAAAAGATCCAGACAACGTCTTATTCCTGCCCCCCTTAACACTATTCGATTCCACCAAATTGTATATTTTGGCGAGTGTAGGGACAAAAAAAATAGGTGCAAAAAATGTCTGCAAACTACCCAAATACTCTGCATAAAGTGCAACACTTATTTGTTTTTAACTCCAAAAAGAAATTGTTTTCTATGATATCATACCATCAGAAGTAAGAACAATGAGCACATTATTTTATTTTTGTAATTATATTTACTTTTCGAATGATATTGTTTTATTTCTATTATCTAAACTGACTTCAAATATTTGTTGGTAGTTTTTTAAACTACTAGTTCTAAATAAATATGTTATTGTAAAGTTTAGGTTTATTTCTACCCGAGTATAAAACATTTTAGTTATAAAGCTACTTATTTGTTTGAAACAAATTCTTTCGAATTCACAACATAAAGTTGTCATTCATCAACAAGGTTGCTTTGAAGCAACTCGTAGAGGGGAGGGGCGCGAAAAAATCTGAAAACCCTATTTGAATCATATATGTGAAGAAATTGTGTGATATTTTTTTGCCAATCAAAAATAATCTGGTACTGAAATTGTTAAGCTAAGAAAATCTTAATGATGTTAGTTTTAAGGAAAAGGAGATATCTCTTTTCAAGTTAGGTCCCAAGTATTTACAACACACTGATGTCACATCTTTCAAAGAATTATTAATAACTGAATCAGAAATTGCTTCAACAAATTGTCAAAATTGAGGGTTAGACAATTCAAAAATGGCCAAAATTATTAAAGACACAAGTTCACTGTCAAATTCTGACGAAAAGACAATTAAAGATAAAAAGAAAAAAGTTAACAACTTTATCTTATTTATCAGTAAGGTAGATGAATGCAACCCAATAGTAATATTAGAAAAATCAAATTAAATTTATTCATCAATAACTTTTATAATAGAAATAAAAACGAATTACTTCCTAATCATATATTCTAAGACTTAAACATCCCTCACCTATAACCTTCCAATTTCATGACTCATCTTCAACTTTACCAACATAATAATATAATGGGCGACTAACGATACAAGACAAACTTAAAGACCGCGAGTAAAAAAATACTACTATGTTATACACTAATACGTATATTGCAAAATATAAATAAATAAAGAAATTAGTTTCTCTAGAGACTGACTTCATGGAACCTCGAACTTTCGATTAATAAAGTAAAGAAGAAACCAGAACTTTAACTTTTAGAGAAAATCCACATACACATAATTGGTTATTCCAAATCACTCCTGGCATCTCCAAAAATATAAATTAGTTAGTTTAAACTCCATGGTTATAGGAGGTTTTAATATACTTCCTAAGTCTACAAACGAAATTTACGCAATTAGAATTGGATGGTGTTGACCGTTACTATGTGGTATTTCATTTTCAAAAACATAGAAAATCGTATTTTTATCTCATTCTAGATTAGGAGAATTGCTACCAAGAATTATTTACACAGAAAAAAAACAATAAACAAATTAATCAATAGATTTAAACTTAAACTAAACGACGGATACGATAAAACCTCCCATCTAAGTTCTCAGAGTTTCTGATGCGTCGTTAATAACGTGTGCGGCCTTGTATTGTTTTAATGGAAGACATCCTTTCTATTGGCTAATTCTGGCCAATTAACTGCTTCAATTTGGTTAGTTTTTGAAGGTAGAGGTCCGAATTGAGTGCTTGGTTCGATAGGAGTAGTTCATAGTGGACCAAATCTTTCCAAATACACAGCAAAATTTTCTTGGTCGTTAATCCGTGCCTGGGCGGCTCACCACGGTTAGACTACGATATTTATCCTATGTGACCTATTTTTCAATACCCAGTCACCATCTGCTTCAAAAATGGATCGATTTCATTGGGTCTCAGCAATGAATCGTAATCACCAATTCCGTCAATTTGTTGCCTTATTCAAATGGTTTTTGGCCAATCTTTAGTTTCTGGGTAATGGGATAAGTGCTCACGTGCAGATCCGACTCCACAATTTCTATGATTTTATCGATGATTAGCCTACCAAAGGGTGCCTCTTTTTCGAAGTCCATATTACCAGAAAGAAATTTTTTGAACCACCGCCTTGCTTTTACATTAGATACTTATTTGATTCATAAAAAGCACACATTTTTTTAATTCTTTTGGCCTCCTGCTCCGTTTACCTTAGTTTTTCTCTTTTGTACCTCCATTTTGGAACGTTGCAACACACAACTGGCTTGACCAAATACAAAATGGACAAAGAACTTTTTTAAGCGTAATTTTACCTTTCAATCCCTGTATAGTATAACCTGATGCGATGTATACATCCCAAAATATGGTTAAGTAAGGATTTGACGTTACCTAATATTCACCAAAAGTAGCCGAGAAACAATTATACGTATAAAACCTGCTTCAAAAAATTTTGACAAAAAATATTAATAAAATAAATTGGTGGTTAGCAAATATTTGAAGGGCCTAGAAATTGAAATAAGTATTTTTATTACAACATTGTCATATTTTAGAAATTAATACCGAAAACTGTTAGCATTAATATGATAGGAAGTAAATTTTGATGATTGACTCATCTTCTATAAGGTCAAAGCACAACTTGTAATAATCATTTTCACAAAAAAAGTTATTGGCTGCATTTTGTAGGTTATAATAATTCCTAAATAATAACTGTGGTAATTTTGGATAGTAATTTAAATATTTTAAAAATACACTGACTTCAGCAAGGGGGAAATAAATTATAGATTATGATATAATCGATACTTGTTCTGCTACTCTCTTGATGGAACCAAATTTTCAAATTAGGAGAAGTAAAACTATTGTTATGTTTCATTTCTTTAACGAAATGGAACATAACAAGAGTTTTACTTCTCCTAATTATAGACATGATGTTAATAGATTCAATTCAAAGGTCAAGATTTATTCTCTCTACATTGGACGACATTAGTACAAACAACAGAACTAGTACATGGGCACATTATTACCAACATTAAACAGTAAAATTACTATTACATCTCTTCAATAACTAAATTTATAAAGCGGTAATGAAGCCTTCAAGTCAAATAATCTTTTGATGTTCTGAATTCAATTAAACACGCAATATTACTTTCGATTTCAGTTTCTAACATTTAAATGATTACTCCACACATCCTTGAGTCTATTTGCAAATATATATATTTTTTGCATTTAACCCATTATAATCGCATCAGCATCAACGTTTCGCGGTGATTGCCCCAAAATAAAACAGCAACAGCTTTAATACGAACTGTCAGCACACTCATTTCGCCGCTAATCGAATCAACTGTTACTAATTAATACCGAAAAGTGAAATTTATGTCGGTGGATCTGTTTTATAGCATGGCCGTGAAAGTTCCGATTGTGACCTGATCAATTCACAACGCGAGCCTCTCAGACTTTCTTTCAAGGTCTTTCACCCAAAACGATTGCACCTTAGAAGCGAGACCGCTTTTATATCCTCGGGGCCGCATTCGTAATTTACGTTCGTCTCGCCTCCAATCTTCAAAAAAAAAATTGCCAAATACGATGATAATGTAAACATGGAAGAAATTTGGCATTTACCGCGTGGGATTGGTCCCGTCTATGAATATTTAGAAGGTGAGGCTAGATAGTAGTTTTTTTTGCATATACAGTGATGGGCAAAAAGTTCCACACTTTTGCCCATCAGTCTATATGCAAAATAAAAAAAATTCTATTTAGCCTCACCTTCCAAGTATTATGTAATTATCTCTGGAATTATTAGAGATATCAAAATTAAATTTGGAAGGTAGGTATTACCATCAATTGTGTATTCGTTTTTAACGCAGCTTTAAATAAAATATGCCACCTTAATAGTTTCTCTCTTTAAAGATTTTTACCAAGTTAATAATTAACACATATCTTCTTTCAGGTTGTTTGGCTGCATTCAATTAACCAATAGTGTTCCCACAGTAATAAGAAAAGAAAATTTTAAAATTACATCCTATTAATTTAAATGAATACATTTTACCACTTTGTATGGAAAACCAGCACAAATAAATCAAACAAGATCGTAAAGGTTAAGAAGGCTACGCAGAAACAATTTCAATAAATGCATTAACTCTTGTACGCCACAAGCTGCAAATGGTGCATGGAACATAACTCAAGTCGAGTTTTGCGCGTAAAACGCATTCCTCGCCGTGGCCAATTTTCGCAGGTGTTACACAACAGGCACAGCTTTCTTGAGAACACCTAACGTTCGTTCCGTTTGGAACTGATGGCTGTATTAGGAAAGTGTTACATTTAAAAAACGCAGTCATGCACCATTTACCGGTGTACCATCGCTGTTAAGTACGAAATCGTTCGACTTGATGATAATGATTCCACATTGGAACGTACTGTTAAATTTCATTTAAATGGTATACTCATTTGCATGGTAATGGCGAATTCTCATAGTTAACTTACAATGTTGACGTGGGATATCTGGTGTACTTTCTTAGCGATTGTGGCGTTGCGTTATTTGAAAATTTACATTTTGATGGTGTTTAATATTCATTTAACCTTTTATCGGTTAGCAATCTACAATTTATTATAGTCAGTTCAGGAGGTAATATTATTTTGATAAATGAGCTTGGTCTGAAATTGTATGCATTTGTAATTACTTATATATTACAAACGTAGATCTTTAAAACAAACCGGGGATTCAATAATAATGAATAATGATATTGTAATGTTACCTAACTCGAACTATCGATGAATGATTTTTCGATATATTGATTTAAGAGTATTAAATGAGAAAACTTCAATAGTGTTCTAATATAAATTAATATGTGTATTATAAGTCATACCAGGTTTTCTAATTTTGAATTTCAGAACTATCAGAGATATAAATACAAGATAGAATAAACATACAATTAACAAGACCATTAAAAATGCGATATCCAAAACACAAAGAAAAATAAATTCTACGTACGTTTGTATAGGAACAAAAGGCCAAGATACGTATGAATGAAAACGTAACTTACAAAACCATAAAAAAAGAATCATTTTTACCACGCTACGCTGTAAATTTTAAATTCCATGACGCTGGTAGTGGAAAGACCAAATTGTACAGCAATAATCAATGATTGATCTAACTAAGGTGGTGTATATTCATTTCAAAATGAATTAAATCACTCGTTGAAAATATTAGGGCTAATTTGGTGTCCAAAAACGGATAATTTTACTTATTCGATTAATGCAATTCATGAGCCTGTAACCAGGCGTGATATATTATCGGAGATCGCTCGAATTTACGACCCACTAGGATGGATCAGCCCGGTTACATTCTTCGCGAAGTGTATTATGCAAAACTGAATTAGATTGGGATGAACCTCCACCTGAAGAAGTCATTCGAAAGTGGCTGCAATTTCGAAAAGAGCTTCCTTGTCTGAGCAGGTTTTCGATGACGCGTAATCTGCCTACAAACAGAGCTGTTCTATGTCAACTACATGGCTTCTCAGATGCAAGTGAGAAAGGTTACGGAGGCGTCATCTACCTTCGAGTTGAATCTTATGAAAATGTGAAGACTGCATTGCTCACGGCGAAGTCAAAAGTCCCTCCACTGAAACAAGTTTCATTACCTTGTTTGGAACTCAGTGGAATACTGGTGACAGTGCGATAGCTTCGTTATTTGAAAGATATCTTGGAACAACATCTTACAATTGTATCGATAGTGGTATGGTCGGATTCGACAGTCGCTCTTTCGTGGGTGCGTGAAAGCCCACATCGGTGGAAAATTTACGTAGCCAACAGAGTGAGTCAAATCCAGGACAATATTCAATCGACATGCTTTCGTCACATTCCTACCAAGATGAATCCGGCTGACTGCTTATCTCCAGGCCTCACGCCATTGCAGTTCACTCAACATCTAACTTAGCAGAGTGGTCCAGAATTTCTCAAACAGTCACCTGACCAGTGGCCACCTGATTCATTTATGGTTGAATCAGATCTGAATGAAACTCGGAAGAAAAACATCTCGTTCTAACAACAGTGATGAATTTCGGGATTCGCTCGCAGGAAAATTCTCTTCATTTTCTAAATGGAGACGTGTCGTCGCTTACTGCCTTCGATTCGCCAAACGCTGTCGTAAGCTTGATACGAATGTAGGATCGTTTAATGTTTAATGTTTATTAGCTTTATTCAATGTGCTTACAAAAATGGTCTAAATATTTATTATATACATACATAACTTCAAATGAATTTTAACCACACATGAAATGGACTGAGTTCACCTATAATGATCTTCCACTCTCGCCCAGTCTTCCGCATTTCTCCATGACAAACATGATTTTTTTAATTTTGCCATATATTTCGGCATTTTTATTCCAGTTTATGAAATTCTGGTTTCTGTCATACTGACAGTAATTTTTTTTTTTTTTGACGACATAAGAACTATCGGAAGCTACCTTCGTGTGTATTAAGGAAGCTCAAAGGCAGGAATTTTCAGCTGAATGACATCTATTGGATGCTGGGAAGATGGCTACTCCTCGTCTGAGGAGATTGAATCCTTTCGTCGACGACAAGGGTAATTATAGTTGGTGGTAGGATTCGATTCGCACAATTGTCTTTCAACCAACGCCACCCCATCATGTCACCCAGACGCCACCCGTTGACTCGATTAATAATTAAATTCTACCATCAAACCTACCTTTATCCGGGAGCTTTAAAGTTACACTCGATAATCCAAACTCAATGCTGGATAATTGGTGCGAGAAGTCGAATTCGCCAAGAGGTAAGTAATTGTCTTCGATGCTTCAAAACACACCCTAAGCCAATACAACCGATCATGGGCAATCTTCCAGGAATGAGATTAACGGAAATTAAGGCATTTAGTCGAGTGGGCGTGGATTATTGTGGCCCGCTCGAAATTAAAATGAGTCGATTACGTACAAATCGTATGTACAAAAGCTATGTGTGTGTTTTCGTTTGTTTAGTAACGAAAGAAGTTCACCTGGAATTGGTTTCTGAACTGACTACGTCCGCCTTTCTCGCAGCACTTCGTTTGTTTCCAGAAGAGGAACAGTTACCGAAATCATTAGTGATCAAGGAACTAACTTTGTCGGAGCAAAACGTATAATAGATGACTTCGCTCAACTGAAATCGAAGGAGTTTAATGCTGAAATCACGGACTACTTAGCAGAGAGAGGAATTAATGGGAGTTTAAATCCCCCCTCAGCCCCTAATTTTGGTGGAATTTACGAAGCAGCCATGAAGTCGTCTAAAAGTCTGTTGTCGAGAGTTCTAGGAATTCAGAAGTTGACGTACGAAGAATTTAACACCTTCATAATTCAAGTGGAATCCGTCTTGAACTCGCGACCTCTTTGTTCAGTAAGCTTCGAACGGACCTTGAAGCCCTGACGCCTGGTCACTTCCTCAATATGGAGCCCCTAGCTGTAATCCCAGAGATCAACTCACCACAAGTTAATCTTGATAATCGAAATCGATGGTCGATGCTTCAGCGAATGTATCGTGCATTTTGGAAGAGATGGAGATCGGAATACCTATCTACTCTTCAACTTCGTGGAAAATGGTCCACTGAAGCAGAGAATTTGAAACAAGGCGAACTAGTTATCGAAAAAAAAAGGATAATTCACCACCCCTAAAATGAAAAATAGCTCGTGTTTTGAAAAGTTACTCAGGATAGGTGTTGTCAGAGTCGCTGACATTCTCACTGCAAAAGGTTCTTTGACTAGACATGTGGCAAAACTCTGTCCCTTGCCCAAAGTAGATTAAAATTTGTTTCGGTTCAGTCATCGGAATTTTGTATTATATTCTAAATTAAATTCTTGTTTATTTTATGAACTTTCTAGGAAAGTCTCCGAGATATCTCCCTTGGAGTGGAGATTTTGTTAAGTTAGAGGTTAAGTAGATTAGTTACCCTTCCCTTCCTAAATCCATTTCGTAATGAAAAAATTGTGACAAAGCTACCAAATTAAGTGTCTTTCGACAGAGGTTTTATTTTGTTTCGTATGAAGTCCGGAACACATTCAATGTATTTTGAAACTGAGTTGTTTCAAGGCCGGCGGGATGTTCGATTCTGGACGTTGATTAATATTTTAATCAACGTCCAGAACCAAACAACTACTACTACTAAAATATGTATAAACAATAGTCTACAACTGCCCCTACACCCCCTGTTTTATTTATAAAGTTAATGTATAAAAATAAGTTAGATTCCGCTGATCTTACAGGAAAAAACAATGTTGTTCAATTATTAATAAAAGTATTCATTATGTGCTTGAAAACCAATTTATCTTACATTTTAGAAATACACGATTGAATGACAACCGTTCTGTAATTAGGCACCAGTTTTTTATACTAAATTTAAAAACAGAAATATAAAACAAGGTCTCCAAAATGATGGAAAGGATCAATTCAAAATCAAAGAGACTTCAAAAGTATAGAAATAGGTAAAGAAAGAGCATTTGCACATAACATTACTAAGGCTGTCGGTACCCCATCAGGAGCTGAAGTAGAATTAGTACTGATTTTTGATATGCATGTAATAATGTCAGTTTCCAAAATTTATCCTACCAGACTCAACACAATAATAATTGGAGTATGAACTTTGAAAATAATTTAAAAATAGATTATTAATATCAATTTTTGAATTAACAACAAGGGATCCGTAAGTCTTTTAGACATAAAATACCTCCAGAATATGTTAATATTATTTAATTTAATTGAACATTGGTAGTAACTATCATGAGCAACATTATTACTCATATTTATATTTTAGGGGTTCTGAGCATGAAGAGTTTCACTTTCCGTACACGCCCTTTGACCAGCATTCGCACAAGTTTATTGATTTTTGTTTAAATTACTAATCATAATTATTAAAAATCTGAAGGAATATTTCTTTATACCTATTAGTTTGGCACTTCAAAATATATCACATTACGTATAGATACTATGAATGTATAGTCAGAGGAATTGCTCAGATTTACGAAAATAGTCAGTCTATATTATGTAATTAGATCTAGGTTGAAAATGTAAAGATTGTTTTTTTATACTCTTCAATGATAATATCGGCTGTATCTACAAAAATAATTATTAGTTTTAAATTACGTCGAAAAAGAACACAATTCAAGATATATCAGTAAAACAAAATGCAATGTAAAGAAAATGATCTAACGAGGGATAAAAATCATAGTCAGAATAGTTCAACTAATCAAAACTGGCAAAGTAATAACTAATTTCAGATATGAATAATTTTTATCTAGTTGACCTTAGTGCCCTCATTGAGCTTTAGTGCAAAAAATAACACTACCTATATTATTACCATTGACATGAGCTATAGAGTTATTATTAATAAGGTATTATAATATATAGCTTTTTATAATAAACCTCGGGCATTAAAATATAACATTGGTAATATTAAAAATCAATAATTTTAAGAAAAAAATTGAAAAAGAGTAAATTCCGCCCATGATTCTCATAACCTAAATTATCTGTATGAATAAATAAAGATAATCCACCTTTCAGGACAGCTATGTACAATTTAAAAACTTGGATATTAGTCAAAACCTGAGATTTTGGCCAAAAATATAAATCACTTATTTAATTTCTAAAGCTATATGTATAAGGATTCGAAGAGTAATTTCGTTTCTTAATGATAGAGAACTTAATATTGTTTATTAACTTTACAATTCAGCTCCATAATATTTAAATATTTTAAGCTGGCTTGTGAAAAATTTTGATTTGTTCTTCCCAGTAGTTTTTGCTGGTTTCGGCCAAAATTAACCAAAAAAAGGTTTATGCTATCTATTTGGTAGAATTTTAAAGAAATCCTATTTGAGTTTCTAAGGGACAACACAACCATCAATATTGATCAATAATTGTCATCAACAGGATAAATCGAATGATTCACTTGAACAGAAAAGATTGATCAATAGGGAAGGTCTAGTATAAAAGCTTTTACAGTTTGTATGGAATATACTGTCATATCCACCATATTCTTCAAATCTGGTACCTTCTGATTATTATTTGTTCTGGTCAACAACAAAAAAATTAGACGGTAATACCTTTACTTTAAATGAGGAATTCAAAAATCACCCGATTTCGGCAAAGAAATAAAAATTTGTTGAGCCTGGAATCATGCTAGAAAAATGGACCAGAATGGGCAACATGTAATTCAATAAAATTTTTGTTCACCATACGAAAATCGTTTAACATTTTTATATAAAGAAATTGGAAAATGGTAATGTGGCCATCATAGTACTCTCCCTATATTTTACTCTAAAATTATGAGGTTTACGCTAAAAGGCTAATAATTTGTTCAATTTTAGATTCTTTACAATTAATTGTTGTATAAATTTCATGTAAATCTTATAGTTTATTAGCAATAATCAAAAAAATGAAATTTTTTATATTTTTGTCGCAAGTTAAAAAAAAATTCTGAAAACATGTTTTAATTTCTCATTTCCTTTAACTTTTGTTTGAAAAGTTCAGCAAAAGCTTTTCAGTTCCAGTTTTTAACGATAAAAACTTAAGTTTAGAGTTTTATCTCAATCGGATCTTTCGTTTTTAAAATACAGCGCCCGTCAACTATATTCTATGTAGGGAAAGTAAAAAGGTTGTAGAATCCACCAACAATGAGTAATTAAGGTTATCATGTATGTGTAAGGCGGGCGGGTGGCCTATAACTTACCCTCCAATCAGTAAAACATAAGCCAGGGTTTTGATTAAAAGTTGTAAAACGTAAATAAACATAAGATTATTATAAAGTATTCGTGATTTATTCAAATAAAAATCCAAATAATTTTTGATGATGTTTTACTGATTGGAGGGTGGGTTGGAGGCCAACCACCCACCCTACATATAATATAAACTCTAATTTCTTGTCGTCTATTTGTATCCAATGAAATTGATTACAAAACTTTTGAATAAAAAAGAAATTAACAAGGTAAAATTTTTGAGTGAGTAAATTAGTAAAAATTTTATGTATGATGTGGTCATTTATATTTAAACTTAAATTTGGATTATGCTTTATTTTTTATAACATACAAGATTTGATTATTTTTGCAGCAAAATCATCAGCGATAAGTATTTAAAGTTATCATGTATATGTAGGGTGGGCGGGTGCCTCTATTTTAGTTAAAAGTTGTAAAATGTAAAGAAACCTAGCATATGGATGGGTGACCGGTACCATTCACCATTGGGGTTCAATTATTTGTGCTCTAGAGTGACGGGGGCGATCCTTCAAAGTAACAAGCTCATTTACACACACAAAAATACACAAATGACACATGACTGAAGGACCACGTGGTCGATAGCCAAAACATTAATACTACTACTACTGTAAAGAAACATAAAAAATGGTGATGTATTTTCTTTACATTTTTCTCGAAAACTATGAGGTTTACACAAAAAGGCTCTTCTTAACAATTTGCTTAATTTTGGATTCTTTCAATTACTTGTTATATAAATTTCATGTAACTCCTATAGTTTATTATTTATTAATAGGCAAAAATGTAAAAAATATTAATTTTTTTCTCGCAAATTAAGAACTTTATGAAAAATATGTTTTAATAAAACTTGTTCAGTTTCTCAATCTCCTTTGTTTGAATGGTTTTGTAAATTTTTTTATATTTAGAACAGATTTTTTTGAATGAGTTCTTCACAAATTTATTTATACAAAGTGATTATTAATTCCAAAAAATAGCTATTACACATTTTGAATTAATATCTATAAAATTATTTAATGCTTAATTTAAAAATTACAAATTATATAGAAAACACTGATAAAATTCAGGTTGTATAATTCTAATTAAGTTTGAGAAAATTCGTTACCATATTCGCACAATACATTAAACAGCTATTATCGTTATTTTAATGTTCATGTTAAATCAGTTTCTTACTGAATTATCCACTGAATTATCCATAAACTATATGGTTTATTTTTTATTTTACTGGAATTACCGTTGTGTCACTTTCCAATTTGTGATGATAGAACAATAGTGTTTTATGAAATACCTTAAGAACTTACTTTATTTTGTAATGGGTAATTTTAAGAGTTCAGTGTTTATATATCCTTAGATAATATTTTTCAATCACGCTTACAAGCTCAAAATTAATAAGAAACAATTTATTTATAATTCACTATCAAAGCAATTAATTTATTTAATTTAGAAACGAAATAAAATTTGAAAAAACGAATTTATTTATTTATTTATATAGCTTTACATGTCCACTTAAAGAAATATTCTAAAAATTTTATAAATATACAAACACTTAACAAACACTATCATATGTTTTTAACCACTATAATTTATTATAGTATATAAATATATAAATTATAGTGGTTAAAAACATAATAAGCCACATAGTAACGGTCGCAACCATCATTATTATCAAACACTTAACATTTTAGAGCAAGGAATATGAGAGCGGAGAGAAAGTTACATTCGTTGTTTTAAAAAATTATAAAACATCAATCCAACACTAAATTTAACTAAACAACTCAAATTATTTAAGATAGTGGCAATTGAAGTTGCCGAAACTAATCAACATAATAAAAAATCTAGTTTTATACAAACTAAGTTAAAGTGTTTTATTAATAATTAAGAAACCATTAATTTATAATTATTAATTAAACAATTATATTATAACACAATTGTATTTCATAGATAAGCAAAATAACAGTTGAATAAACTTGAATTTAATATTATTTAGGTCAACTGAAATCTGAACCACTAGAAATTGTCGTAAATATTACGAGTAATAAATATCGCACTAGTTCGGCTATCAGAGTTATGCTAATAATCAAACTGTATTATATAATTATCACTATAGTTGCACAATCACACTACATACAAATGCCAGGAGATGCATTTTAGAAACTATTACGCGTCGTTAAATTTTGCCGAGCAATCAACGGAGCTAATTACCCTATTTAACTTTTCGAAACAATATGAATTCTATTCTTCTCACGATTGCAGAATAAATGAAGATTTTCGAAACAACGCATTAGCATATAAATGCCGAGATCTGTAACGAAAAAAAAAAATTATGAAATTTTAAATATTTAAAATGTTTTTCAGTATATTTTGAATGATTTTTTTAATAGTAAAAATATGGTTAAAGAGCTTCTTTTACAGGGTACTCAGAGGCACTCTATTCGAACGTATAGATATGTTTGTGCGTTGAATAATAAATAATGACTTTGATTTTAAAATATATCTTAACTGTAATATCTTTCAAGAGTAGGTTGTCATAATGTTAATGATAAAATAACATTACCATTTTAAGGACACAGCCTAATCGAAAGAAAAATAATTTGTGTGCATTATAAAATCCACGGTATAAGAAATAAAAGAATATCATTACAAACTAAGTAGTTAATAGGATGTGGCAATTGCGCTACAGATGCTCTTCCAGATGTAGCACAAATTCTAAAATTACATTTCATCTGAGGATTTATAAAACTGAAAATAGCACAGATGTTTTAAAACTAACAATAATTCAAAATGTAATTGCTTCCATCATCAATCATACTAATAATAATCTAATTAACTTAAAAACCATATCCATTAAAGCTGATAATAACCGCAAGTACTAAAATAGTCATAACAGAAATTCCAAAAAATAAGTTTATGGGAAATCTCAATATTTCTATAAAGAAAAGTCACACCATTTTCATATGGAAATTTAACCAAATGTTGGAATAGTCATAACAGCAATTCCAAAAAGTAAGTTTAAGGGAAAACCTCAATCTTTAAACTTCTATAAAGAATAGTCACATTATTTTCATATGGAAATTTAACCAATTGTTAGAAATATTCATAGTATGAACCGCACGAAAATAATTAGAAGGTCGAGCCGAAAACAGTTAACGAGCATGTGGTCTAAATTAAAAACCTCATCAAACGAAATGACAGAGACACGAAAACATAAAAGATTTGTAAGGAAGTAAGCAGTAAGCGAGTAAAAAAAATCGGAGATTAAAAGGATTTCGTATAAATGAGAAGCAAATTCAATTTTATGTATTATATAGAATTTTATTATTAATCAAATTTATCTGCAGATAAAGCTAAATGAAAAATTGATTCGCTTTATTTCCCTCATTGGTGATGTCATGTTTTTATTATATATTATATTCTCTTTTATTATTGGTTACACAAATAACATGTAGCTTATTTCAGATTAAGTGACATGTTATGAGTGGTTTTTCGCTTTAATTCGATGTTAAAATCTAAAGATAATTAGAATTATTAGATTTAGATAAAAAAAAATCGATGTTTTGTTCCATAACTTTTCTCCATTTTGAAGGAAATCTCATTATTTCACGATTGAAGAAGTATTCGTTCCTATTCATATCATTTTCACACAGGTTTTTCTTGATGGAAATCAAACTCTTCCCATTGGCCGTCTCTGTTCGATTGCCTGTGCTTTTATTTGGTAAGTGTTTGTCATAGGGGATGATTCGCTTCCAATCCCACGAAACATACAGAAGAAGCATTTTGACCGTTAATTCGGGGTTAGCAATCGTTTGGATCAGCTCTTTGTGATTGGAACACAATAATTTTTGGCTGTTGTCGTATGTGATTCAGTTTCCAAAAAGGAATCGATTTCGATGCATTTTATGAAATTTGTTTTAAACAGTTTTCTGGTTACTTCTTCAGTTACTGGGCATTGGAATTATTGCTCACATGTCGGCCCGACTAGATATTTTCCATGATTTTATCGATATTTTCAAAAATTGCTCTAACAGAATGTGCCTCATCGTTGAAGTACATATTACTAGAAGAGAATCGTTGGAACTGCCACTTTGCTGTTGCATTCGTTACTGTATTGGGTCAATAAAGGGCTCAATATTTTTTTTTGGTCGCGTACTCCGGCTTTTTACCACCAAGGTGTTACTGAACAGCAAATTTTCTCTATTTACCTCCCCTCTGAAACGTTATAATACACAACTCACTTGATCAAACTCAAAACCTCCAAAGAACTTTTCTGAAGCAAATTACCAGATGAGGTTATCTAAGAGAAACCAAAACTGTCGTGAAATATATTTTTGGAAACCAGAAAAATCATCAGCTAGTGTAAAAGATATATGAAAAATATATAACCCCGTAGAAGATTTGGATATTATTTATTAACTTCTATAAACAGATGATAGAAATTGGAAATGAAATACTGATCAAATCGGCTGTCAGGCTGCAACTTCATCTGTACGTTATCATTAAATTTATCTAAAAATGATTTATCTCGGTAGAATAATCGCTAAAGGAGAAACGTTTTGGTTGGCTCAACATAAGCTTCAATGGAAGGCCTTGTTGAACAGGCTTAAAAAATGTGAACTCTTGGCTAAAGTCGCCGGTAACGAGAACCCATTTGCCTTATAAGTCCCAACCCAACGGAAATTCCAACTGGCTTTGATGCTCGTACTTGTTGATTGTATCTGTGAGAAAAAATGCAGCCATTGGTTCAAGGGAGTTCGATGTGGTTCAGGTAAAAAGCCCTATCATGATCCTGCCAGTCGTTCATTGTCGGAACTAGATTGCTCATAACTGTAATTATAAATCTTTAAAAAAAATCTATATTTCAATTCGATTATCACAGTGCTTCTCGTGTAATAATAGAGATAATATAATAACTGTTTAAAATAATATTAAACTTGTTCTTAAGTTATTACCCATGTAAATGAATGCTTGACATTGGCAGAAATTTTTTAGATATCATACTTTTTATTTATTTTTGTGGCTGCAGTTTCGAAAACTTTGGCTTTTTATTTATTTATTTATTTATTGGTACTTTATCAGGCTTGCTTTATAAAAATAATTCGAAATATATAAAACAGTAAACAAAACCATACAAATAATTTCGTCAGCAAGCTGAACGGCGGAGTTCACCCTTGAAGAATGTTCTTCCACTCTAACCTGTCGGCCCTCTCCTTCACTGCATCATTATAGATGAACTCAGCTTCAGATACATAAATTTAAAGCAATAAATGCTTATTTCAGCTTGTCATTGTCAAACTACTAATATTTTAATTTACGGTGAAAACATATACCAAACATTATAATGTGTTTAACAAAGAGGGGAATATTAACTGATTTTGAAATAAGACATTTGTTTGGTTTCATATTGGTATATTCAGTTTCCTGACACGTATTTCGGTTAATGACGAGAATTCTCAAAGGAATTACAAAATTAACTTATTTTCAAACTAATTTTGTAATTCCTTTAAGAATGGTCGTTATTGACCGAAACACGTGCCAAGTAACTGAATATACCAATATGAAACCAAACAAGTGTAGTAAACAAAGTATTTACCGTAAAGAAGAAGATTTTAATGGCCTCTAGTAAAACCATTTTCAAACCCTATTTCCGTGAAGAGGATAGCTTTGAGTACAATGACAAGCTAAAGTTGTCAAAACTGTAGTTACAAAAATAAATAAAAAGTATGATACCTACAAAGTTATCAGTTTTATTTGTGTGAGAGTTTGTTATTTAATCATGGAATTGATCATTTCTATAATTATCGTAGCTCATTTATCTGCATCAAAATATTATATTCGTGTACGGATGAAATTATTTGTGGTTAAATCTGTTGTTGTTTGTTAAACATGTGTGATGCGATTTTTAATTTCTTGCAGTTGCTACTTTCATATGAAACAAAAGTATCTAGGGATTCTAATAAATAATTCAAAGAATTTAGAGAGATTCTTAACACAGGGTATTTTCTACCTGTCAGTGTGCCAGTTGAAAACAGTGAGTGAGACTCCTCTGGAACGTAGCAAGTCTGAAGGAAAGGATGATGGTGATACTGGATAAAAAGCTGTACGTCATACATGAGCGTGACAAGCTGCTTATACGCGTGTCAAGCTATTCCTGCTCAACTTTCCCATTTACGTCTCCTTCAATCACACCATCCAAGCAGAATTTGATAACCTTATCCAGAAAGAAATACAAACATTGAATTTGTATTGTGAATTGCATGATTTTGAATTCCTATTTACCTGCTAAGGAATGTTAGCCTTTTCTGCAAGACATGGGGATTGCACGCAGTGTCATCGTACTTCACTCAGTTGTCACCAGAGCTTTTGCCAGTTTTTACTCCTCATGCTCCAATTTCTGTCATTTGTAACTTAAAATTATGGATACATTTCAAAAGTATTATATCTCTATTAGTACCTCTTAAATCCTGTGTTTTACGGTACATGTGCAAATTATCTGATCTTCGGGCACCAACCATCAAAAGTATGGCTGAACTATGTGTGGGCGAGGCTCTGCCAGAAGTTGAAGCAGCCCCTCATCATATGCCAGGTTGGTTGATCAATAACAACATTATTTCTCATATTTTTGAACAAATTTGCACGTTGAGGTCATTAAACAGAGCCACATCATTGTAAACTGTTTGGCTATGGAGGGACGAAAAACCTGTGAGCATATGGATATTATTAAAACACTGTGCTAAACCAGTAAACGATTTATTGCCAGAATTGGTAAAACATCTGTCAGCACTTCTAGCTATCCATCTCTATAGTTTGTTGGATAAGCTTGAACCAAAAGATCATAACAAACAAACTTTGTATTCGGCATCTGTTTTAATAAAATTTATATGGACAAGAGGTGGTGCAAGTAGAGTTGCTGGTCTGATTAGCAGCTTATGCTGCCCGTATAACACTAAATAAATAAAATAAATGTGGCAGCTCATCAGAAAATAGTGTTAGTTTGGATCTTAGTAATTCAGAAGAGGAACACAGAGGCAGCGGTGGGCAGTAGGTGTAAAAATTTTGATTTCTCAATTTCTCAAAAGCAAATGGTAAGGTCGTGGTGATTTCTTCCTCATTCATTGTTTTCGGACGAAGGGCTGCTAATCAGCTGATGGAAATCCGCCAGCGCCGACGGCTTCTTTCAGGAAGGACATAAATTAGGGCGTCCAGATGGGCGACATCCCGGGGCGACGAGGGTAGCGATTATTTGTCCAATTTATTGCAGACAGGCAGTAATTCTGAAATAACTAAACCGAACAGTCAAAAACAAAATAGACGGGGATATTGCATTGGATGGTAGTGAGGGTCCCAGTCTATGTAGTTGTAGTCATGTCAGAAGAATAAGTATATGAAGTTGAGCAGCTAACGAGTAGTAAAAATGAGATCAATGTTACTTCTGAAAAAGAGCCTGCTGAGAAGAACAAAGGAAGTAAACCGTAAAGAGATGTGCTGGTAGAAAGAAGATAATAAATATAGCAAAGGAAATGTCAGAGGGTGTTAAAGCAATAGCTTCAAGTAGTTCACAAGATTAGGGAGAGATTAATGATACCATTTTCAAATTCAGAAAGAGGAGGAAGCGATTGTGAAAAAACAGAGTTAAGAAAATTAGAGTGAAACAAACTAGGCGTTAAGATATACCAGAAATAGAAACTTTAAGTGATTTTGAAGCAGACGTGATAAAGAAATCCAAAGAGCCGCTCTAAAGAAAGCTGCGAGTTTAATTTTACGAGCAAAAGGTGATAGTTTAGTAGAAGTTAACGTGCTGGAGTTATTAAGTGGTGACGAGGCTGATGTTAAAGGTGATGCTGATGGAAGTTACTCCTCGAGGATCAGTAATAAATTGGAAAGAAATATAGCTGCTGATGGTGAAGATTTGGTCTGTGAGGAAAAGCTGGATCAACTTGCAGAACACGCACAGTTTAATCTGCACGATATGACGTGTGATGTGAGATTAGACCGCAGACTCTCGGCATGCTTCACAGTTGGAAATGCGTGTCAGCTAGGGAACACATTGCTCTGGGATCTATTGCAAGATAATAAAATTGGTCAGTTGGGCGAAAGGCTGGCTTTAGAAGCTGAAAAGACCCTTTGCAATATCTTGTGTTATAATACTGATAGGATAATTAGGATGAAATTTATCGAAGGATGCCATCATAATTTGGCAAATAATACGTCTGTGAGTCTGTGATAGTTTCCTTACGTTTACTACCTAAGTTATTGACATAGTTTCATCAATTCAGAAATTTGGACATGCATCATGTCACCCATTGGGCTGAACGTCAATATTATAAGATGGCCAACTTCTTTAATAACCTGAAGACATATTCGGCCATAGAAGTCCTTCTGCATTTCCTATCACCAAAAATTGGACAAAAAACCATATTAAAGGCATATAAAAGATTCCAGATGTGCATAAGGATTGCAGCCTTCCAAATATCATGGAACAAGAAGGGTTAGAGTGGAAAAACATAATTTGTCATTGTGAACTTCGCCCGTGCTTCTTTCGTCCAAAATTTTGAGTATGATTTTTGTAATAAATTTGTTTTTATGTGTATTATTTTAATGAAAGAAGACCAAAGTACTGAATAAATAAATAAATATAAATTATGTAAAGTATGTAAATATTTTCATAAATCCTACATTGATTTATGAAGTCAATTGTTGTTTTATATTTAGGGTAAATGTACTAATTAATGTGTTCAAAGGAAGTCAAAAGTTCTATCATTGATTGAAATATTGTATTGTATAGAATTATTAACAATGCATCATAAAAGCATTTACAACTATATTTTTAGAAACATTGTAGTAAGACTTAATATAAACTTTTATTATTATTATTTATTATGTGAGGAAAGAATTTACTTAGTTATACTAGATTCCTGTAGGAAATACAAACAAAATAGTAATACAACTTTCATATCACTCTATTCTGAACCATAAAATGTTACATTCATTACAGTTAATCCGAAAAAAAGTTCCTTACATATAAAAATATATTATAAATTCTATGGCAATAATTTTTGTGACTACAATTCTTACCACGATTATTATCAGACTTTCTTACAATTTTTTCTTAGAAATACTTACACAATTTTAAAAATACTAAAATCGAAGAATATTTAAGGATCGATGAGTGAAATAATTGTAATTGTATTGAGTTTCTCTAATGGTTAGATCGTTCTTCTATTACGGACATTAGAACCACTATGAGTATAGCATTGGAGGAGAATTAGTCTTGAATCCTGGATGTCAATGGGTTTGTTCTATTTCTATATTGAATATATGATTATGATTAGCTTCAAGTATTTGTAGTTCTGGAAATCTAAAGATGGCGTTCAGTAGTAAAATGAAAGTATTTGGCAAATCCAATTCCAACTTTGTTATCTAACTGTGTAAGAGAATCAAGTCGGTTACAAGACAAAATTAGAAGGTGATTTTGTAATGTTGTTTCCACTCAAATTGAAACACGATGGTGTGAATTATCAAATTATCAAAATTTTGATAAAATGAATTATTCTCCTCAGCTTTGTTATATCTTCAAATGACCCTGATGAAAGCCCTTCCTGCCAATTTATGACAAATCATAAATTTATTAATAGACCAGGTTTATTGTTGAACTGGTTGACTTTTGTGATTTCATTTGATTCTTCAAAAAGGTTTTTCTTTCGATAATTCTAATAATATTCTTGGATAATCTACTAACAGGAGAGTCTATTGATACAATACTTAACTTAATAATAATTCTGAAGGAAGTTAAAAGAAACTTTATACACTTTTGGCTTTTCTTTAATATTACTAACGATATATTTTCTCATCTCCAGTATTGAAAAATCTAATCAAACTCTGGTTTTCCTACATCATTAAAAAACCTGATTAAAGCGATTCCTGCTAATCTGGTAGACTTTATCGGTTCATCCTTGGCTCAGGATGATTTTTGATTATATCAGCACCAAATAGCTATTTGTGAGCTATTCGTTACAACTGCTTATGATTATTTCTTCGCCTGAAAAAGCCAGTGTGGTAAAAAAATGGTAGCGAATAGCTCAATCTAATTAATAATAAGTGATTGATTTCCAAAATGTTTATTTCATTCACTACAATTTTTTCCCCACACTGTGGCTTCTTCAGGTGAATAATTTACATTATATAGCTTAATAAACTTTCGATCAAAAACATTAATTCTGACAATACTTGCAATACAACATATCACGTTTACCTTTTCACTGATAGTAGCCCGGATATATCCATGTGTGGGTCGTGTTATCGATATGCGCGTCGTATCACGTCCTGGCACATTTCTCTGTAGTTTCTCCACATTGTAAGTGTGCCTCCATCCGAAAATTTGAACGAGTTTCTCAGCCACTTCGGTGCATTTAGGTCCTACGTATGACGTGTGACAATTATCGAACATATCATCACAAACGGGTCGGGTTTCACGAATTACTGGCGAGAGAAAATTCAATTACTATTCGTGCTCGAGCGATTTGCGTTCCTGCTTGGAAATGTGAACACTCTGGAAGTGCGCCCGTGAATGACATAAGATGTTTTTTTATTGATTAGTATTCAATACCGACATGTAGATATTGTAGAAGCGCCTAGAATCTGAATGACTAACGTACCATCTTTGCGTTGTAAGATAAACTTCTTCCAAGTTAATACGTATGTGTTTATTAAAGTTGTCCGATATGGGATTTCATGAAAACTGAAGCACTCATTAAAAAAAGGCATGTGAATATTACTAATAACGATGGGATTTGATTTGGAAATATATTTTCGATTCAAAAAGAGTTTTTTTTTAAATAAATGAATATATCGTTAATCTAAAACCTATTTGGCATTCGTGTTTAACAAATTCATCAACTAACTACACTTGATGATTAATTGAAGTCAAATATAAGTTTAAATATAAAAATTATAAAAATGAATTCTTATACACTCCACAATATTTTTAATGTTAATGGGTCATGTAAGATATTTTGATTTGTGCTTGGAATAAAGTATAATTATAGAAACATAATATTCTCGATTTATAATGTATTGTGATGATTTGTTTCCAGAATTCAAATAAAATATAAATAAATAATAAACTTTTGAAACTCTTTTAAATAAATAAAAACTATGTTAGAACGTAGTGTTAAAGTCATCTTTGTTTTATAACTTGAGATTTTTCAAAAATTATTTTTGGAAATGCGTTTTGGTGGTTATTACATGACGACGAATTATTTGAATGGGTCTTATTAAGTTTGGGCCATAAGTTGTAGTGTTGGTAATTACTATGAAAAGGTACAAGGACGTTTTAATTATTTTTAATCTATTTTAGTAAATATTAAATATAACAAAACACAAATAACCACTCAATAATGTTTATCTATGACTAACAAACCGAATGGATGGTAGGTACAATAAAAACCAATTACCTCTACAAGCATTGCACTTTACTTATCAAGGACGGTGTATGTGAGGGTTCTTGAAAGCAAACACGAAACGCCCCTTTTGTGTCGCATACTTCATTCCGGTGCTACGAGCTGAACAGGATTGAAGAAATATCTTAACGTACGGCTTATAATCGCAGGCAATTGTAATTAAGGATTAATGAATTGTTTAATTAACATTTAATGATAGCTTGGGCAGACTAATTATTATTACGGTATCGTGTTTTATTCTGTTGTATATCTCTTATTGGCTCTGAAATAATGGCGCATTGGAATTTTGATTTGAAATCATAACATTCAATTTAAATCCAAAGATTTAATTGCCCAATTTGTTAATGGAATAGTTTTAATTGAAACCTGGTTTTTGTGGTTTTGTTGAAGAACGGAAGTATTATTTCACTTTCTAAAGGATGCAATTTCTTGCTTTCGAGCTAGGTAGTAAAAGTATATTATTGATAAATATATGTCATCAATGTAGCCATATAATTGGTAAGACGTTTATGGTTTATATTCTGAAAAATATGAGGCTAGGTGTTGAATTTATAAATGAAGTAATTTTATTGTTCAATTTGATTAATTTTTGGTCGTATGACGTAAACAATGAGCTGAGTTATTAAATGCAAGAAGTTAATTAATATATTCTTTGGTGCAATATAATTCTATAAGAAATTTATTTATGTTATAAAACTATTGGTGGCCACATTTTTCATTAGTTTTCTTATGAGGTCATGGAGTATATTCGCTATAGATACTCCTTAATTAAGAGTGATGTAGTGTTAAATCTTAGTTTCATACTTTCATTAATTGCACTTATAAAATATACCAAGTTGATTTAAAGGAATACATTTTATAATAGAATTTTGAGGGTATACTACTAGGATAGAGTTCATTTGCAAAATGATCTACCAATTGTTTTCTTCTTTTATCTTCTATTTATTTTCCATACACAAAGATATAAAAATAATAAAATCTGAATTGCCTTTTATTGCCAGTTATTTTTTCAGTATTTCTAATGCCAATTGTATTCATCGCATAATATTCACCGGTACTTATTGCCATGCAGCTGTTTGTAATGCTATCTGCTAACCGTAAATAATCGCCAATACGCCACATGAATATCGAATGACAATCCTTTCACACAAGAGTTTAACTGTCAATATCCTGACGGGCAGCGCCTAAACGCGCAATTATTACCAAAGCAGCTAGCCAATATAAATGCCAGGCGAGTGTAATAACTGTTGTTTGTATCGCTTTTTTTTGGTATAAAAACAGTTAACTCACTTTTGCTTTTTAAGATAAGAATAAGGGTACGAACAGAGTGCGAGCGTCTGGCAGTGCGATGTGCGCGGCTTCGTTTTTTTAACACGTACTTACGCTTCGTGGCACTCTGGACGACTCAGGACGCCATCATGCGTTAGCACGTGTTTAACATGAAGGCCGCACGCACCCGCACCGCCAGACGCCGGCACTCTGTCCGTACCCTAATAATTTAATTTCAAGCATAAAAGCAAGTTCAATCAACTTGTCCGAGAACATACCTATAATACAAGAAATGTAAGAAACTATGATTATATGATAATATAGAGCTTCAAAAGGATCATATCCTAATCCATTATAAAAAATAGTATATATATTAGTTATAAGTATTTGTAAAAATTAATAAATCGAATATAAACATGTGGTAATATCAAAATCATTTACATATCAAGTCAGGTAATATAAAGATTAACCACAAGATTTCCTGTGCCAGCATTATAATCACTATATTAAGGAAGGCGCCGGTAATGTTTGGCTCCCGATGTCTTTATAACTCGATTCTTTTTAATCCTTAAATATGCAGTACTAATGCAAGGAAATCAAATTACCATGATCTGGTAAATTTAAAGTTATTACTACTGCATAAATTTCAAACGAAAATTCGTGCCCACATCAATGGTTTTCTGTAAACCCATAATATAACTGATTGGGATTGCATAATGATATATTTTCACATAACTTAAAAAGATATAGACTGGTACACCTCTACAGATATTTTTATAATATTTGTTGAAATCCAAATCTAAAAACACCACAAACAGATTAAAATTATTAATTCGAAAATGTTCACAAAAACAAGACGTTCTTATATATGTAATCTATAGACGATTATTGTGATACACACATGCTTCACCATTAGGATTTGTAGTGAGATGAAGCATTATAGGTAATCACAGTCAATGATAAGCGTAACAGCATTCGTTTTTATATGTTTATGGTTTCATGGTATAGCAGGTGATGATTTTAATAAACACTTGGTTAGGATGTACTCTACACCTACCAAATTCTTCCAATCTGGCACCTTCTGATTATCATTTATTTCGGTCTCTAAAGAATTTTTAGACCGTATAATTTATACTTTGAATGAAGTGTTGGATCAGTTTTTGGCCAACAGAGAAACATTTTATGAGCGTGAAATGAATCCTGTCAGAAAAAAGTATTAATTTATTAAAATATTTATTCACTATAAGATAATCGTTTTTTCTTTTAAGAAAAAAAAATAACAATTACTTTTTAAACAACCTAATAACATTTTGATAAGAATTTTCCGTTTTATAATAAAAGCGCTAGTCTCTGTGGTTTATCAGAGATATAATTAGAAATGTTAAATTAAAATATTCCAACGAATGAGAAGGCTAACAAAATCTCAAATCACTAATGCATAGACGGCGTACTTATCAAAACTAAGCAACATCTCAAATTTAAATCTAAAACCTTTGGAAATTTGTCTGATAAGAATTTTCTCTTAGCTTATTCATGAAGCTATAGTCCATCCGTTGGATCTTCCGTCCTACGTCACAAAATATCGCTTCGAGAAACGACACAAAAACATTCAGTCTTATAAAGTAAACCAAATGCGTTAGAAAAAGAACGCACTGTAAAACTTTCGTCGTTTTTTGAAGCGATAGTTTGTGACGTAGGACGGAAGATCCAACGGATGGACTATAGGAAACTTTCTTCACCGCAAGTGATCCTTAACTGTTTCGCCTGAACTTTTTCTCAATCTTCAAAATGACACAAGCAACTATTACGAAAGCATATTCTGTTAGAGATTCACTGACAATATGCAATGCCAGAGAAACCAATAACTAAAAAGGTTTAGTAGAATTAAAATAATCACTTATTTTTGGAGATGAAGTAACACCAAGTTTTCTTGAATAAGGCTATTAATATATGTGTGAAACCCTTTAATATTCAATCTTGTTCTAAAACAACAGCATTTCTAAATTTATGGAAGACTGCAGTTATCATTTAAATACTACTAAGTTTGCTGAGGTTTTTGAATATGTGACCTATTTATATAGAGTATTTTTTTAGTTCTTGAATTTTGCAGTTTGTTAATGATTACCTTGTAATTGAAACTAGTCAAGGGAAATAAAAATATAAGTGGTATAACAAAGTTAAGCGTTTTCTTTATTTAGTTTTTTAGTTTTTATTAGATGCACCAATAAAAAATATTATAATTTTTATATGGTGGCACTACTGTTTTTGTTAATACTTCTTATCACAATCAATAATGGTCATAATAACTGAAATGATGTGCTATATTATGATAATAATCGATAATAACTTTCATTTAAATCGAATAATGCATTCAATAATGTTATTAACAAAAGGAATATTTTTTGAAACTTTGGTGACTAATTCTGGCTTAACCGTAAAATTTTGGATGTAGATATGTTGTGCTAAATCATCATATTTTGACGCCAGAAATCTGTGGTGAACTCCTGGATACGGTTTCACGTCTATCTCTTGGAATTTTTCTATTGCTGAAAACTACACAATCCTTCGAAGAACCTTCCAGTTTAGCTATAAAATGTGGTTTCCCATCAAGCCTTACTACTTTATATAGGGAATTGGGTCTTCCTCTTTTCCTTGATAGTCTTCCCCCTCTAGTATTTCCTACTAATTTAAAATTAGCTGTGTACTAAATTTCTGGAGTTTCACTTTGGTTTTATGTTTTTGTTCTAAATTTGTTTGTTTGTTGGTTCTAAATTATGAAACTGTTGATAACACTAATTTATAACAACAAAAAAAAGTTTTTGCACCGCGTGAGGGTGTCTTTGAAAAGGGTAACTGGTACAATAATGGTCCGCTCTATCCACAGTTTTTTAGCAGAATAGTCAATGATTGCTACCGGTTTTAAATTTTTTTCTATTGTTGTTGATACGCCCAGCTTTATATCTGTCTACAGCTTACAAATTCGCATTAAGGAAAGAAGACACCATGTGGACAATTCTCTTATCATTCCATGTTTGTATACATTTTTTAAAATTATTTGTAAGTTCTCCAATCAGTTATATTCACACATTGGATAAATAAATAAATATCAATATCATGCTAAAGCAGTTAGATTTTGAGTTGTATATGCTTTGATTTGGTGAGTTTTCAACTTCAAGTATTTTTTTTAGTAGATTTGGCACATTCTTTCGACTAGGCATTACAGTTGAACCTTCAGCTTTTGCAACTCTTGAGCTAGTGGAACACTTGTATAGAATCTGTCGGAAAGTAAGTGAATATCGTTTGTCCCAGTGGAAATAAGTAGTTTATTCACAAGATGGAGTACAATTCTGGATGTAAATGCAAAATCACTTCGGTCCAATTTTTACGTCGTTTATTTGCCAAAATACGGCTCAAATGCAGAAATGTATCCAGTTGCACTGTCCCCAAAGCATACACTCTTATCCCAAATTGCGGCGTTTGCAGATTATAAACTTTAAAGATCTCTGTCTCTTTGAATCTAACAGTGGATTCATCAACCGCAATTAATACATCTTTTCATTTGGAAGCCGGATATTACACCAGATTTTAAGTTTTGTGACCTCTAGTCTTTGGAGAATTTCTCTGATTGATATGCAAACTCCAAAGTAATTGGTAAAACCTCGTTTTTGTCATAACATCCGTAAAAAATTTAAGCGTCGGTTGTCACCCGACAACCGAGTTTACAGCGCTAGTAAATCAATGTCAGAGATGAGTCGACATACGAGTGCTAGGGTTAAAGTTGTAATTAAGTCAGATTTTCAAAAATGTGTGTTTATTTTCACTACAATTGTTTCGCAAATTTATTACTTCTTCAGGTGAATGAAAGTTTACAATTAAATCAGAAAAAAATATGCAAACTAAGCCAATTTCATAATTGAATCTACTGTAGATGGTGTACTGGTTTTAATCAAAAGGGCTAACCGATTATTAGATACATTTTTAAAAGACCTAAATAAAATCCATAAAAACATAAAATTTACAATTTAAATAGAAGTGGAAAAATCAATAAACTTTCTAGACCTAACAATCCAAAACGTGATGAATAACACAGTTTTTCTATTTACCATAAACTAATCAATTTTATAATAAAGCTATACTGAAGAGATCGAAAGATCGAAACACGTGTCTGCAGATGATTATAAACTTGAATGCTAGATTTTTTTAATTGCTTTTTTAAATAATAAATTATTCCACCCCTTGCAACATAAACTTGCAGCCTACAGATCAATGATTCATAGATTATTTTCAATAGCTATGGAAAGCACTAATTTTAATAATGAGTTAAATGTTATTTATAGAATAAGAGAAAATAAAGGATTCCAAAAACTGACAATTGAAAAACTAGTTAAAAATAAAGAAACCCAGATTATAAAACACCTTATCAGTACCCTCTCTCCCTAATTTTTTGTGCACATTTATTATTTCATTAAAAAAACTATTTTTATTTAGTGGAAAATTTCCATTCAGTTCTTCATCTAAAAAAATTTCGATTGTGTTGATTTTGATTATACTTTTGATTGTTAGACAACTTTATTTCAATAATTATCTTTCCAATTTAGTTTATTTCTTCTAGGTGTTTTTCTGAACTGAATGGTTTGTAATAGTAGTAAGATTGGCCAAAAGAGTAAAAATAGAAATCCTCATGATGATTGAATATGGGTGGCGATAGGAAACGCACATATCTTTAATTTAATGATGCCCATCTAAATCGTAATCATATTTGTCAGTCTACAGTATCAAAGACTGAAACTGGATCAGTTCAAAACCGCAGGAACTGTTACAAATGAAGAACAATCTTTTAACAACCTAAAAAGGTTTCTATTCAATTGGCTAACAAAAGGTTGTTAACTTCCGTTAATAAGACCTTGATAATAAAATAAGTCTAACCCTTACAAAATCCATCCGGTACATAAAATATCCGAGGATTGCTTTGATAGACGTGCAATTTTGCAAAATTAGGGTGGACGCTATTGGAAACATAATTACCATTATGGATACCTCATTATATTTTCAGACGAAGCTACCTTTTGTTTAAATGGTACCATCAGCCGCCACAATATTCGTCCATCCACATTGAATGGAAAACCTTCACACTTATCATCCGAAAATTTCAATGGTGGTGGGAAATATATATAGGTCTATTATTCATATAATGAAATATTACATCTGCGGTATATTTCCAATAACTTCAGAATAATATTATTCCGAAGGCAGAAAGACCTCTGGTTGATAGCCTTTTGACAGATTAACACACTAACACCTCATTCTTTATTCATTATGTCAATGTTAATATCTAAAATTTGTCAATAAATATATGTATCTATCTATTATTCTGAATCTTATGGAACTCTTCTAACGTATAAATGCTCACAACCTTATCAATAAAAACATATGGGTTCAGCAGGACGGTACTCCTCCGCAGTATCGACTTCTGGTTCGCAACTACTAGGACAAAACTAATTCGAGACGTTGGATCGAAGGAAAAAGGGTGATTAAATGGCCCCATCAATCTCCAGACTTTTATAATTCTGGATTATCCTATAGGGCCATCGAAAATATCGAGTATTTGTTAATATAATAAGTCTCATACAGGGTGCGGCAATGTAATTCCTTTTTTTTAATATGCGCCCTTCAATCGGTTGATGTTGTAGCGGTTCTCTAGTGGTCCCGTTCGAGAGGGGGGATTATAAAGTTTTGTTCGGTCGCCATCATGCATTGGAACAGTGAGGAGCGTGCGTTTGCAGTTGAGGCCTAATTTTCGAGCGGATGTTTCGGAATCGCTAAAATTTAGCCCCGTTGACTCCTGGCCCAAATCGGAAAACAATTATTACGTTCAGACAAACTGCAAGTGTGACAAGAAGAAGAACTAAAGTACCTCGGGCCATTAGAACAGCTGACAACATTGAGGCAGTAAGAACTTCAGTGTTGCGATCACCACGGCGTTCTGTGCGCAAATACGCGTCAGCCCTTGGACTTTCGATCCGAGAATTTTTCATGATGATCTTCATTACCATCCTTACAAGATGGCGATTGTGCAGGATCTTTCTGATTTCAATTTTCGGAGGAACACATTTGAGGTTCTTCGCGAAGTCGTTCCTGAGGGCGCTATTGTTTTTTCTTAGTGATGAAGCCCGTTTTTAGTTGTGTGGATCCGTCAACAAACACAACATGCTCTACTGGACCGACCTTTGCATTCACTCACAGTATGGAGGAATTACTGGTCCTTGGTTCTTTGAGAAAAATGAAGTCGCAGTGTTTATACGAGTTGGACTTAGGGAACATTTGGTTTAAATAAGATGGTGCAATGGCTCACACTTCAAGAGCACCGATAGCTGTTCTCAGAGTACCTAATCTCAATTAGGGGCGTTTTGGAGTGACCGGCCCGGTCTCCCGATTTAGCTCCTTGTATTTTTTTTATGGGTTTTTTTTTGAAATCCCGTGTTTAGGTTAACCTTCCAAGGACCCTACAAGAATTGAAGACCAACATCTTGGAAGAAATTTCCAACATAACCCCTGCCAGACTGGCAAGAGTAATGACAAACCCCAGAAATCGGTTTACTCAGTGCATGGAGAATGGGGGATGACACCTACCTAATTTGATCTTTAAAACTATGTACACACAAACTTTATGTTTATTATAAAAAATAAATAAAAAAAGAATTAAGTTTTGAAAAAACTTGCACCCTGTATATTGGAAGATTTGAAACTTCGTATTTGCGTTTAAGTAGCTGCCATTCAAAATAACTGGACACAAAATTCTATTAACACTATACAAATATATTATTTTGTAGATAGTAACTAAATAAAACTTTTCTATTATAAATTCAATTTTCATGTGAAATAATAAATATTTTTGCACAAAAGTTGGCTGTAAAATGAAATTATTCATAGCTCTACAAAAGTTGTAAAATAATAAAAATCGAATTTCATTAAAAGACATTGACATCATATGTTAAAAATTATTGAAGTCATAATATTTTTGACTATGTTAGAAAGTGCGCAATAGAGAACAGAAATCGACCTATTCGAAGGTTTTGGGCGAAAGACGCACGGATACGGAGTTCACAATCGTAAATTATGTTCTTCCACTCAAACTCTTCATTTTCCACAATGCTGAGGAAGCAGATATACTCTTATACATTCAGAATTTTTTATAAATATTTGAATTCATTTTTCTGTCCCCTTTTCAGGAGAGTCTTTTTGGCTGTTTATGTCAGCATAACAGATATATATGTATATATTTATTCCATAGTTCTTTGAGTGTTCCTCAAGGGTTAAACATAGGGCCACCGTTATTTTTATTATATATATGTGTATATATTTATTCCATAGTTCTTTAAGTGTTCCTCAAGGGTTAAACATAGGGCCACCGTTATTTTTATTATTTATAGATGGCATATTTCAATTTTTTTAATACAACATTTATATTTCTATAGACAACTTTATTATTTTTTTTAAATTTCGTATGATATAAATTTTCTTGAATGTTTACTTGGTGGTACATTTTAATTTTTTAATATATATTCTTACTTACATTATTACATCAATATAGAAGTGTAAAGAAAAGGGTGTTTTTTGAATTGGATATTGGCCATGTCGCCAATCAACCAGTCATCGTCCGCCTGGGACTCGAACCCACAACCGCATGGCTCGTGGATAGACACTCTACAAGGGGTTTTTAACTTCTAATAACATCTATATAAGGCCTTGGAACGAAATTGAACAAGTACACAACCTCACATAGATTGAGTTCTTTCTAATAATGGTCACCATTAGTATAGCCCGTAAAGAGAGAAATCGCCAAACATTATGAATTGCTGCAAAATTACATCGTGGCGCAGAGAGCATACCGAAGTTTGCACAACTCACGAGTTGTGAAAATTTCTGCTCTTGCCTCTGGTGCTTGTGCAAACTCGGAATATTACAAAAAAACGCGCATTGTTCCTTGGAATGCATTAAATATAATTGCCGCGCATAATGCAACAATGTACATAATAACGCTTAACTTCGATTAAGACCAAGCACGTTGTAGAAAATGTGTCGTTTTTAAGCTGAACTCTAAAAAAAACGCAAAAGTATTAACGACACTGATTAGTATCAGATATATTGCGAAATAAGGTACGTTGGATTGTTTACGATTTAAAATTGTTGCACGACTAGTGAGAACGATTTCCAATTGAAGGTTGACTCACTCAAACTTGATAAATAGTAGTGATGGGCAAGATCGATCATCTGAAGGATCGATCAATCAATGATCGATCAGTTGAAGTATCGAGCCGCTCGATCGAAAAGATCGAGCCGCTCGGAAAGATCGAGCCGCTCGATCCGATCGAAAAGATCGAGCCGCTCGAAAAGATCGATCCGATCGAAACGATCGAGCCGCTCGAAAAGATCGAGCGGATCGAAGAGATCGAGCCGATCAGAAAGATCGAGCCGATCAAACAGATCGAGGGAATTCAGTTGATCAGAAAATCACTAAAAAAAAATAAGAAAATAAAACTACGTCATGAAACGTATCTGAAAAATTACAACCCCTCTAAAAAATCTTCTCTTCGAAAAACAGCTCCTTGTAAAATAATTCTTGGAAAATCACCTTACCCTCGTGGTTGTATAACGTTACAAAATTACTAACGGTGATTGAGAGCAATAATTATATAATAATTCTAATCATCACTACTAACAAAAATCACCCTGGTGGGGAAATTAAAAACAAAAATCCGTCATGGAAAATCATTCCCTTAGAAAACTAGGTTGTGAAACGTATCTGTAAAATCACAACTCCTTTCAAAAATCACCCCTCCGAAAAACCATCCCTTGAAAATCAAACACCACCGCCCCCCCCCAACAAAAAATCATCCCCCAAAAAAATGACCCTATTTTTCGGGGGGTAAAAATCTGTAAAAACATTATTGGAAAACCACCCTCTAATGACAATTTACCTGTTATTGATATTAAAACATTGGTATTTGTAAAATCACAACCCCTCTTAAAAATAACCCCTTCGAAAAACCACCTCTGTAAAATTATTCTTTGAAAATCATACCCCCCCCTAAAACAAAACACCCCCGCACAAAAAATACCCCCCAAAAAATTACACCTATAATACATATTTCATCCCCGAAAAAAAATCATCCCCTTCGAATATATGATACAAATTCTGTGGCCTGTTATTTTTTACTAGATTAAATCGTTTTATCGCCATTATTGGCATTACTTGAAAATAATTATTTCGTAATAATGAAACACGTTTTAAAAATGTATATTAAATTAAATTAAAACTTAGATACTGTAAAATTAACTTTTAAGATGAGTAACTATTCTGGAATAATTTCAAATCAATATCTTAAAAAGTTAAGTAAATAATGCTGAACGTTAAATACATCTTAAAAATACAAAGAAATCGACAAGGCCGCAAAAATGTGGACGTCGACAGATTCATCAATTTACACTCACTCAACGAAAATGAATTACGAAAGAATTAAGAAGACGGCTTTTATTACATTAATTACTAGAAGAAATAACTTATTGAATTTGTTATTTTCTACATATTACATACTGTCGGTGAGTTTTATGCGTACGTGAAAATATTTATATTAAATAAAACACTAGTTTGGCACTTTTTTCACTTGGTTTATTTTATAGCTAAATGTACATTTCGGTCACAAAGTGACCATTTTCAATAGCAAACTGAAAATTGCTATTGAAAATGGTCACTTTGTGACCGAAATGTACATTTAGCTATAAAATAAACCAAGTGAAAAAAGTGCCAAACTAGTGTTTTATTTAATATTACATACTGTATTTCTTTTTGTTAAATTATAAGTATATTTAGTAAATAAATAGCTATTATAAAATGAATCAACATAAATCTTTATTAAAAATGAATACTATTTAGTGACCATTATTAAATAACGTTAAAAATAACTAGTTACTTCTTAGTATAACCGTTATTGAAAAGTAATTATTTATCTGACCTCTACTGTCCAGTTATATTTTTAAGTGACCACTTTGATGAGAAGTACTATTTTGTTCATTAAATTAAATAATTACTAATTTGTTGAATTTAAATACGAGTAACAGTTGTCTATTAAATAGTTTATTACTTGACAGTACTTAAATTAATAATAATAAAAAGTATTTTTTAATCATATTAAATTAAAAATTAGAATCAGTAAGATTATCTTTTAAGATAAGTAACTATGAAAATTATGATACATCTGGAATAATTTTCAAATATTTATTTTCATTATCGTGAAAGATTAACCGTTGCTCGCTCTTATGGCCTAATAAAGGCTGCATAAAAGAGAATAACTTAAAGCCGATCAAAAAGATCGAGCCGATCAGAAAGATCGAGACGATCGAAAAGATCGATCCGATCGAAACGATCGAGCCGCTCGATCCGATCGAAAAGATCGAGCCGCTCGAAAAGATCGATCCGATCGAAACGATCGAGCCGCTCGAAAAGATCGAGCCGATCGAGAAAGATCGAGCGGCTCGATCACTTGCAAGTATCGAGCAGTCGATCTTTTTTGATCGATCTTGCCCATCACTAATAAATAGCAAAATTATCTCCAAATCAATTACGCTTTTTGATAAATTACTAATTTATGTTTCAGTCCATTATATGATTCATATGGCCTATTTAATATTTTTACTTTTAAATTTATACAACCTATAAATTTGTAGTTGAGTTGACTTCCAGATAATTACGTAGAATACTAAAGTATGCAAACCTATGGCAGTTAACTATTTGTTTTTCGCGAGCAATTTCATTGTAACGACGAACAACATTAGTTAACAATGCCAATAATATTTGACCCTCGCAAAAGCTGATCTGGCACAATAGCCATTAGTGCTTGTGGCGTACACTTTTTTTAATAACAACACATTTATTTTATAATCTTATAATACATCTTCTACTCTTGCAAGTAATTACACGGAATATAATTACACTCGACAGCAATATATCTGATGCTTGTGCGACACACCGCAAAAATACGAGTTTTGTTGTTTATATTGCGGAAATGACTTAACTCAGTTTCGCACGTGCACCACAATTAAGCAGTTTGCGTCTGAGCGCTTCCGAGAAGCACTAGAATTTCTACAAAAGGATAATTACGAGGTTAGCACCATTAAAAGAAAACGCTATCGGGAATTGGAAAAGTCGACGTTTCCCTGGCACGTATAGCCTTATTTAATCTGGAAGTGTTTAACCTACTTCAGGCGAACTGAAGAGTAAATATTTACGTAAGGCTTTTTTTACAGTATCTTTACCTTCTACTTTTTTTAAGGTAAATAATGGGAACGTAAATACGCCCGATGAAGGTAATTGTACAAGGAATATCAATAAAATTTCAACAGCAGATTAAAATTAGATAATTCTAGAACCATAGAAGCGTATATATGTTGATATAACAATCTTTTAAATTATAACTAAGCACTTATTTTTAATTTCAAAATCCAATTATCTACGGAATGATAACCTATGTAATTGTGTTTCTTATTAAAATAAGGCAAATATTAATAGTAAAGAGAACACGGAGAATTCTTGGACTCTCACAGGAATATGGGTTAGAGTGGGAGATCATCGGACAGCATGAACTCCCCTCAGCTTCTTCTGTCTAAAATTTTTGTATGTTTTGCATTTTTTTATATGTGTATTTTGTTGGGAAGAAAGCTAAAGCATAATAAATAAATAAATGTATTCAGCAAAATCTAGGTTTTGAATATGTTATTTTCTCCTGAAGATGTATCTGATTGCTCCGAAAATTTGAGACTAAACAGCCACTAAAACTTCTTGCAAGAAATAAGTCCATTAATTTTCTTCCACCTGGAAGAGATTTAGGTCTTCTGAAAACTTTGAACACACATACAAATTCCTTAACCTTTCCTGAGATGGGAAACCAGCAAGGATAGATAATATCATAAGGAAATGATAAGAGAATTTCATTATATGATTTTTGATGTACAACCTTAACAACTTGGAAATCTTCTTTAAACAAAACATTCCTAAATATTTGTACCAAAATCTGCGTTAGTGTAATGGTGCTCGTTCAATTGTTCTCAAAGAAATTTTAAAGCATAGTTTTATAAAGTCAAATTCTTAGTGTGAAGAATCAGGGTAATAAGAAAAAATTGTTTGTAAAACAGTTACAATCTTTGTGAGAACCATTATCTACAAATTATCCAGAAATAATTTGCTAATTAATCCAATTAATTCTATTCAGTACATGCTTTTCTAATACGAAGAAACCCAACTCTATAACACTATAATTTGTGAAGTACTCAAACATTAACATTAGACTTCTTAAGTGGCAAAGACTGTTTTTTCGTAATTTCAGCTTATTTAAGCACACAACTCGATATAACCTTTGATTATTATCGTTGTATCATTTAATATCACTCTAATAAAACGTAGAAAACGATTGTATGACAATGAAAATTCTCATCTCAATTACATCGTAAAAACAAAACCTTTTATTTACCCGTCGCACTCGTTCTATATTACTTAAACTAACATTGTTAATGGCACCGGCTTGGTTAAACAATAGAAAGATAAGGCAAGATAGCGAGATAACAAAAAACGGGAAAGCCATGAAAATGCTTTCCAGTTATCCCTAACTTCAATTATTTTCATCACACGTTATCAGTGGTCTTATGTAAACACTCGCAGTGTCAATGTAGCCACAACTTATCGGTGGCAATGACTAACGTATGCATATTCAGTCGTTCAAAGTGTAAAAAAACGTAATCGCAATTATGCTCGACCTTGCTTTTATATTTTTGCTTATATGGAATTGCTCGGTTTCGTTACTAAATAAAACATGAGTATGGAAATTTGAACTTGAACGGAATTCTAAAAACATTTTTGTAGAATATTCGGGGAATTGTATGAGTTCTTAGTTAATGTTATCACAACATAGACGAGTGAGTGACTGGTTAAGGTCACAACAGCCATTGCTAAGAGACTAATTAAGGGTTTGTTAAGTTAAATTTGATCAAAGCTGATTGCCATCTGTATTCACATTACTTGAGCTCAAATATTATTTTAATAAATTCAATACTCATTGTGGTTTTAGAGAATTTGAGTATTCGTCTAAGACTGGAGATTAAGGGGAAGGAGGGAAGAAAAAAACACTTCACCACCATTCTATGGTAACAAAAAACTTCAATACTCCACTGCCTCGTTACTTTTATGAGTAGCCAATAGCGAATATTGTTAATAATGTAAATTATTCTTTCACTAATTTAACAACTTAGCCTAAGCCTAAGATCTACAATTAAATATTTTAGGTGATCAAAGCAAAAATTTCAAAAATTACTGCAAGCGTTCCTTACGTCACTTTAATTTTAGGCTAAAACTAAGATAGACTGAATTCAAAAATTCACTAGGTTTTAACTACAAATAATTATTATGGTAATGATGGTAATATGTCGAAACTCGAGTTGTGTTGAGTTATTTAGATTTATATAACTGTGTCTACACGCTGTATAACATTTTTATAATAATTATTTGCGGTTAAAACATAGTAAATTCAGTGTAAGTATGAATTGCCACGTAGTAACAGTCGCAAGCATTCTTTTCACTAAGATTGTTAGTTATCATATTGGAACATAACCAGGTATCAACAAATTTTTTTTAATAGAAACATATTTTTGTATTTCTGTTATGATGGAATCATTAATAATTTATTTTTGCACATTACTGCGTCAAATAAAAACGTTAGAAATGATGAATAATTTATAGCAAAACATCTAGATATTTTTGGCCAAGTAACCCCGGAACGGCAAATCTGCAAAACCGTCGTAAATGTCAGTGTTCACATAAAAGCATGAAAGTTTTTGTCGTTCACACTGACTGATTTCACTTCTTCCTCAAAGCGACCGCTTCTCCAATTACACGCATTAATCACTATTAAGCGGAATGCGGCACCAGTTGCCTCACCTGTCAAGATTTCGGGAAATTAATTGAATATGTCTTGCAAAAATATGGCAAGAACTGCACTGTCGCTTTCTTGCGTAAGGAGGAAGTTATGCCACGGAATCATGGTATTGTTGAAATTTCCAATAGTGGCAACAATTTACTACGTCGATATAATCTAAATTATGTAATTATTTCTTTATCCTTTGTTTATAATTCGTTAAAGTAATGCAAAATAATTTTAGCGATTAAATCAGACTATACTTTATTTAATGGTTTTTAGGATTGCCTTCGGTTAGAAAGGTAATGGAATACCATCAACTCAGGTCTTTAATAGAAATTGAATATTGCTAACTGGAGATCACTTCAATATAGATTTAAAAAATACTGGATTGATGAGGCTGTTACTTGTTGAAACTCGATATCACCTAATAAAATAAATGGTTTCAAAAATGTACATATACATTTTTGATATACTGCGTCAGTATTTTATTAAGATTTAAAAAAAAAAACTAATGTTTAAAGGAACTCAGATATGGAAATCCTTTACTTCGTTTAGATTTGTCAAAAAATGATGAGTTTTATTTAAACTGAAGTACTAATTTGAGAGAATAAAATCCAAAACATAATGCAAATTGAACAATAAACAAAATTTAATGTTTGAGATTATGTTAAACTCCTAAAATATATGTAATACCCGCCCTGGAAAACAGTATTTCCCAAAAATGACTTAAGATACAACTAGTGACTGAATTATTGCATCAAAACAAACATTTTAATATCATAATATGACTAAATAATAATAAAGTAATTACACGTTAAACACGAACTGTAGCATTGGAAACATTACTTTGGCCTCGCCTAATTACCGTTTAATTACTCATCCTCTCTAATCCTATGGGTCAGTACGTTCTGAATAAGAATACAATAATACCAAAAATTTTGATTACACCAACCGCATCCAGAATAATGCATTTCCCGTAAGATTCCATTGTATACATTTAATCTGGGAATTCCGCTTCTAAACGAGTCAAATTTCGGGATAATGACTCTTTATTGATGGGGCCTTTTTGTAAACAACATGTCTGAAATGAGTAGTAGAATGAATCATCATCAAGAAGATATATTCTACTTGAATAAAGCTGTGCATGGCGAGGATAATAGCTAAAAGTCATTATATATGGCTCAAGATATTTTTAGAATAAATTTCTTTATTTTTATTTTGTATCACATGTTGGAATCATCAGGCAGATGGCTTGATGAAGCCCATGTATGGCGCAACAATTGTCTCAATGTTTCGACTTTAAAAACTGTGTTAATTTTCAACCAGAATGTTTTATTTACTACACTGAATTTAAAAATTTCAATAAAATGATCGTTTCATATTCGTATGAATAAATACATAATAAAACGTTTATTTTTATTATAATCAAACAAAATTATATTGGTACAATCCCAAGCTGTCACCGTTCTGTAATCCAAGTGCCACAGATTTATGAAAGTAAATTCCGTTACTTTTAATTCTCTACCCAGTTAGAATCACGTAATCCAGCTTAATGTTGTAAAATTAACGTTTAACATGTAAATGTGTTTACAGTTAAGTTCGAATTGAAGTTGTCGACCCAATCTGGAAATGGCCCCGCATTTCTGGAATGCCTCTCGCGATAAGATAAAGCAATTGTTTTTGTGTGGGTGGCACAATTTATGAATGGACGCGAGACCTTTCTTTGTCCCCCAGGTTTACTGTTTATTGGCGCAATACGGTGGAATTGCGATTAATTGGTTATTGCGCTATTTGTATGGAGAACGCGTTTATAGAATACGAGCGGACCTTGAAAGAATTTTTGCAACGATGGTGATTATGTCATGTATAAAGAATTGGTGTTTTACGATGGCTAATGATAAGCTACATATATTATATGAGTTTATTATAGATGTAGTATAAGTAACTTATGATGGTTGTGGTATTTACTATCTGATATTTCATTTATCCTCAATAAAGGTGTATTGTATTACAACAAAAAATATTCATATGAATTTCCACCATATTAAGATTATGTTTTACTTTCCGTGGTCGAGTTTTCTGTTGTTATTTTAAAGTCGTTATGAAAGACCCCTTAACTTGAAGAAATGTGAACCTGTCTCTTCTAACCTCCCTGAGCTGGCCATATAAGAAGAGAAACTTGAAGGAAAATTTGAAGAGATAGGTTTAGAAATCCTAGCAATAACGGAGACAAAAAAAGGCAATGGAATGATTAAATTAGAAAACTTGCACATTGATCTTTAGTGGCGTAGAAGAAGAAAAAGAGCAGCAGCAGGAGTCGGATGCAAACTCATAACTTCTTTGAGCACCAAATATACAATTGGGAAGCAAAATCAGAACGTATACTGAAAATAGAAATACGAGGGATGGCAAAAATCAAGAACAAATAATCATAGCTCAACGAAGATGAAAAATCAAGAACAAATGCACTCTTTAAACAAGCAACTTTAGAAGCCGCAGCAAAAGTTTGTGGAGTAATCAGGGTAATCAAGAGAAATAAACAAAAAAAAATAAGACAAAAAAGTTAACATGGAAAAATTATATAGGCAACAGAACAACTGATAATTTTGTCGAATATAAAGTTGAAAGAGGAAGAACGAAAGAACTAGTAAACTAGTAAAGAAAAACTAGAAAACGACAGTAAGGGAAATCAGAAACTGTGCTACAATGCAATGAAGATATTAAGGGGAAATGAAACATAAGAGCCAAACTGTATTAAGAGCAAAGATGGGAATATAATTAACGAAGAGGAAGTAATCATGAAGTGATGAAAAGAATATTTCCAGGAGCTATTACACAGGAAGAGAACGCCTTAGAAGGAAATTATGAAAATGAGAATGATGTAGAACTACGTAGAAGAGCTAATGGAGATAATAGGAAAAATTAAAAACGAAAAGCTCCAGGACATGACCAAATAACAGGTGAAGAGATAAAAAAACATAGGGAAAAAAGGAGTTACTTGTGAAAATCTACAACAAAATATGGGAAGTACAGCAGATACCTGACACAAAAGATCCTACAGGAGAATAGAAGAGTATACCTGGCTTTTATTGGCCTAGAGAAAGCGTTCGATAAAATATCAAGAAACAAATTATGGGAGACATTAACCAAAAATGGAGTGGATGGAAAAACAATTAAGATAATTTAGGAAATCTACAAGAACAATACAAACGCGGTAATATATATGATAAGAGAACAGAACCAATTACAACAAAAGGTGGATTACGACAAGGAGGAGGACTAAGCCCGGGATTGTTTATAATATACATGGACGAAATAATAAAATAATGCAATACACAATGCAACAGTACAACAATAGGGTACAAAAATCATCAAAAAGTGGAGTATCTGTAGATGACATAGTAATATTTGCGAAGTATCAAAAATAATTTAAACAAAACTTACAAATATGGAACGAATCATAAAAAAATATGGTATGAAAATAAACGAAAGAAAGAGTAAAACAATGATAATTGGAGAGGAACAAGAGATGATGAACATAGAAATAGAGGGGGCAAAAATAAAACAGGTATCCACATACTAATACTTAGGATTAAATATAGACAGCAAAGGAACACAGGAACCGGAAATAAACACAAGAATAGAAAAATCATCAAAATTATACCACATATTAAGATATGGATTCATAAACCAACGACAAATATCAAAAAGCACTAAAACAAAGATATTCAACTCAATATATAGATCGGTGTTTACCTATGGATGCGAATCGTAAACGCTAACCAAGAGACAGGAAAGTAGAATACAAGCAGCTGAAATGAAATATCTTAGAAGAGCCAGAGGAGTAACCAAAAGAGATAGATTGAAGAACACAGAAATAAAAACGACCTAGGAATACAAGTTACACTATACTTCATTGAAGAAAGACAGTTGCAATGGTGGGGACATCTACAGATAAGTGAAAAGAGTATGGGGAGCAAAAACACAAGGAAAAAAGAAACGAGGCAGACCCAGACTATCATGGGAGATGAGAAGAGAAATAGAGAAGGCAGGATTAACATGGATGGAGGCAAAAATGATATCTGGAAATAAGTAAATGTGGAAAATATTTGTGAAAAAATAGGAAAAAAAACCTATAGATAGCAACCAATAACGAAGCAGCTTTTACACTTGAAAAATACATGTCTTTATTTCAAAAATTTAAAACTAAAATCCACAATTTTAGCGTAAATAGTAAGCAACTAAATACAAATGCAGTAAGTATTAAGAATAATTAAAGAGATAGAGTTGATCCATCAGGGCAGAATATCTTCAATATAACAACATTCAATTATGGAACGTTCAATTGTGGAATATTTGGTTTGAAAAAAAACGCCTTTATTAATTTATTACAGATTTTGGTATTGGTTAAAAGGACATTAATTCAGAAGACACCAGTCATTTTTCATTTTGGGGTATGGTTAACTCATTACATTTAATATTTTGTTATTAGCCCAAGGTTTTTGTTGGAAAACAGACTTCTACGACTAGAGAGTAAAATTACTCATATTTTCTTTATAAAGGCAATGATATTTAGGAAAACTATAGGAGCTCATATTTTCTTTATAAAGGCAAACGATTATTAATTATATAGTTAAATTCGATTGATAATGGTAACGGAAGAAAGAACATTTGTGGAAGTCCTGATGTATAATATCAGCAACGCCGGTTTAAAGACTGTTTAAAGTCTTTAAAGATTATAGAATATAATTTAACGGCTCCGAATTTCTTAATGGTGCTTTTGAATAAATTTACGATTATCTGGCAAATGTGCAGAATTATATTTCAGAGAAGGGGTTTACACTAAAAAATGTCATGAAATCTGCAGCACTAATCCACAGATTGTTAAAAGTCTTTAAAGATATTAGGTTATAATTTAACAGCTTTTGATTTCCCAATAGTGTTTAATGTATTATTTAGAGACTTTTAAAGAAACTGCCTTGTAAAGGTTGAAGTTATAGCCATAGTATAAAACTCGTATATAATAATTTGCTTTTCATTTAAAGGACACAAGTATAATTGTATTTTTATCATAAAAATAAATGGAAACATATAACTGTAAAAAAAAAACTTAAATTTAAAATGACATCCTTAGCTACTGATAGATATATTTGAAAATGTTTTATTTTTAAGTTGCTATAAGCAAAGTAAGTTAATTAGCCATTGGAAAAGACTAACATCTAAAGTTTTGGCGTAGATAATATATTACTATAAAAAAATTATACATATTTTTAGAAGCCGTATTATTTACGATGACAGGGAAGAAAATACTATTCTAGAAATCTTGAAACTTTATCCAATGGGAACATTAATAATATATTCAACAGTTATATATTACCTAATGAGCCAAAAAGGTTATTAAGGCTCTAATTAAATATGGTATGTATGTATCAGGTCAGTCCAAAAGTTCGTCTGCATTAATAGCATACACGATATTCGCTGCCACTCACTACCAGGTCAATGAGATTTTGAACTTGTCGAAACTTGTCGTCAGTTTGTCACAAATTTGTTTAGAAGATAGCAGTCATTTATTCAGCATCAATGCCTATACCATTTGAGGGTATAGTTAATTAATTGCATTAAATAATTCGTGGTTTAGTCCAAAAATTTTGATAGAAGGCAGACAAAAAAGATAGCTGTATTAATTTTGAAGATAAACTAAACATTTAATTTAGAAAATAAAAAAGCAACATAGGCGAAATAGTTTAAATAATCAAAAACATAGTAATATCACTACATGAAACACTAACCACGATTGAAGAGGAATCCTCATCATACTTGGCCATATTCCAACTTACCACATAATACCATACATTAATAATTTACTGCTCATTTAAAGGACACAAGTATAATTGTAATTTTTACCATAAGTGAAACGAAAACATAAGTGTAAAATATGAAAATTTATTTATGAAACTTAAAATTAAAGTTGCCATAGGTAAAGCAAGGTTTAATAAGCCGTTATGCCGTTGGAATACTTTAAAATCCATAGTTTAGATATAGTAAATATACAAGTAAATAAGAATAAAAAAGTAACAACGATTGCAAAGAAGTACATACCAGCTTGCATATTTCGAAACTGGTCAAATAATACCTAATCCAATGTAGTCATTAACAATGCCTTCTATAGTGTTATATTAGCTAATGAGTCAAATAGGTTATTACAGGCTCTGATTAAATATGGTTGGTTGAAAGATTATTAAATGTTTAATTGTGGAGGCGTTCACTTTATAGTACATCTTGAAAGATTATTATTTTGAAAGATAATAAGTAATTATTACCAGCAATGTGTATACCATTTAAGGGTAATATAATTGATATTGGCAGAGCTACACTCATGATGGAACGAGATATGTAAATTCGATTGGGTAAACACTTGTTAAGTTCCATTTTTTTTATTTTCAGTTGCCTGACACGTGTTTCGATTATTCCTGATCATTTTCAAATAGTTTTGTACTTTGAAAATGATCAGGAATGATCGAAACACGTGTCATGCAACTGAAAATAAAAATATTATGGAACTTAACAATTGTTTTACCCAATCGAATTTAAACAATTCGTTCTATTTATTTACTCAAAGGTGCCCAGGTTATTTTTATCTTTATTATGTCTTTTCACTCCTTTCTTACAAAATATTACGAAAAATATATTATAAACTAAGAAGATATATTCAAAAATTTAGCTGAAGAGAGTTCAGGCGGAGTTCGAAGGATCTTCCACTCAAACCCATACACAAAACTTCAACAATGATGAAAACGAAATACATATCATTCCTAAATATTTTCAAAATCACCGCATAAGTAAGTGGTTAATTAAAGGTATTTTAACAATTTACTTCTCATATAACGGATTTCTGGCTCAAAAACTGTGAACGATATAAGTATATGAATGTTTACTTCGTTGATAATCAAAGCAGAAAAGGCAAATTACGGTTTAAGAAATAACACGCAACACTAAATGACAACCTGGATGTTATCCCAAAATTTGTACCACTGGCTACTAAATCAAAATCGACGTAGGAAAGAAAACCATCAAAATAGCCAAAAAATATAGTTAAAGGAAAAGCCCAGTTTTCCTTTAAACGGAGAGATATAACGATGAAATACATCAAAATTCTCCACACCGAATTGACCCATTATCTTCGCCCAGTCGAATTTGATCTCTTAGAAGATTACGTTAGAGGAAAAGTCAGAGAAATTAACAAGACAGAGGAAGAAGCTGGAAAACTTACGAGCTGGGAAAAAAGTAAGACAATCACATCTATCCTCAAAAAATTTTCATCCCAAATCTACTAAATTTAGGCAGTAAATTCTCTCCGCATCAGTTGAATTTTGACAATTTTTAAAAGCAATTTCTGACTCAACTATTAAAAGATATAATTACTAGTTGATAACTGAATAGTTGAGGCTGTTAGTTGTTGAAAGTTCATATTCTAATCACTTTTGTAAATTTCCGTAAATGTAATACGACATCGTATTTCGTTTACGGAAATTTACAAAAGTGATTACTAGTTGAGTTAGAAATTGCTTTTAGATATTGTCAAAATTCAACTAATAGGAGAAATAATACACTTTAATATCTTCCACTTCATTTTATCTTTATCAAAATTCAACTATTGATAAAACAAAACAAAACAAATAATTGAAGTATCTTCTTTAGTTAATGAACGATATACTTCCGAATTTTGAAGTTTGAGGTACAACAAGTTGATAAATCTTTAATAAAAGTACCTACAAAAAATATTCATAAATATTCTTTTCTTGTGTAAGAAAAGCTTCCACTATTAAATAAAAACTCATTTGAATAATAAAATGTATTAAAATCCTTTAGTTCGTTGTAGAAAATTAAATAATAAATTTAAAAATACGAAAACATTTCGTGAATCTACAACAATGAGTCTTACTAAGACTAGTCTTTTTAAATTTATTGATGATGATTTTTAGTATTTTTAAATTAAAAACTCATTTGTTTGTAATACAAATATGACTAAAATATACGGTAGTTTTACATAAACGCAATCATTAAAATCAAATACATCGTTGTATATAATATTTTAATTGCACAAGATTAAATTAAATGACCTTCTGCAATCTAAATGACTGTTCGAAAAAAAGGTTTCATTTTATTCATAAAACTGTTATATTATTTACACTTAGTGTGCATAGATAATCGTCTTGAGGTAAATACACTTATAAAACTTTCTTGATTTTTGATTAAGGTACAATTGATAATCTAAAATCTAATTTAACAATCAAATTTTCGGACTATAAACAGGTTATAATTAAAGATTAAAAAAATGCAGATTTTACTACTGTGATCTAACATAAAAATAACAAGATTTTAGTTTAGTTTAGTGTTTAACATGATTTACCACGTAATAAAGGTTGAAACCCTTATGATCAAATCGGATTTTACAGACCAAACTTTACAAAAAGTTAATGAATAAGTTTTTAGTGGTACTGAGTGTTTCAGTTTCAAAATAATTTATTGTCCAATTGAGGATTCATAGGATAATATATTCCTATTCTAAGCAGTTTATAAAAACAATATATGTTTGACAATAAGCTTTTGACATATATTGAGATATTATCATTATTATTATATCTTATAATGAAAAGTTTGAGATGTTAATAAAAGTTTCTTTGAGATGTTAAATAAAGTTGTCAAATTTCTAGTGAGTAATACTTTGTATTAAATAAAGTTTTACTAATTTGTTCCAACTAAACCATGTACAGTTTGTTGTATTTTTTTCTTTTATGTAATAAATGACGTCCGAGAACCAGTTACAAACAAGCCATGGAGATATGTGTATTAATTTATAGTAAATTAGTTTCTACTTGGATATTCCTTAATTATTAACAATTAAAATGTAGTTAATCACATGCATTCGATTGTAAAAACCAATGATGTTATAAGATTACATCCCATAAAAGATAATTTTGAACTAATCTTCGATATTGTAGATTTTGAATAATTGTTATTTATCAATAATATAATATTTACGTAAATGTGACGTTTTTTATGCAAGTTACTTAAGAAAGTAGGAAATCATACGCCGGCATGACAACATTTTCTCCGGAACTTCTGGTTTATTGCGATAACCGTTACAGATTCTAGGCGTTTGCTCCTTACATGCGTCGCAAATAATGGTGTACACATTTCCAAGCACATTCCTAACAACTAAACTTTCTAGAGATGAAAATTTTTGTAAACACTGACCGTTCAACGTGTGCACAGCGCCGACTCGCCCCTTTCCGAAACGCACAGTTTTGTTTTATTTTTTGAACATTTATATAAACACCAACGGAGAAAACACTTTTCCGACACACTTGCTAGGCAAACACAATATGTTACGCAAACTGAAACCGATGTAAAATGATAGGTTGGAAACGTGGATGTAATTGTCCCACCTGTACAGACGCAATAACAGGTAGAACTGAACTGACGTTGGCTTCCACTGCTTCTGCTGATTGCGATCTCCCTCTCTCACTCCTACTACTTCCCGTCTTGCTCCATCTCGTTCCCACCTTCGAACTTGTATTTCTAATCAACCTATTGTCGGCGTATTGTACCGCCGCTGCATTTGCAAAAAAAATATTTTTAGTTTATCATCACTTTCTCATAGATCCGAGGAGAAAGTACGTGCTGCGACAATATGACCTAAGTGACCTTAGTATTAGCTAAAAATATATACCGTTTTGTTGAAATTATATAGTATGATAACGATCTCCTTAAATACCAACTCCCTTGATTAAATATATATATATATATATATATATATATATATATATAATCAATAATAGTATAAATTAGAAATAGCATTTGTAAATAAGGTATGCCAAAATCAAACATTTAGCTCAAGTTATCTTTCCCAAAGTATGTAAGATCAATCTAAATTTTTATAAGTGCTATGTCCTCAAAGAGGTTGCAAAAACAGAGAAAATAATATATGAAAATGACCTTGTTAGGTTGAAACCGGTTATAGATTTATTATTATTTTAGATTTTTATGTTTGGATAGTTTGTGCTAATTTACTATTTTTATTGATAGTGTAGGTTTTTTATTTGTTTAGGCCTTGTAATATTATTTTATTATAATGATATCAAAAAATGTGTATGTATTTTTAAGTCTGTCGTATTTTTGCATTATTATTATTATTTGTCAAGTTTTGTTTGTATTTCATAAAAATGCAAACATTATACAATATTTTAGAATATTTATTACTAAACTAACTTCCAAAAACCACTCCACTTCTCTTAAAGCTAGTGGCAAGAAAAAGGGCGGCAAATTTTAGAGGCCTAAACTATTATAAGCAAAGGAATAAATTTACAATTAAGTACACTATTTACAAATAAGTACACTATTCAGCTATCCCATCCAATAACTTTGCATAACTCCCAAGTCGCAGAAAGATCAGCTCTTAGGATTGCAAACCGAAATGAGACATCCCCAAAATCCTCACCATAATCCATAAAATTACTTCCTTCCACCTACTTCCAAATGCTAGATACTCACTGCATTTCCAGAACCAAAAACATTATCACTAAACGCAAATTTTCTTCTATATCAATCGACGAATTCATTTAATCATTACCTACTCTCAACGACGCTTCAATCAGGAAGTAAATTTAAACAAGGCAACAAATGCTGTTAGTAATTATGATCTTTAAAACAATGACAAGGACTTTATGTAAAATAAAATAATAAATGAAGCCCGATAGTCAGTTGATGAATGTACACAAAATTTGTAATTGTATAGTTATTATTTGTTTTATGTATCTATTCATTTGTGAATAAAGTTGTTTGTATATACAAACATTATAATTTTGACTTTTATTTAGGATTTGTAGAAATTCTGATAAATTGGACATTAGTAGTGTTCTCTGATTTAATTTATTTTCGAGATATTTTAGATTTCTAAATTATTTGCATCTTTCATAATTTGTTACCTCAATTTTGTAAATGTACACTTTTGCATATTATATCTAAGACGTAGGATATTTTATATTTCTAGAAAATCAAAATTGCCGCAGTATACATTCTTTAATTAAAAGATAATTAATTATTTTATTTCTATTACCTTCAATTATCTCTATCAAAAGCCCCTGATTTCTAAGAAAGCTTGGATTATGGAGACTCCTTTTCTGAAAAGGCTCCATATAAATGAAATTAAATTCATCAGGTTATATGAAATAGATTTGCCTTTACAGAAACTAATTTTTAATTTTGGTAGGATTGGAGCTTTGAACTCTAACCACCACTCTGATGCCCTTTAATAATTTTCTCTAACATTTTTTTAGAACTGGCGTTGTGGGGTCTTTAAATGATTTTAATGAATGCATGAAAAAGGGTAAGCTGTTCCAAATGAATTCCATCTGTATCTAACATCCATTCTAGATGCCATTTAATCACACTATCTGGTGTTTTTAAAATTAGCTTTTTGGTGGATCTTTATTTTGATTTTAAAAAAGGCATAAAGAAGGAAAAAAATCTTTCAAATTATTTCCATCAAGTTATCTTAGGTAGATTTGCCTTTACAGTAAAATATACCAAATTTATATTTTGATAGAATAACTTTGGATTCTGACCACTATTTCAGATGCCCTTTATTGAATCGCTTAGCTGTTTTCAGAAGTGACGTTATTTTTATTTATTTGGTTATAATGAAGGTATAAAGAAGGTTAAAGATCTTCCAAATTAATTCCATTTGGCTAGATTTGCCTTTACAGAAACCAAATATATATTTTGGTTTTGAATATCTTTGGATTCTAATCACTACTCTAAATGCCCCTTAAATTTTCTCGACCGTCTTTAGAATTAGCGTTATAGGGGCTTTTATTTGGTTTTAATAAAGATATAAAGAAGGATAAATACCTTTAAAATCCTGACCACTATTCTAGATGCCCTTTATTCATTGCCTTGGCCGATTTTAGAATTAGTGTTATTATAATGCAGAAATAAAGAAGGATAAAAATCTTCCAAATTAATTTTATCAGATGGGTTTACCCTTGCTGGAACCAAATTTTAATTTTGGTAGAATATTTTTTGATTGTAACTACCACTCTCAACCGTTTTTAAAATTGGCATTACTGAGGTCCTTATTTGGTTTTAATGAATGTATAAAGAATGTTTGATAATGAACAGTGAATGTTCGAAACTATAGTCACTGCAATAAATATTTTTTGTGGTAAAACAAAGTTAAAGTGTTTTAATTATCTTATTAAAATGTACCACCAAGTTAACGCCGACAACATTCAAGAAGAAAGAGAAAGTTCTTCTAAATTTATTTCATCTGGTTTTAGGTCTCAGATAGTTTTGTTCTTTTGGGAATTTTATTCTAGATGCTCATTAATATTGAAATATATCTTTTGTGAAGGTGAAAGATAAAACTCCATTCTCCAGAGTTTTATTAACAATTTGAAAAAGTTATTTAATATATCCTTTATTTAATGTATTATCTACGAAAAAATACGGAGATAATTTATTGTCAAAGTTATTAATTTTTATTGGATATCTTGGCATTTTAGAATGAATTTTGCAAATATTTGATACGGCTCTGTGCGTCTCTTTATAGGAGGACAATTTCCAAATATTCCTTTTAGATGTTTTATATACTTTTTCGTCTAATTCGATTATTATTCCCTAGCAATGAAAACCCAGGCTGTTAAGTGCTCTTAACAGCCTTTAATACGTAAATAACTATTTTAAATTGGCAGCCTCTTTACTATATACTATAAAATAACTGTAGTTGAATATTAAAGTTGATTTATTAGAGCTTTCTTAGATCTAAAGCTTATTTGTGTTGAGTTTCACCAGATAAATAATGCTTTTTGTATCATAATTTGATGTTATTAGTAGTAGTGTTTGGTTATCGACCACGTGGTCCTTCTGCCATGTCATTTGTGTGTTTGTGTGTGTAAATAAGCTTGTTATTTTCAGGTGCCCCTGTCTCTATAAATCGACAATAATATTATCTCAATGGCGAGTGGTACCAGTTACCCAACCAACTGCTGACCCCTACTAAGAGTGCTGCTCTCTCGCTCGTTGTTATTTTCAGACAAAATAAAAAAAAAAACTTTATTACAACAAAAATTATAATAATCAATGAGTTAAAACTAAGATAATCAATTATTGGCATCGGATGCGAAAAACAACATAAAGATATCAAAGGAAACACAGTAATAAATGTGATCTTCAAAAGCATGATGGACTTCCTTACCATATAAAATGCTATCTGCTATCCAGAAGACTATTTCAAACGAAACAACATAATCTCGCCGCTAGCAATGGGTAATCCGCTAAGCCCTCTTCTCGCCGAAATCTTCATTTCAAAAATTGAATCAATAATCGAAAAACATAGTTTATTTAAAAATTGTTTATATTGGCATAGATATGTAGATGACATTTTGGTCTGCTTCACAGGCACTAATAGACAACTACAATCTCTTTTAAATTACATAAATTCAATACATAGTAACATTAAATTCACGCTAGAAGTTGAAACAAATAACGCAATTAATTTCCTAGACCTAACAATTACCCGAATAAACAATAAACATGAATTCAATATATTCCATAAACCCACACAGACAGATACAACGATACATATGCAATCATTTCATCCAAAATCCCACAAATTCGCCTCCTTTAATTCCATGCTGCACCGTCTTATTAACACCCCCATATCAAAAACTAATTTTAACATAGAACTCAACAGAATTTACAAAATCGCCGAAAACAATGGCTTCCCAATCTCCTCTATCAAAAACCTACTGCACAAAAAACAACAACAACAAATTATTTCATTAATATTTCCCCAACCTCAAAACAAACCTCAGAATCCTTATACATCAATAGTTTACCTAGGAAAATCATCAGAAGATATCGCGAAAATCCTAAAAAACCTTAACATTACCACATCCTTTAGAACTAATAATTCCCTATCCAAGTTTATAAATAATTCCAAAGATAAAACAAATAAAAATAAAGAATCAGGAGTGTATCTATTAAGTTGTGGAGATTGTCCAAAAGTGTACGTTGGTCAAACTGGCAGAAATTTCGAGCAACGAATAAAAGAACATAAAAATTGTTTCATTCAGGGAAAATCCAACTCAACCTACGCTGATCATTTAACAGAATACGGACATTCATTTAATGATAACTTCAAAATATTACACAGACAAAATAAAGGCCTCAAACTCAATCTATTAGAATCAATGGAAATAAATAAATATAACAAACGCGGTATTCTGTTAAATGATCAACTAGAAGTCAATAACTCACCTTTGTTAAACATTGAATAACAATACATTCATTTAACACAATTATTATTGCATATTTATATTAATAGTATCTTACATTTATATTAGGAAAATCAAAAATTATAATTTGTTTGGACATCGACATTACCCCCCTCCCCTATTTTGTTCGCCTAGTTGTACAATATATAAGTAATGACTGTAAATTGTAAAAACCATATTTGTCATCTACCTGATGAAGCCACTGTGTGGCGAAACAATTGTTGTAGAACAATAAAACGATTTTTTGAAACCTTACATTACGTCAGTGTTTTATTAAATGCTAAAGCTCAAGCATATAAATGACTTTATATATAATATCTGCTAAATTAGGGGTCGAATGCTAGTGGATGGTACTAAAGTGGTCCCGGTAATAATGGTTGGTTGTATGCAATTGCTGTCATCTGAGTCGGAAGACAAATAAAAACTAAGAATAACTGGCAAATAGTTGATAAAGAAACACCTGGTTTGTTTCGGTAAAATAGTGAAACAAAGTATTAATTTATCAATTCTTTATTATATATAATAACATATTTTATTTCATAATGTTTCATCATGAGATAAGTTATTATTAAATTATTTAAGAAATATAAATAACCTTTTGTTGCTATAGATTCTCTTGGAGCTTTCAGGACTTACCCAAAAAGATAAGACCACCAGAATACTAAACAGTCCCATCAAACCCAATTCTAAATTTTCATGTGTTTATAACCAGAATTACTCCTTACATGTTTCTTAATCAGGTTTTTAGATTCCTCGTGGAACAAATATTGGAAGAACACACTTAGCTCTTATTGTCTTCTAACCAGTGGTGTTGATACTACAATATTTTTTTGTTTTATCAGAGAAATTGGAGCAATCTAGGTCAGCCCTTAAACGTAAGAATTTATGGATTATGCTACAGATTCCCACCAAAAAAAAAGAAGACAAGTTATTACTAACAACAGCACAATGCCCAATGGCACAGATGATTAAGGACAGTATGTTCAATAGTAACTACAGTACAAATGCAAACTAAATTTTTATTTAAAAATATTGTGATAATTATCTTTATATTTTATGTGTACTCTGTATATAAATTTAGATTTAATTTAAAAATAATTTAAAAGCCCTGTTTTTCTTAAGTATAGTAAACAATATTAACATATTAATATTAATTAATAATTAATTTATTTTTTTGTGAATTCAATTAAATACATTACCTGTTCGTTACGATTTATGAAATTCGTTATAAACAACATTTGAGAGTGAATTATGATGGTCAACGAACATTATTCACCAAGTGGAACAACCCCTTATACAACTAAGGAACCGAAGGAAGTAATTAAATTCTTTATCAAGCGATATTATGAGTGAATATCTTTTGAACACGCCAACACAATTACACTGAAATTGCATAAAAAAGTGAATTTGTAGGAAATGTAATTGGTGGCATCCTGCGTAAGTGTATTTTTAATAGCTACTCATGACTAACCTAAATAGCTAAAGAGGGATGAGTTCTAAAAAGATATAAATCTGACCGGCGAAGATTAATTTAGATGAATACAATAATTTAAAATTATAACTTTGATGGTAGAGGCGTTTACTTCGCGGTACATCTTGAATGATTTTTAAATGAGACACAATAACTTTGTTTTACCACTATATTTTAAACAATTACACTGACTTTTAGTTTGATAATGACTAATTTATAGTCGAAACTATAGTCACTGTAATTGTTTAAAATATAGTGGTAAACAGAGTTAATGTATCTTATTTAAAATTATATTAATGGACATTTTGTTAAAGAAGAATTTGCAACACATCGAAGAAACGATACCGTAAATATTTGAATTAAATGGCAATTTCTTGGAATTTGATTTGATTGTAAATGCTGATTTGGTATGGTTTCGCTCTTGATCATCCAATTATATGGGCATTACGTTTGAATTGAAACTTTCACAGGGAAAAAAATGAAGAGTATTTACTAATTTCGTCCGAGATTTGATGAAATAATACGGTAAACGAAAACAAAAGCATCGCAATGACCGTTATTATTTGGCAATTTATTTCATGGAGAATGGAGCAATTTCGGTATACCATTTTTTTTGTTAAATATACGATAATAAATTTCAATCTTACCAGTTTGTAAATTAAAATTGTTTCCGATTTTAAGATCTCTGTATTTTGATATAAATGCAAATAATCTAAATTAATATTTTTTTTCAATATCATGATCCTTGAAAAAGTCTTGTAAGTAGAAGAAAAAAATTATATCTCTTCAGGTGTTCTAAATTTCATACGATTTTAGACTAGTTCAAAAATCAAACAGTTTGATAATGATTACCTTGTAAATGAAACTAGTCACGAGAAATACAAATATAAGTGGTATAAAAATGTTAAGTGTTTTCTTTATTTAATAATCGAAAATGTACCATGAAGTAAACGCCTCCAAAATTCAAGAATTCTGAAGATCAAAACTTATAAATATAGTGTAGAGTACACCTTTCTAATAAATTTCAGGAATAATCCTACGTTTAACTGGACAATAATTTCATATGAACATAAATTTGAAGACTTTGCATTTGGTAGACAAATCTCATCATTAGTGCAGATTCACCAGATTTCCTCACAAGTCAATTCGACCAAGAACTGTTGTACCTGATAATTAACCAGATAAATATATATGGCTAGTAAAAAAGTATCAAACTACATCTGATCTAGATTAACTAAGGTTTGTTATAGGAATGTTGATTCTAAATAAGAATAAAATTGCAGTCGTGATGCCCATAAAAAAATTCTTAAAAATATTGCTTTACTTGCAGTTTAACGACAGTTTAAAAAGGCCAAAGCAAGAAGATTTTCTTTACGAGAAAATGTACATAAAATGTAACTTTAAAAGGACAAGTAAACTTTGTTTATGCCATACGCTTCATCCTATCCTTGTGATTATAGTTTTGATACAAATTAGCTAGCCATTTTCGAACCATAAGTTTGATGCACAAAAAATCAATCTACAATCTACAACATTAGATCCAATCAAGAATGTCTAAAAGTCAAAATCCTATCCAAATATGTACAAATCAAGACAAACACCAATACCATAGGCGGAAGTAAATTCAAATCAGCAGAAGAGAAAGAAACTACAGTCACAAAGAAAGAATAGAGTGTGTGATATAAACAAAGTTACTCTGTGTTTTTAAAGTTATAAAAATGTATCACAAAGTGAAACCTTTACAATCACGTATTACATATACACGAAAAAGTGCTTGAAAATATTGCGTTACTTACATTTATTAGACAATTCAAAAATTTCAAAGAATTACGATAGAATATATAGAATAAGCCTTTGATGAAAATATTGAATCGAAATGTTTTGTCGGTTTTCGATCGGGTACGAAATTTGTTACATTCAGAGGTAAAACTAGCCAATAAAAAAAGCAATATATGTTGTTGAAACCAATAAAGCAAATTTTCAAAGTCTAGGCTTTAACATGTGTTATCACTGATATCTACTGCGATTTTAGGTGTATGATGGCAAAAATGAAAGTGAGGAAGCGAGACTTTCAGGTAAACGTATTGTTCTCGAACTTATAAAGCCATTTCAAGATAAAAACTACTTCATTTTCTTCAATAACTTCTTTACAGGTATCGCATTACTCACTAAGCCTCTCAAAAGTTTTTTATATGAGTATGGAACAATTTGTACAAATAGAAAGAACTTCCCGAAAAATTAACACGCTGATGATAAAAATGTAGCTACGAATAAAACACTATTACTTTGTATAACTTTTTGCGACTATAGTTTTGGCAACTTGCTTCTTTAGTCACTAAGAATTCCAATTAAACAAAGTAAGAGGAGTGTTTTATTTATTATGCCCCCAGCATGAATAATATAAAAGTTTAGCTTCCAGTCAAACGATTTTCTGAAATGTCATGAGATTTTGGTTGCTAAAGGAAAAGATGGAGGAAAGTATTGTGTAGTTGTGATAAGTTCAATGCACAAAATCACTCAAACTTTGATAGTCATGCGTCTGAATATAGATTCCGAAAGAATTTTGATTATCCACATTATAATTTTATGGGATGGGACGTGGAGAAGTTTTATCAGCTGGTTTTTGCTAAAACTCTGCTACCACTTCCTTAATTGTATAAAACATCTTTGATTTCAAACCAAAAAACGAAGCCTCACATCATGCTTAGAAGCATTTTAGTGAATAAACTTCTAGACGAATACTCTGATCGCAAACAGAATCTAATAAATACCCAGTCAAATCTATACAGCGAAAAATCTTAAATAAGATTTGGTTTAAGATGAACTAAGAGCTTGAAACTTTACTAAGTAATTGACTCTACTAATCAAGGTTCCATAAGAATTGCAGATACGATGCCCATGAAAATATTGCGTTATTTACATATAAATAAGAATGAATAAGAATGGAAAACACAACTACTCTAAAGTACAGAAGATAACGTGTTTGATTGAAATATTAAATGGAAATTTATTGTCGGCTTTCGATTCGGAAAAAAAATTGTCCGTGCTTAAAAGCACGGTTGCAGTTATTAATCAAAAAGTACAGAAACTGGAGAATATGGTTGATGAAAAATATCCCAACCAAGCTAAAAAAAAGTTAGAAACCTTATATGAAGTCTTGCATTATCTTGGCCGAACAATACACATTTTCTATTGATCAATTTTAGTTTTTTCTGTTTAAATAAATCATTTAAATTGTTCGACTGATGACAGTTCACTTAAATTGAGTTAAAAAAATGAAATGGTTGAAATCCAACCAAACAGATATCATCATCTTCTTTTGATGAGTGTCGGCTTTCGAAGTAATTTGAATTTAAGTTAAAGTAAACCCTTTTTACTACATGGTTTCTTCATCATAGCATCATAATGAGTGTTAATGCTCGACCTTTCACTCCCTGTGAATACTGAAAATTCCTCACCAATATCTGATATAAGTTAAGGTACACTATCTATACCCAATGCGCCCTCACAATCGGGCAACACTAGTAATAATCCAACTAATAATAGTACGAACCGAAATGAGCACTTATCATCTCATCAGCAGCAACTCGGTGATAGATTGTACCCAAAGGTGCTTATTGATTTATTGATTTTACTTTACATATCTACTTAAAAAAAATATTCTAATAATTAATATAAATTTACAATATACTTTAACAATTTAAAGCAGGGAACATGCGGGCGGAGTTCACGTAGTGTTCTTCCACTCAGACCCATATTACTGGATGATGGTATCAGTATATTGTAGCCATTTTAGACAATATTTTGGCCATTACAGGCTTACTTTTGCTCATTTTATATGAGACTATTATATGTCATTTACATTTGCTGGGAAGATCACTGGCACGTTACCGAGTTATTCCTGCACAGTTTCTATTGCTCTTGGCATTTGAAGACTCCCTTCGTGTGAAAGTAGACGAAGCTGTTGAAATGATATTGGCTAATTTGCGGTCGCAACAAGAACTAACATCAGAAGCACTGCTTGAATTGGACGTGTTTTTATTGGCCTACCGAGTTTGCAATAGGAAGAGCAATGATAGAACAGGAGAGGGGGTAGCCAGTGAAGATAATCCCGTCATGGAGGAAGAGGATAAGGTAGAACTAGCCCAATGTTATATATGCCGATGAAACCAATAATGCCACGTTTTAAAATCTAGATGGGACATTTTTTGCAATTGTCATGTAGGTGCTGTTCTCGAAGTTACAAAGCGTTCCAAGGTAAAAAATACTGCATTTTCTTCGATAACGCTTCGGGTAAGGTCTTTATATGAGTGTTGGACGATTTGTACAATATGTTTGATAAGCTATACCATTACTTGGAAGTCGCGATGGTGGTGGTTGAAACTCTTCTACCTCTCCCTCAACTCCTATATATTTTATAAAACTACACCGTTGATTCTAAATCAAAAACCGAAGTCTCACAACACATTTAAAAGCATTTTAGTGAATCAAATTCTAGGCGAATACACTGGCCGCAAAAATATGGCTTCGAGGTTGATGATAGTTAAGAGCAAAATGAAGAAAACCGTTGAAAATATGATCAAGACTAATATGCATGCCACTTACTTCAATCAATCACTTTTCGAAGGTGAAGCAAAATATAGAGCGTGCAATGCTTCCACTGCAAAGTTGCCCTTTGCAGTAGATGTTTCGCACTTTTTCATAACAGAGCTTTGGAGTGAAGCACTAGTCTAGGAAATGAATAGTGGTAAAAAAATTAAGTCAAAATAACCATGAAAAAATATTTTTTATATAATTCGCAATATTTCTCCCATTTGTACGTACAAATAAAAAATGTCAGTACATAATAGCATGGTTGTATTTAAAGGTAAAACTAGGCTGTTACGTACGAATAAACATGTATATCCACGAGAACCTATTTTTTGTTGCTGTTATTTGTCCTATAAAAGGTCAATGTCTTTTGTTGATTATAAAATTGTATTTCAACGTTTTATTTCAGATTTAATATGTGTTTTTCTTTTTTGCTATATCCCAGTTCATTATTCAAAAATGGAAGCAAGTTTGATTAGGCAAATTAGCCTAAATGAAGTTTTTTACAAGAGTGGATAAGTAAAATAACAAGAATTGGCATTCATGTAAACATGATAATCTAAAGCTCATCTTACATGATATTTATAAAAGATAGAATTAGAGGCTCTATTACTAGAGTCCACCATTAGTTAGAAATAAAGAATATGCATATGCTAGAAGTGGATACCTTGTTATATATGTTATATGTGCTTTAAGTTAAGTCATTATTACTATATCACTTAAATATCATTCATACTAGGAAGCTATGAAAATCGCCTATAGAAATTTGGTTGTTCATCTTTAGTAGAAGTTTAGTATTAAATTTTTATTTAGCTGATTGTGAATACAAAAGAATACACGTAATATATGTATACTACTATATGAGAACTTGGCCAAAATAATATGTTTGGTCAATCCATACTTAGATGGTGGTTTCAACCAAATATTATGTAGTACATGGAATGTAATTATTTCAGTAATGTGTCGAACAGGGTAATGGGTCTGTTAGGGGCTCAGATTTAACTCGCTTGATTGAGACATCGAGTGACAGAATGTTTCGAAGTTAAAGAAGTTAGCATTTAGGTCAAATTCTCAATAATTGAGTTGAAAGTTATTTGTTTTATGCAATAAATCATTAAACCGTAACTTGAGAGCAAGTTAAACATATACCTTGCATTTTAGAATTTAAGAATCAAGAATATACGATTCTATTTATAATTATTAGGTTACCTCCGAGCTAAACAAAAATTCGCATCCATATTACTCCATCAAAAACCTTATTTGAGACTAAGCCATGCAGTACTTATCGAATACGGTATCTTCATGCTTCATCATCATGCTTTTACTTGATATTATATACGTCTTAAATCTATTTGAGAATTATGATGGGTGTCAGATTTATCTTGGGAATATACTGTTCCTCGTAAATTGAACATTTAACATAAATGTGTATTTATACCATGAATTTATATAAGTATCAAGATATGCTTTTTGGCAATCATTGTAACAAGCTATTATTAAATTAATAATTTGTTTTACAAATTGCCAAAAAAATCTATTTCATAAATTCCGTTGTATCATTGCCATTTTATTAATTTATTTGCAAGGACAGGTTACAAATACCATTTCTAATGAAAGCCTAATTAATTATAGTGAATGCATAATTGATAATGATTGACTGTATAATACACTATAGACAAACATTTATGTGGTCATGAATATTACCTTCAATATTACGGTATGTTGTTTTACAAAAAAAATATCATTTAAACTACATAAAAATATGTATATGATATATGATATAATGAACAGAAAACAAAAATGTGAGCACTTAAAATTTGCGCACCTGGGACTCAGATATTCCTCTAAATTGAAAGATTTTTGTACAATACCTCGGCGGGAAGTTTATGGTCCTTTTTTGGAGAAGCAACTGTAATAGGTACTTCCTATCTTGATGATATACAACCCCGATATTCATTTAGAAACGCCCACTATATCATATCTTGTAAGGGTACTTAACAATTTGTGATGATGAAGTTTGAGAGAAAGTCATCATATAAAGTAACAGCATCATTTACGATCACAATTACACGAAATTTCGCAACGACCACACACAACTGGTTAGGTAAATACAAGTGAATACAATGACTAAATTTACTACCTATGCAACTGTTTATAAGCATCATAAAATACGTAATTGTAGTTAATGTTGATTGATTAATTATAATACTGTTTATCGAATACTAAATAAATTGATTGATCATAAGATACTCCACATCGCTTCTTACTACAATATTCATCATTAACACATTGCTGCTACAAAATTTTCTCGAACCTACCATGCATATTGCTATAAATTATTATTATAAATAGTTCATATGTAAAACACAATAATTTTTTTGTCTCGCGCTCGTGTGGGTAACTACTCGATACATGCATACAATCTCCAGAATCTAAATAACAAATATACAGGAAGTGGCACGGCGAAATGATCATTAGCCAACACACTCGACGCGCCAGACAATGGCGGAGGGTGTGTCTGCTCTAATACCACAACGGGTATGCTTTTAATGGCCTCTTTTGCGCATTCTTATTCAGCACATCGCTGGTTTAAAAAGTGCAAATCGCAATGTCGAAATGGCGCCGATAACAAAGCGCAAAGACTGTGCCAGATTTAATCGAAGAGCGATCTATCATGGTAGGTCAGTGCTAATATCTGCTACGGTATGCTCTTATTATGACTCAGACGGTTGCGCAATGTTTGCACAAAGGGGCCGAAACGTAATTTGCACGACTTTACTCTTTTTTTTATCGCAACATTCCCAGCAATTCTTCAATTTGTATTCTTTTATTGTGATTGTTGAGTACATATTCACACACACACATATATCAAATAAAATTAGTTTAGACTAAGCCTCACTTAACAAAGATTTAATTAAGTGTGTTTTCATTATTTATATTTATTACATACTTGTTTGTAGGTAAGAATAATTCCTTATTTTCTTTTTCTTTAAGTAACACAAACTTTCAATTTTAGATTTATCGCAATAACGTGGAGAAAGATAAGATATCTCTATAAGAATTTATAATGTCCATGTAGCGAGATTCTCGATATTAAATGAAACAAAAATCTTCAACGGAATTATAAAAGCATTCCATCTGGGGGACTAGATTTCTCCTCTAAAGTGGTCTTGATATTGAGAAACGAACGGCAACACTTCAATTACCGCCCGATTAAGAGGTATTGATTACATGGTCGTAAATACATGCAATTAAACAATATAGGTATATATGGAATTAGACCATCGGCTAATTAGGCTCTAAACGTTCGCCGCGGCTATTAATAAAATTCTAATGATCTTAATTGTATGCTTTCACTGCGTACGCTTTTTGTGAAACGATTTGTAGTGAAAACACAAATACTGTTTCAATTTATTATTAAAATTTCTAAACTCTTTTGATTGTATACATAAAAACAAACTAGTTTGAATGCCTTCCAGATGACTTCTATTTTATAAACATTACATTGTAAACCAGAGGCAACAATTATCAACATTCGTTAACTTAATTACTTCACTGGAAGTATTAAAATATCAAATTGGAATTGCACTAAACTAATTAGAAGTGCATGTACACTACCTATTTCGTATTCAACGCCAAATATAAATAAACTGTAGGTGACCTAATGAGCTCATTACTAATTTTAGCGAACCATTGATTGGGAGACTTTAATTTAACTACAGTGTGTGCCCAGACCTTTATATATGATGCTAAAAATTCGTCTTATGGAAAACGGTACTAACAAAAATGGAACATTAATTACCCATTTTAGATATACAAATATTTATTTATTATTTTTATTTAATGTTCTAACAAAAATAGCATTAACCAGATCATTTTAAATAAGAGGCGACGAGACATATAATAAGAACAATAGAACCATGTTTAACCCGAAGTGAAAACATCAATCATACACGAAATACTACTTAAGCAAGCAAAGAAATTATCGTAAACAAAAAGAAAATCCTAAAAAGTTCAAGTTATTGAGTTCAAAAAAATCAGATGAACATCCAAGAAACGAGATATTACTGAAGATTTATAAGTTAGTCAAAAATTCAAGATCTAAAATTAAAAATTAGTTTTAAAAAAATACAGGTATCTACTTGGAATTATAGAATGTATATCGCAAAACATTGGAAAAAGGAAAAAGTTGCTTCGCAGGTACTGTAATGTCACTATACCATACTATTAACAAATTCTTCACTAATCAAAGAAGTATCGAGCAGCAACCCTCGTTAATTTCGTTGACAATTGACATTAGAAGACATATGCTACATCGTCGTAGGCTTATTTATAATTGAAGTAGGAATGCCGGGAAAAGTAAATAAGGTATTGTTTCGACCACCGAAGGATTTTAAGCTATTAAAAAATCAAAAGAACATAAAATACAAGCTTGAACGAACAGTATTCAAAATAAAACAATTCAATCGTTAGTTTGATAATTAAGAAATTTAATATTTGGGTTACTTAAAAATGATTCTTCTCTTTTGGGTTTGTGTAGGCATTTCAATCAAACACAAAATCTTTCAAATTTAAGAATTACTGAATTTACGCAGATATTTTTAGAATTGATTGACGTATAAAGATTGCTATGGTAGAGTAGAATAGAATATGCATCTTTTTTTACTGTGACAGGCCATAAAAATGATTATATTCCCCAGCTGGTCATCCATCATATCCAGGAATTTTTTTAGTCGATGCTAAATCAGTCGCAACCAAGATCATACAAATTTACACTTCAGAACTTCGACAATAATCAGTTTTTCATGTTGTGTTTTGGTTGGCGTTTGTAGCATTAGAACTACATAAGTGAAATTATCAATCAATATTGGAATATTGTGCTCGAAGGATAAATATAATATAAACCATAAATAATTAAATATATGGCAATGAAATAATGTCAAATTATTATCGTTAAGGAATATGTTTTATTTAAAAATAAAATCCAAAATCTTTGTACTAAAAAGAAGAGATATAAGATGAATATTGCTCACGTACTTATTCATCCATAAAATAATTAGCACGTAATATGTAAAAAAAAAACTCTAGAAAGATACCATACTTTAAGAGTCTTGAATAAAACGCATTAAAACCATAAGGTTTCATGATTTTTAATGTATTATAAAATATGATATATATGATAATACAAAATAAAATTCTCTGCATATGCAACATGATCTCTCAAATTAACTGACGAAATATAGAACTTTCGAAATGTAATATTATACGGTCGAAATCTTGAAATACCAATCTATTCATCAAATGTCTAAGAAGAAGAAAAACTGAAGAAGAATATAATTTAAAAAATTATTATATAAAATATATATTTACCAAACAGTATCACTCATCAAAATAGCGGTGGATTGAAGATCTTACCTGTAACAAAAAATAATTATGTTAACATACACTAAAATAAGTAAACAACTACTGACACATAAAGATATAATAAACAGTGGTATATATACAATTTTAAATATTTGTTCAGTTGTTTCCTTGAATATTTAACCGGTGTTATATTTTAGTAATTTTGTTGATATTTTCCGTTATTTATATTTAGCGCTCTAAATATCTTTTTTTATCCTTCCAATATTTGGTACCAACTTTCACTATTTGGTACTTGAACTTATTTAAAACAAGAGACTTTTTGACAACTGAAAAAAGGTTTTTCACAAACTACATATTCAACGTGTTTTGATGCTTAAAGAGACGATTGGTGCATACAAAATGAATGCATTGGAAGTATCTCAATCGGTATGAGAATACTACTTCAAGAGCATGCATAAGTGTATTGATTTTTATGGATAATATTTTGAAAAACGTGTTCTCTATTTCTGAAATATAAAAGGAAATCCTCGGATATTAAAGTCCTGGCCAATAACACGATACATTTATTTTGTATAATTCAATATTTGTAGAGTCTTAATAAGGGAAGTAGATGTTTCAATAAGTGATTTATTTTGTAGAGTTAATAAGACTCACCGTTGCAGATTAATGTTTGCATGACTAGCTATAGTTACGTGTAAATTTAAAGTTGTAAAACAAAGTAATCATTTCTCCTTCTTCAATAATAGTTAAATAAAAACTTCTGTCTTTCCTAGAATTTAATTTTGTCAAAAAAAAATTTCTTTAAATCTCAAAGTTTCCCACGCTCTTTTGGTATAAAGTAGGCAGTTAAATTTCTAAAATGATGATGTTCTTATAAAAAATTAAATTCTTAGCCCGGAAATATTTTTTGTTCGTTGCGTAACCTTGAGATATATTGATCTTCCCTACGTTGTCATACTTAGAAAAAATGTATACATTTTTTAACGTTTGAGAGGTTGTTTTATCTATAGTATTTTAGCAATTATCAGTAAATCGATTAATTTAAATGGTTAATATAAAATAAATAATTTTTAAATTTAAATAAGACACTATTTAAAAAATCGTGACTATAGTTTCGATCATATACTGATCATTTTCAAACATAGTCTAATGTAGAAACTATAGTCACGTTATATAGTCTTATTTAAATGTGTTATCAAAATATAACACCAAGTAAACGTCGCCATCATACAAGAATTAAATTTTTTTTTTCCAGTTATTATTCTTATGAATAAAAAAAAAATACATTTCACAAACATATCTAGAGATATCTAGCTCTGATGAAGACGAATTATACGTAAGGAAAATGACAAGTTAAAAATTTTAAAACGATAAAAGAAGGAAGCGATGACTGATTGGGTACGAGAAAAATTCTCCTTAAAAGGCTCAAAATTAAAATAGAATCCACTGGAATTTATCATTTAATGATTTAATATTTCTAAATAGTCAGCCAGTCAGAATTGTATTAAGTAATAAAAGTTTCAATATGTAAAAGCCTCATTATTCAAATAAATTCCTTTCTTCGAGACCATACTCTACTTTGGAACAGAACATAAGATTTGATGGATAAGTTTAGAATCTAAACGGTTGGTTTTGATAATACACACTTTACTGCTTTATTCAATAAAAGCGTTTTTTTTCATCCATGCGAAACCATTTCGTGTATTTAAAAAAACCTATTTTGTCCGTAAATTTAAATTTGAATACAGCAGTTAGCAACTGAGAAGGAATTAAAATGTCTTGAGCTTCCTAATCGAGCCACGAACTAAATATATCCTCTGTAATAATGAGGCTGTCCATCGAGAAGAGTTCGAAAAGAGAATCAGTCAAAATAAAGTTAATCATTTTTCGTACTTATACCTAAAGTTCTTGTCTACTCTATATAAACCCAACAAAACAAATTTTGAAAGCGCCCTAGAGGCAAAATTGAGGGTTCTCTTATTTTTGACATTAGAAGACTTATATTTAATAAAAACTTTGTTAACACAATGACGGATTCATAAAAAGGCAGTAAGAAGGATTTTAAGTATTCTAATAACGTCTAACAAATTAGTCATCTTTCACCTTCAAAGTGTCTATTATGTTTGAAAGTACACTTTTTAAATAAAATATTTACTATTTTCCTGGAATTTTGTCAGCTATAAGTCAGTAAGATGAAATAAACAACCTAAACATGGAAGAGATAAAAAATAATGGATCATTAATTGATAATAAACTCCTTTAGAATAGTTCAGAGAGATTTTTTACTCGCAAGGGTATATGTGCTGAAAGATAAAAAAGAATACATCAGCAAACATGGAGATATAATTGATAAATAGAATAGAATAATTCGGAAAAATATTTTATTTGCAAGTGCAAATGTGCTCACAATCTTAAAGGGTTTTGTAGGTATTATATAATAATAATAATCATAATAAAGTTTATTTTCAATTGTAAATACATATATAGTCCATCTGTTGGATCTTCCGTCCTACGTCACAAAATATCGCTTCTAGAAACGACACAAAAAATTCAGTCTGATAAAGTAAACCAAATGCGTTAGAAAAAGAACGCACTGTAAAACTTTCGTCGTTTTCGAATATCCAACGGACAGAATATAGTAAGGATAACAACATAATATTCAAATAAAAAAAGTATTCTGCTAAATAATGTAACTTATAACTAATTAATCAGATATGAAAATATGTTAAACAAAAAAATCTTCAATTGCATATAAAAATCTTTCGATCGAAAAACATTAGAGCTTTTGTTTGAAAATGAATAAAGACGGCCTATCTTTAATTGCTTGAGGTAAACAATTATAAATCTTGTAGCCATTATAGCTGATTCCTTTTTCAAATTGGGTCGTTTTATGAACTGGTGGCTAAAGCTAATTTTTATGGCTGTTAGGATAATTCCGTAGCGGCAACGAAAATATATGTGCATTTTGGTGATTGAATATGGCTACTTCGTATACATAAGTGGAGGCTAATTTAAAAATTTCACAATCCTTAAGACTTTGACGACATGAATCCTTAGAATTTATAGAGCATAAAGCTCGAATGACAAAAAGTTAAAGAAGCATATTCTACCAATTTTCAGTGCTAAAGTTTCAATATGCTTTTCCCAGCTTAATTTAAAGTCAATTGACAATCCCAACATTTTAATCATTGTTGATATTTCGATGTTATAACCATGCAATAGAAAATAATATGGTACATCCAGCATGTCTTATCAGAATTTGGATTTAGTTTATTTTTTTGGTACCAGGTCTATAGATGTAAGTAAGTATTTTGTGTATCAACTATGACTTGATCAATTAGTTGACCACTCATGATAGTCGTGGTGTCATCAGCATACAAAACCATATCATTTTACTACATATTAATAAATATATTAAATAAACGTAGCCCTAAAATAGATCCCTGCGGAACACCCATTTCGACAGGCAGTGATGTTGATATTTTTATGCCATACGATACTGATTGTACTCTACTACTAACTAACACCATATCGTTCAAGATTAAGTAAAAGTATACTTTGGTTAACCGTGTCGAATGACCTATTTAAATCCATAGCCAGTCCCACAGAGCATTCGCCCTCATCTATACATCTTCTGATATTACCGAGAGTAGCAGCTGAAGCTGTGTTTGTAATTTTTGGTTTTTGAAAACCATGTTACATTCCTGTAATTATATTATGATTCCTAAAAAACTCTAAAAACTAAAAAAATATTCTTTAAAATACTGGCAAAACACATATAAGTCTGTAATTTGTTAATTTATTAGGTTCACCATTTTTAAAAGGCGGTTTAATTTTACCTATTTTTAAACAAGTAGGAAAAATACCAGTTTCAAACACTTGGTTTATTAAATATTTTAATAGAATAATGGCATTTTTTATTACTATTGGTCTAAGGTTATTAATATGAGTACTGTAACTATTGTTCATTTTATTAGTTAAAACTATTATCTCTATTTCTGATAGAGGAAACAGGAATATTGATTTTTTTTAAAATTTAATTAATTGAATTGTAGATGAAAGCATTATCAATAGTTATGTTACCAAATTTTTTGGTTAATTGTACCGATACGTCGGTGAAATAAGTATTAAATATAATAATGTTAAATTAAACAATAGTTTCTTTTAAATATATATTTACGAAATACTATTTTTTTGTAGTAAGTTATTAGCTTATTTTTTGGGCTTACGTGAATTGTCATGCTCCTTGCTGAGTAGAATAATCAAAACATCTATTAAATATAATTAAATTAAGTATAATGGATAAATAAATACTATGTATCTATCTAATTCATAATGATAATTAGTATTTTTTTTTAATATTATTAATATTTCCATATTATTATACGTTCAAGTTAGTATTCAGCTGTTTCTTTGTCCAATTTCTAAATTAAATCGAGCGATTCTAATTTCACCGAACTTTGCCAGGATCTTGACAGCTTTGTCAATATTTACTCTTATGTATCACCTTGTCAGCATGATTTAATTCTTCGTCAGCATTTAACAATGTCCAATGTTGCCACTATGTACACTGCCTAACTAAAATCCTGTACGCATATGGCCAAATTAATGTTATTAAACCCACTTCTCGCATCTTTAACTCAATAGTTCATACGCTGTTAGTTAATAATCTTATCTTCTTAGGTGCTGCACCGGCTCTCACAAAAAATATTATAGGATTTTAACAATCGTGCAAGCTGTGTATTGTCAATGACAATAGGCATAATTAATATATACCTTAAAACGAGGAAAAGTAGGGTTTCAAATACCTATAATATTGGTATTCCAAAATGGACCACCTATGATGGATCAGTGAGGAAGAGGATAAGCGGGTTTGAATGGAGGTGAACTCTGCCCTTCTACATGCATTTGAAATTATTTGTATATATATTGCTTACATTATTAGTACATTATATATGTCATTATATAATGCATGATAGATAAAGATTAAGTATAATACTATTATGTAATAGTAGTATGTAATAAATAATATGAATTAACTTCCCCATCTGGGATTCCTCGGGGCACCTGTTTAGGATTCCCGCTATTCAATATTTTTATTAACGGGTTGCGTAAAATGTTATCATATCCCATGTCAACAACATCGAAATATATACCAAAATCTAAATAGTACTACAGACAACATTATAATCGCAGCCATAATTAATCTGCATCAAAATACTATGAAGGTGAATGTCAATTATAGTAAGCTGATACTATTAAGGATCATTTTTGACAAAAAACTTACATTAATCGATCAAGTCGACTATATCTGTTTTTCTGCATCTAAATCATTATGTTTTATATTCATAGCATTGATGTTTATTGTTTATGTTATTTAATCTCTGTAAATCGCATATTTCTATACTGCATCACATTAATCGGAGATTTATCATTCAAACGTGATGTTTCTTTAATAAGGTTAAAGTTTTCTAAATTAAGTTATCCTATTAATTTAATCCGCAACCCAATTGGATCTAGGAGAATGAGCTTGAAGTCGTTATATTTGCATATATCTATCTGCTTATTAAAGCTGTGTTTATCGATGGTCAATATCTTTATTTGTTGAATAGCTGCATTTTTTTAATCATAAATTTTCGTTAGATGAATTTTAGAATGAATGACCTAAAACTCTAATTTGCTGCAAAATTTAGTGCCAAATTAAGAAAATTTCTCATTAAAACAATAGACATTACTGTAGTGTTGCTATTCATCGTAAGGAATATAAAATATATAAATTCTAAGATGTGGAATGACGATAAAGCACGACAAAATATACAGATTTTTGGTCAAATATTTGATCAATATTTTTTCCTAGCCCTCTTATATGGTCTTTCTCCATAAGATTCCCCAACTCAAAAGATTCTTAGAGGAAAAAAGATTTGAGATGATTTACGTGATTAAGACAAATCTGAATTGTTCAAAAATATTACACAAGAGGCATTAAGGTGCTTGTTTCATCAAGTAAAAATACCTAAACCATGGACATAATTTCTAAATAAAGGTTTTATCTTTATAATATCTTTATAATACATTTTGTTAGCAGTACTCTATTAACAATATTTTTCAAATAAAAGTATCTAATAATATTATTTTAAAAATATTTCATAGTCACCAATTTAATTGATTGGTTCTGGTATCAAGTAATTAAAAGTGATGATCTAAGATGATAATATTATTTTCCCCACATACTCCAATCATTGTGTTAACAAGATGTTTTTATATTAACCGTAGTTTAGGGATATGTTTAGTTATAATTTTCATGACCATATCAATATATAAGAACCAAAGAAATAAATAAAGTAATATTAATCTAGAGCAATAAAAAATTAGCTACAAGGTTATATGGTTTCGTTTTGATAAAAAGTTTACCTTTAACTATTCGATTCAATAAACATACAACTCAAACACTTATAGAAATAAATATATTCTACCGTCCCTAACATTATATACATATATAAAACATCACAGTCGTTAATTATTTTAGTGAATGGCATAATGATCGTTTTGCCCTCCTTCTGAAACCAGTTATCAGCAAAAGTTGCAACAAATTTTGCTCACTATAATCAATGGTATCTATATAAAATTAACAGTTTTGCCAATTAATGCAATATTTATGTAGAAAGGAAGCGAAACACGTCCTCGTAAGTAACATCGCAATAAGGCGACTTTCATGATCTTACCGAAGGAAATACACTTAAGCACCTTTACGGGATATCCTGCGCATATGCACGCCTTGGGCCTTATAGTAAATGATTTTTTATAAACAAGCCCATTCACCACGACGCGTTTCTCTCACATTTCCACCATGCCTTCACACGTAGTACCACCCATATGCAATTTGAGATGATTATAGGGGAAGACTGTGGTAAAACAACACGCTCGGCAATTAAAATACATCTCGGGAAATGATTGAGATTGTTCGTACCGAGACATAATTGGACCTCCATTCCTACCATTCACAAAACAGATCTCGTTTAAATCGACTTTCACTCGGGATTTATTTTACATCGCGTCGCCCAGGTGTTTCCCCGTGAATAATTTTGATGCTCGTAAAAGTGATGCCGATTTTATCTACTAAAACAAAACGCACAGTTCTCTGAATTTAATTACGAGAATAGTACTAACTTTTTAATTACCGCTTTAATTATGCGTGTGCCATTAATTTGTAAATTTAACAATATATTATTTTATGTAATCGCATTTAGTGTTGTGAAACTTTCTTAAAATTATATATAATGACATGATTTTTTTAATTATATCAAATATATTCTAATGATGAAAATTATTATTTATTTTAAGGTTTTACTAATTTTGAATTATATCTTGCCAAACCTGTTTTTCTGCCAAATTTTTATTTCCTTATAATACATGGATAAATATTTATAAGTACATAAGTAAATATCAGATTGAAAATGAAACTTTTGCTACCAACTACTTCATCATAGACATACCAATAAAAGTTATTAACAACAATTAGTTACAACGTTAATTAAACGATTTCAAATTGCAGTCGACTATTTTCACTTTGATAAATTTTAATGAGGATTCCATAATTGAATGTCAATTTCTAAATAGATATTACCATACCCGTTGCCGATCGAACGGTTTTCACCTCGGCACGGGGCGTTCTCTCCGGAGTTCCTCTACTTCCTCACCTGATCGTAGGATGATGCATTCTAATGGCTCAATATATAATCCTTTTGACCACAGACCGTAAAATAGATTCAGCACTTACTATAGACCGGAAAATTATTTTATAAATATGAATTTATTCAGCGATACCATCTCGTGTGAATGCACCCTTAATACGTAACATTTTAATTGGTTTGGATGGTCGAGGTAGTCGACTGAGGAAATCTACACGAAAGCGCACTTGGTTATAACAAAGAAAAATCGTCGGATTTATAGTTTTCATTACAATGGCTTACAATTGTGTTTGGATTATGTGGTAGTGTGGGCTTAAAATATCGCAATGGGTGTGTACTGGTTATTATGCAAGATATATATCACATAGATCACTTTTAAAAGCATACTTTAGATAATTATTTAAAATGACGATATTTTCGTTTGGAACACTTTAATACTTTGGATGAATAAGAATAAACAAGGGAATAAGTAACTTCTTCATATGTCTACTAAAATAAGCATTTTATAGTGAAATGTTAATAAACTAGATGATCACAATCTCTTTAAATTTCAATTTGAAGTTTTTTGTCCACTATATAATTATAATTTCTCAATGTTGTATTCTAGCAAAATCGATGCACCATTCCAATTTTTTTCAGTAGTCTAACATTTACAATGTTTATGTCTGAATTTTTGAATCTGAACAATCTGCCTTAGTTCAGTTCGAAGAAGAAGAAATTATATTTAATGAAATAATTAGTGTTTATAACTAAATCAAATATTACAAAGAATTATATCAAAATAACCCTTATAAGGCTGAAAGACCTAATGGCCGATCACCAAGAAGATAACGAGGAAACATAACAATTATTATAATTATATATTGTAATACTAACTGCAATTAAGATGTTTTCTCTCTCTAACCCTTATAGATCATGTGAACAATAGGAGGATAACGAGTACGTATTTTTGATGCAAGAAATAGAAAAACTATAAAAGAAGACCGAGAAAACTTGGACAGAGGAAGTCAGAGATAAAACAGAAAATGGGAAATTACAAATTTAGTGAAAATTGCTTAATACAAAAGATATCATATAAGCTTGCTTTACACTAGGAATTGATACAAAAGATTTAATAGATATTAAAACCTCTGCAGTGGAGCTATTAACTAAAATATGCTTTATTTGTACGGTTTTAAAAATTATATACACCATAAAGAAATAATTTAAAGATAAACATTGACTATATGATATCATTTACCCAATAAAGATTATATCAAAAACAATAAAACTCATTTTTACTCGGTCCGATAAGAATAGTATTTATCAGGGCCATAAAACTTTCGAATGGAACATCTTTCTGGATTAGAAGACGGATGGCTTATTATCATACTTAACATTTTATATTGCACTTCGGCATTAAATACTTTTAACGAGGGCGTAATTTATGCTTTGATGGCACTTATGGTATGTAAATGGCAGGCGAAGCCGTTAAAATGGCGAACAGGTGGGTTTTAAATCAAACTCCGATTATCGGTCTGGCGTTTGATTATATTGTTTGGAGATTATTTATGGTATAATGGCGCTTTATGATCGGTGCATGATTCGCGATGAAATTTAATAATAACGCAAAGTGCAAATTACATCTCTGCAACTGGTTGCCAAAGAAGTGGCAGTAAAAAAAAATACCAAGGATAAGTACAATAAATAAAAATTAATGTAACGATACGATGTGAAAATAATAAAAACAAACTCATTAAATTATATTTCTTAATTGAAAGTAATATAATTTAAATTAGATGCTATTAAATTAATTATGATACCAAAGTAATTTTAACTAAAACGATTTTGACTATTTTTATAAAGTATGTATTGCTAATGTAATTACAAAAGCAAAATTTTAAGCTAATAATATTATTTGTTGCTTCTAAGCCATTGCTAATAATTGCAGGTTATATAAACGATTATATAATTTTTGTAAATAGAATGGGAGACTCATCGCTGCTTTTTGTTTCCAAATATATTGGTTTTAGAGGTTACCAAAAGATCTAGATTATCTAAAGCTTATTATTATATATTCTGTCCGTTTATCATTAGGATTATTTTGCTTGAACATAAGTATCCAAAGCTGAGTTCGTGTATCTTAAAACAGTGAAGGAAAGGGCTTGTAGATTAGAGTGGAAGAACTTCCTTCAAGAGTAAACCCCACCTTTCAGTTTGCTATCTAAATGGTTTGTATATTTTTGTTTAATCTTTTATGAATAATATTTTTAAAGCAAGTTTGATAATGTACTTTTAAGCAATAAACAATATTTTAAATGAAATGAAATTTATAAAATAGGCAACCAAATATCGATACATAATATTAGTCGTAATAAATATATGTATAGCAAACTCGGTTTAAATATTATGTAGGGAAACAAGAGAAATAAATTAGCATATGTTAGAAATCTATTTTACTATAGAGCTACGCACTATGAAATATTTTCCTTTTAATCCCTAATTTAATGCAACCAAATATATATTTTATTTTGCTTCGGTGTGTTTTTTATTATTGATACCACTGATAAGAAGCTGGAAATTGATATTTAGTTGTCGGCATGATAATGAATACACAATAAATACCATCTATGTTTGTTGTTTTTTTCTTAAGTAGTACTTGATACAAAATTAGGCAACCTAATATAATTATAAAATGTAAAACTATATATTTGGCTGCATAATAATGTGTGAAATAATCGTATGTAGTAGTTAAGATTTATCTTGTGTGAAAAGCTGAAAACTGCTGCTGACACGATAATTAGCAACTTTTCTGAACGATTATGCCATATATGAAAAATAGGCAACCAAATATCCATAAAGGTTATGAATTATAAAACTGCACATGAAGTTGTATACTAGTACTAGTGCTAGGCTATCGACCACGGGGTCCTTCCGCCATGTGTCATTTGTGTATTTGTGTGTGTGTAAATGAGCTTGATCGCCCTATCACTCTAAAGCACCATTAATTATATCCCAATGGTGAATGGTACCGGTCACCCATCCAACCACTGACCCGAGTGCAGTATCTACCATAGTAACAAAAGTTATCACTATCCCACCCTTTAGTCCCAATATAAACAAGAATTTTTCAAAATAATAATAATAAAGATGTATAAATTAAATATTAAATTAAGTAACTAATCAATAAAACTTTCGCGTATAATTTGAGGGGTGGGTTAGTGAAGGCACGCTTGCTCTACATATACCTGTATCTACTAATCTCTGCCACTTGGTTCAGATTGGTTTATCTAAAAATTGAAAAAGTTATTATGTTGATGACAAAACAGGGTTGTGCTTAAGTTTAAATTTAAATATACAGGGTTTCACTAAGTTTTGAGCTGAGCAATGTGAAGTATTCTATAATGACTCAAAACAATTCCTTGCTTCACTTGTTTTTTTAAATTTTACTATTACCAGATGTACATTTATGATCATATGCTATTTATAATGAGTACATAGTATTCGAAATGGACATCTGGTAATAATAAAATAAAAAAACAAGTGAAGCAATGAATTTTATTGAGTTCATCATTATTAAGGGTTTGTCACAGAGTTTTCTGAATGTGCGTGTACCTCTTCAACCAATCCGCGCGCTATTCGCGTTAGTGACGTTGGAATGTAAAATCGCTAGTGGAGTGTCTACGTGTCATTAATCGAAAAATGATTTGCAGATGAGAAAAATGTGTGCCAAAATTGTTCTAAAAGTTCTGACTGTTTGTGAACGTTTTTAAGACGAATCAATTTTTTTGAATATAGAGTTACTGGTGATGAGGCCTGGGTCTATGGGTACGACCCTGAAATGAGACGTAAAAGTGTGGAGTGGCATAGCGTGTCATCTCCAAAGCCCAAGAAACTCGTATGAGCAAATCTGCTTGAAAAGCATACATATTGTATTTTTTTATGCTAAAGAACTGATTCACAAAGAGTTTGTTTCTTCTGGCCAGAGTATCACAGGTCGGTTTTGCGATAAAGTGCTCCGCCCCGTCCGTGAAGACATCAAAGACGATTAGGTTGTTCAACACGACAATGCGCTCTTTCAAACGTCGCTCGCCGCTGCCGAAGTTTTGATCAAGTTCAACGTGTCAACAATCCGACTTTGTCTCCAGCGACTTTTTTGTTGCCTCGAATAAAGAAAGATCTGAAGCGATTCGACATGATACCAGCGGCCCATGCAGCCTCTACAAGGCCCTTTAACAAATTTGCGCGTGAAGTTTTTCATGGAGCCTATGAACAATGAAAAAACTCTAGTAGCTATAGGCTGGTGCCTAAGAGTCATGAGAATTTGTGAATACAATCCGTATATTATTATTATACAGGGTGACTGCCGAAAAACCTTTGGTCATCAACCTTGGTTTGATGAATGGATAAAATTGTTTACAATTTTATATTCACAAAAAAATCTTCTAGCGGATCAATAAAAAACATATATACAGTGCAATTTGAAAAAAAAAGTTGATCGTCTTTTGTCAAAAACTGGACGCAAGCAAAAATATCAGTTCAGTTCATATTAAAGTCTTTTAAAAATGATTTAATTTAATGTTTTATTTATTAAAATCGGATAAAAAATAAGCGAGATACGGCACCAAAGGTTTTTCGTCAGTCACCCTGTATTATAAACAAGGTTTCCCTAATGATAATTATGCAGGAGGCAATCATTACACAACAAATAAAAAGCGCCGTATAGGTTATGTACGTTAACGGTGGAATAGAGACCACCCACATATCCTTCATACATATATTTTTACTGTTGTCTCTGTCACTACTTTCTTTCTTAGAAAACATTAGTAGTTGGCGTAATTAAAGAATTTAAATACCGCATTACATTAAATTATAAAATGTATAATAAGAGTTGATGGGTGTCTAATATCCTATCTTTAAGTTATCATAATACGAAGAGTGCTTAATATACAATATAATGCAACATTTTTTTTCTGAAACAAGGGTTGTTTTATTCAGCATTAAAATATACCATGTTATTCCCCAATCCTTTGATATAAAACACTATTTTAGACGTAATCTGTATTCAATTCTACGGCTTTATGCCACCTTGATGCGAGAGCCTGTATACTTGCACTGTAATAGTTCTCCGGTCTATGTTGGAGCTAACGTCTTGTTTCAACAATAACGTCTTCAGTGCTTCCCGGGGATTGCGTCCTTCATTGGGCCAAACAGATGAAAATACAAAGGTGCGAGATCATCGCTCATACACCCTACGATGCGGAAGAACAGTCCAGGGAAGTTTTGTGAGCTCCTCTCGGGTGCGATGACTTGTATGAGGTGTGGCATTGTCATGGAGAAAGAGGTTAATTTGGATTTTTATATCTACCAACACACTGAAATCGTTTCTTCAATTTTCGAAGAGTAGCGCAATGCACTTCAGAGTTGATCGTTTGACCATGGAAGGACATCGAACAAAATAACCCCTTCAGAATTCCAGAAGACCGTAGCCATGACTTTAACAGCTGAGGGTATGGTGATGATCACACACACGATTTGCCCAACAAGTCACCGTGCTTTTGTCTACTGCCAGATCTCCGTAGATATTCTGCAAGCGTCTATGAATATCTGAGATTTTCCGCCAAAGAAACTCAATCACTGCCCGTTGTTTGGAAGGCACCTCCGTTATAGACGCCATTTTAACAGCTACGTATAGCGCAGTCTCATATCGGAAATCAATCAATTATCCTATGTTTGGTTTTATAAAAACAATCACAAAGCAGTGGTTATGTTGATGTAATAAATTAATCGTATATATAGGTTGGGTAGGTATCTATTTCCATCATTTATTAAAACCTGCGCGAAGGTATTAAGAATATAAAGATTAAATAGTGGATAGCTGTTATGAACTTGTGACCTCCCACCCAGGTTACATGTACATTTATACTTCAATTGTAATATAGTTTACTTTAAAAACTATATCAGTTATTATCATCATATAATTGGTGAATTTAAAAGCAGATTTTTAGTTTAAGGTTAAACATACTTATAGAATGGGTGGATGACCTCTATCTCACCCTCCGATTACTAAAGCATAAACTATTGTTTTTCAAAAATACATAGTGTTAATAAAGAAAATATTTACGTAAAAGTAAAAATCATTCTCAAATCAAGTTATTATTTAATAAAACTCATGTGCCAGTAAAAAATTGGGATTGTGGCCACCTTCCCATCTTACTTCCTGTTTTCTAATTGGTTTCTAAAATTACAACAGTGATAATATTGTTCATGTTGATTGTTTTATGGAGAAAGTGAATACAAGTTATTTTATAGTGATTATATTAATGTAATAAATAGATTTGATAGAAGGGTTAAATAGTTATAGTTTAAAGTTTAAATATACGTGTAGGGTGGGTGGGTGTACACTATCCCACCCTCCAACTACTACAGCATAAATGATTGTTACTCCAAAATAATTTTTGTTAATAAAGGAAATGTTTATATAAAGGTAAAAGTTACAAATTAAGACACTAATAGAAGGTGAAGAGTAACACTTGTTCTGTGCCGTAATGTTTTATTTTCAATTGCCTGACACGTGTTTCGGTCTTCGCAGATCATATTCAAAGTTAAAACTAATTAAAAATAAAGCGTGTACAAATTTATATAGTAAAGCATGTAGTTTAATGAACGGGCATTTAATATGCTCTCGGCCTGGATTAACTCCTGCTGGTAGTTTTCTTAATACCCTTGTCGATGGCTCTCCTAATTTCTAATCCTTCCAGCAGGTTCAGCTTTTTCCCCTTTCTGCATATTTTAATCATCTCTCCCATGTGGTGACCTTGATATTAATATTTGTTTTCAATATAGCGAAACAAGCATTAATTAATACCATTATTTAAATTTTAGGATGGGATATTTACCACCCACCAACCATACATAAATATTTTTACTTAAAATTACAAGAGTAGTTATGTCGGTGTTATTAATGAATTTAGTAGAATACTTTAAGTTTAAAGTTTATATGTATATTGTAAAGTTCTAGTGTGTGTGAGAGCTTTACTTATGTAATGTAGGTTCTTTTCTGTGTGAGGTGCTTTTGTGAACAAAGAAGATTCCGTTTTTTCTTGTTTATTACTTCACTTTAACTTTTAAATATTACAACTGCTGTTTGTTATAAATGAAGTTATGTATGTGTGTACAAGTTGAGAGACGATGAAAGAGTGTACAAGTTGAGAGACGATCTAAGAGTGTACAAGTTGAGGTACGATGTAAGAGTGTCGTTACTGTCAGACCAAAATGTAAAAATCATATTGAAGATAATTAAAATACAGTTAGTGCTTTTAGCAATTGGAAGGAGAATGGGATAAGCCGGGGTGAACTGTGTACAAATGATTTTCGGCTCCGAAAAGCCACAAAATAACATGATAACTTAAAATAAATACACACAAATACAAATCAATGAAGTAAGCAATTTAAATAATACAAATATATAAACAATAATATAATTTCCCATTATATTTAAATATTATAAATATATACATATACATTACAATATGTAGGGTGGGTATGTAGCCACTATCACACCCCCTCTAACAGCTACAACACAAAAAAGTGTTTTTCTAAAATAAATTGTATTGAAAACATTTTTTATGTAGAAGTAAATGTATGAATCATATGTACTCGTTATTATTTAATAACTCTTGTGCTAGTATACCAATTGGTGGGTAAGATAGTGGCCACCCACCCACCTTACATATACAATTCTACTTAAAATCACTCCCCCATTATTTTGTTTTCGAAAACTAGTTTTTGTTTAAATGTATCTGTAGGGTGGGGTGGTGTCCACTAGAGTACCCTTCAAGTACTACAATAAAAGATATTGTTTCTTAAAAATAAATTATGCTGAAAATACTATTTAGTTTCAAGTTTCAATCGTCTTATAAATTAGTAGAACTTCCGCATAAGTAACCGAACTTAAGGGTGGGATAGTGGCTATTTATCCATCCTTATATACATGTTTACTTATACCATGGATCTTTGTTTAGTTTCCTAAAAATTACAACAGTATTTATGTTGATGTAATTATTGGATTTAAAAGACCGGTTTTAGTTTAAAGTTTTAATTTATGTGCAGGGTGGGTGGGTGACCACTATTCAACCGATTGTTACGTAAAAATAAATTGTATCAAATCAAGTATTTGTTTAGTAAGACTCCCGCATAATTATACGAATTGGAATGTGGAATAGTGGCCACTTACCCACCCTACATTTATATAAATTTTACTTCTACCACTGCTCCTTATTTGGTTTATAAAAAAATACATCAGTGTTTATGTTGATGTAATGAATTAAAAAAAGGGTTTTAGTTTAAAGTTCACATATACACCCTTCAACTACAACTGCATAAACGATTGCTTTGCTGATAGTAAATTGCATTAATGAAGGCGATTTTTTACTTTAAAATAAACATTTTATTTAAACGTAATAAATCGTTTTACCAATTTAGGCATTATTCAATAATACTACCGCTCCAGTATAAAAATTGGAGAGTGACATTGTGGTTACCCACCCACCTTACTTTTCTACTTCTACTACTGCCTCTTGTTTACTTTCCTAAAATTACAACAGTGATTATGTTGCTGTAATCAATTCATTTAAAAGCAAGACTTTAATTTGAGTTTTATATATATTCATATATTGCATAAAAATTCAAACGGCTTAATTCTGCCACCTATTACAAATCATGCACAAGATGACAAATATTTTAAAGGCTGCTTTCGAAAAAAGAAAGCATTTAATTGTCTTTCGAAAAAAAAAATATTTAGAAGGGAAAATTATATGTTATGAAGTACGAAGTTTTTTGTAGAAACTGGATATATAATATTTTCCCTTATGGTTTATATTTTAATAATTTGCCTATCTTTAGATGCCTTAAATATAAGATTTACGAAATATTTTCATGTATCTCTAATCTAATTAAAAAAAAAACATTTGTAACACCTACACTTCTTAATCAGCATATAGAATACGATTATTTGTTTACTTACAAATACTCATTACAGTATTATAATTCAAATTCAAATTTATTTACTTCTAAATTTACATGCACATATTACATTTAAAAATTATAATTAAATTATATTCTAATAAAAATAAGTTAGGACTAAGAATAGATTCACGTGGTACACATTTCATTGGATTAAATATTTTATCCATAAGTTTAAAAACTTGATTAAGATTCCTTAGACAGTTATACATTAAGTTTGATTGCATTATTTATTTTGATATATTAAAGGCTTCCATATAGTCAAGGTGTACAAACAATCTTAAGGCGATGTTAGGATAGGCATATAAGGCATTTTGTCGGGTTTCATAATTGTGGTTATGGTTATGTTCACTAATTTATTTTTATATTTCATATCAAAATTTCGTAGACATACAAGCTATAAAAGATTAGAGTATTTGCTTGACGAAAATGTCCTCTACAGGTCTCAGTATATTTGAGGTTATATACTATTCTAATTGCTCTTTTTTTGTGTGATGAAAATTTTCTTAGCTAAAGTGCTATTTCCGTAAAATATGATACCATAGCGCAATAATGATAGAAGACTTGCTTTGTATATGGTGATAAGTATTTTATTATCAACTAGAGGTTTTAATATTTTTAGGGCATAACATACAGAGTTTAATTTTATGTTATATATGTTGGAGGCTTCTACTTCGTTATACATTTTTGTAAATTGAATAAAACACGATAACTTTGTTTGTATAACTTGAAAACTTTTTTATTGTGTGTTTATGTGTTTGATAATGACAAGCTAAATTTGTCGAAACTAGTCATAATAAAACAAGTTTTCAAGTTATTCAAACAAAGTTATCGTGTTTTATTCGAGTTTAGTTTTGATTGTAGACCACTACAATTAGATTTCGAATCTAGTCTCTGGTCAATTTCAATTCCTAACAGTTTTACTGTAAATGTCAGCTCTAAATTAATTGTTTCTAATTTAAGTATGGGAGTTTCTATCTTGGGGATTTTGGAATGGAACATAATTGTTTTTGTTTTGTAGTCATTTAAAATAAGTTTATTTTCCAGCATCCATATTTGGGTAGCTTTATATAAAGAACTAGCTTTATTTTGCAAATTATCGACGTCACCTCTAATTACTAATAAGTTAGAATCATCTGCATATGACTTAATTGTACCAATATTTTTATAAATTGTCATGGGAAGGTTATTTACAAATATTAGAAATAATAAGGGCCCCAGTATGATTCCTGTGGTACAGCGATATTTGTTTTTCCCTCTTCAGACAATTTATTATTTATTTTTGTTTACGGAATACGATTCTTTAGGAATTTTGCCGCCATCCAAGGCATCTGTTATACACTGAATGAAATCAAATATCGCAGTATGCGTTGATTTGTTTTTCAGAAATTCATGTTGAATATCATCGAACAATTTATTTATTTCAGAAAATAGAATGAATGAATTAATTAATGTTTTGCAACTACTTTTTCTAGAATTTTAGAGAAAATGCTGAGTAAAGTAGTGGGTCGATAGTTAGACGGGTCGTTGGGATTAACTTTTTTATAAACTGGGATTACTATTCCATATTTTAGGCATTGTGGAAAAATACAGGATTGCAAAGATTTATTGATTAAATATGTGATCGGATCTAGTAATTCTATTTTTATTGTCGCTATTTGAAAATTTTAGTTCCAGTTCAGATCGTTTAGCTTTTTGCAATAGTTTAGTGTAATGTTTATTTAATTCGACGTATTGTTTTTTCGCGTTTTCATTAAAGTTTTTAATCACTAATAAATAATCAAGAAGATTCTTGCATTCAATTATTTTAGGAGTATATCTATAACTCGTGGTAATGGTTGTCCTTATTTTATTCATAAATGCATCAATGTTGATTGCTTTTGGCCCACATAAGTTTTTGGGCAAGGTGATCAGTCATGTGTGTCTCAAATATACAAGTATTGTAGTCACAATAGTTATATTCACATTGGATAAATAAATAAATATCAAATATCAATCAAAGACGATTTTATTTTAGATATACATGTTGGACTTTTTATTATAATACAAGCACTGAAAGACGATAAAATATTCTGAAATTCATTTGATTCTTGTGTTTTTTCGTTTAAGTTAATGTTAAAATCACCTATTATAAAATAATTCGCTTTTTTAGTTGTAAGAATATTTAGAAGTACATCAAGTTTAGTGAAGAATGTGTTATGCTTATAATTAAGTGCCCTGTAAATTACAACACACACAAATTTATCTTCTTTTGTTAGCCGTTCGATTGTTGTGCATTCAAAATTATCGAATTCAGAAAGTTTATTAATGTCAGCCCGAACAATAAATGATAAGGAGCAGTGCGCGTTAATTGCAGCACCGCCATATGCGGTTTCGCGGTAAGAGTGGGGTAGCCTGCAGAAGTACGAGACGAGTTTATAACGTGTTCAGTAATACTTAAAATAATACATTCAGAGTGATTTTTTAACATTTCTTCAATTTTAAGTGTATTACCATAAACAGATCTTATATTAACATGAATTATTGATTGATAATTATTTACAGTCCTGCCACATTCATTTGATTTTAATTTTTGACTTATTAAGTGATGTTGTTCGGTTTCATATATTTTTGAAAAAAACTTGTTACTCTTGCACCATGAGGCTAATGCTTAGGGTCTCGTAACATTTCCAGAAATCTAATCGGCGCAGTCACTTTAAAACTGGAGTATTCTTCCGGTGTTTTTGATTGCAGTTGTTCACGTACTACATCTTCGATAAGCTCTTTAATTAAAATGCAGTGAGTTGTTCGTGTGTCGCATTTAGGTTTAATTTGCAAACATGAAATGAGGCCTTCTTGAAGATTTCTATTCTAAGAGTATTCTAAAACTACATAACTACATATCCTAGATATAAAGAATTAAAAAATTAGTATTTAGTCTACCATACAGATTCAAGAATATTTCTTCTTAGTGGGAAGATAAAAATTAAGTCTATTATAAAAGAAATAGGCTACTTATTTTGAGTGGCTTAATCCAGATTTTATTTTTTTATTTCAATGATCGATTAATAATTAATAATTTACTTAATAACCTAGATAAAGTCATAGTGGTTCTATTTTAAAAATTAAATGTGCACGTGTGAATGGAATGCACCGAGTTATTCATAATTATTTCGAGCGTCTGGGAATTTGTTGATCTGTAGCATGAAATATGTTAATAAATATATTTAATTAACGATTACCATATCGACTTATCACAACTATCATAATTACTTATATAAATACGGAAAATATTATAGTAATTAACATTGAAATTCAATCAGGGATTACCTTTAGTACCATACGTTGTGTAAGAAGTTTATAATTATGAGCAAGAAATATGGCATATATTACATTATTTACAAATGAGGACGATGTACTAATAATGCTAGTTTTATTTTTTACTGTTTTGCAATTAAGTTTATATTTTTCTACACATATTCTCGGCATATTTTAGAGGTTCTCACGGAAATAACGATTCGCTTGTCCTCAATGCTTTATTTACATTAGTGTAATAATCATATTAATACTTGTTTTAAGCAACATTAGTAGAAAACATCAATTTTATCCTGTTTTAAGAATATATATTTATGAGTAAAAAAATAAAAGAACATATTTTGTGAATTATGTGTGTTTAATAATTTGAATGAATTAATCAACAATGTTTTACCACACAGTGGCTTCGTCAGGTAGATTATTGTAGAATAATAAAAACGTTTTTGTAACCATATTTTGTGTAAGTATTTTATTAAGTGATATGGAGTTTCAACAAGTCAAGCACTATTACCGCCATTAGATTAAACAAAAAAGACTAAATAAGGAACAGGTGATTTATATATAACATCTGCCGATTCATATAAATAAGTACGCGTTACACCTGTTACTGCGTCTTGTAATATATCCATCATTGTAATTAAAACAGAATTACGGGATAACCATTATGCACCAATGGATCCGTAAATTTAATTTATAATCAGGTGTACAGTTTGAAGTCATTGTCATTCATAAACCGCTCCAGCTTGTGACACATTGGCAAGGTCTGTACTTCTTTTGACAGGAAAACAACCTGAGTTTAGAATATATACAAACAATCAGAGTTAAGACCAAATAAAATAATTACACATCGTTTAAACCAAATGACATTAACTGTCCACTTCTCATTGTGTTCGTTTGAAGTAGGAAATTTCTAATCATTAAGACACATTAACGTTAGCGTGTGAAAAAATCCTCTTAATTCATTTATATGACGATGCATAAAATCTTCGACTGTCCATTTCCTATTGTATGAAAGTAGCGAGTTTGTTTAACAATTTCTTATATCAGTGAATTAGGCAATCTCTGATTGGAGCCAATTAAAATACTTTTCACTTCCTGTTTATTTATGACCAGGAGGAATTCGCCGTCCATTGTGTAGACACAAAGCAATTTAATTAAATTAATATCGGAGGAACAATGCGGCAACTGATAGAAAACTGGATAATAATAACGCTAATGTCACATAAGACAACGTCCTTTTTCATGATACCCGTTATGCTTCCTATACAGCGCTGTAAAAGGTGCTTAATTGCGAAGAATGTTAGTTGGGGCAGTCAATAATGGCGTAATTTATTGGTTCTTATATAATTAAGGTATGTAGAAGTGCATGCTTGAACTTTATAAGAACATAGGTTACTTTATGATGTGAGTTTTTTGCTAATTGTGGCCGTATTTTTTTATGAGAATATAATACCTGAAATTAATTCATATAATTGCTTTAGATGGTTAAATGTATCTATAATATAAGAATAATTAGATTGGCGCATTAATCATATGTGTGGAATTATTATTAAGCAAATGAGATACTACGAAGGTAATGCATTTTTAGACTTTACAGTAAAAAAAGACCTTTATTGGCATTGATAAACTAACTAAAACATAACATTCTTTTACAATACATTAATCATCTTTACGGGGAGGAAGATATTGAAAAACTTGGCATTCCTTTACCGATGCAGAGACATCAATTTGACACTAACAGTATAAAAATAAAACTCAACACTAACCCAAAAACAAATTCGTCAAATGAATTTTACGAAGAACCAGTGATTCCCTTCTCAAAAAAATCATCCGTGGGGTTCGAAGAGATGTTACTGGCCGCTGACTCCATGACATACAGGCAACAGCATACACCACGTGCTTTTGGAAAAACTAGAACTATCAGCCCACCAAAGAATTGCATCTGATGCCTAACACAAAACAAAAGACAAATTAGGAATGTCAAGTGAGTGAGTAAAGAATAAATGACGAGAATGCGCCAAAACTAGTTTACAACATATGTAACAAGAAAATAAATGCAAAGGCGCCAAAGAAAGGTTTCATTTATGCCATATCACCAAATTACACATCGATGGAGATAAAAATTTGCAACATAAAAACGTCAATCAAAAACTTAGACCATTCGGAATCAGAAACTATCAGACAATAAGTACCACATATACCAACTTCACTAAGAAAGAACTACAAACCTTAAAAGAGGATCCGGACTTGTTCTACTTGCTAATAAAGGCTACGTATCTGTTATAATAAATAAACAGGAAGTTCTAAAATATGCAGCTTACAGAAAATAACATTCCTCTAAAATGTAACTAAAACAAAAATAAGTAATTTAATCTACCGGACGACATTAAAAATTTCTCACTCCACGGCTAAATAATCATTAAATCGTTCATTCGATTGACAAATCAAAAAGCGGGAATCCACTAAGTGACCCTCATAGTTACCTCTATAGGATACCAATATACTCTTTGGATACATTGCAAATGAATGGAAACGATTAACGGAAAAAAATGGATTCCTTTGTCAATAAGTATTTTTATCTTCTGGAAGATATCCTTTAATGCACGGCTAAAGTCATTAAGTCGTTCGTTCATAATGTTTGATACTGTACAAATTTCTAAAAATCCACAAAACCCACTAAGTTACTCACAAAGTTATCTCCATGGGATCGGCAACGAATTTATTCGTTTATTAAAAAGTTATGTCACTTCATAGATATAATTAAATATCAAATTTGAACCTGGCGACTTATTGATCAGCTTGGACGCATGGTCATTATTCAGACAGATTCCAATGGACGAAGCAATCACAATTATACAAGAAAACTTACTTAATCCATCTCATGTCTTACTACACCCCTGCCTATCCTCTACATAATTTACTATGAAAGACCAAAAATAAATGGAAATAAAAGAACACAAATGAACTCACCACTATCCCCTATTAACGCTAACCACTGCATCTAAGACTTCAAGATGAGAGTATTGCAGACACATATGTTTATATCAAAATTGTGGGTCAATTCCTAAGTTATCTGAACAACATCCACGAATAGAAACGTGGTTTTGAGAGCTACGTGAAGATAGATTTGATAATTGGCATACTTCAAAATAACCTCATCCAGAAAAAATTCAACAATACCTTGAGACAATTGGTTAGATATTGTTAACCAGACTTTATATACTTCAAAATAACCTCAACCAGAAAAAAATAAAATAGAACCTTGAGGGAATTGGTTACATATTGTTAATTTATTTTCAACACTTTTTTCCTGGGTGTATACTACATCAACTGATGTAACTAATTTACATTCTCGTTTAAATTAGATTCTGGATAGTCACCTATATGTTACCTTGGAAGATGTATTTCATGCCATTATCGGCTTAAAACCAGTACATTCTTGTGGGCCTGATCAGGTGTCAAGCTACTTTCTTCTTCTTAAACGCAACTCTTTATGCATTCCAATTTACTATCTTTATCAATTGGAATAATGCCAACGCAGTGGAAGAATGACTTTATTGCTTCGATTCATAAGTGAGGTTCTAGACATCTAAATTCAAATTATAGAGGTGTAGTTATACAATCTGTAATTCCCAAGATACTTAACAGGTTGGTGACAAAACAGTTGCCGTAGTTTTCAAAACCAATTGTGTGTAATAATCAGCATAGATATATACCTAACCACTTGACTACTTCTAATTTGTTAGAGTATAAACAATTTGTGTCGAATGCCTTGGATTGTCGGTGTCAAGTAGACACTGTCTATACTGACGTTTCCAAAGCGTTCGATAGGGTTGATTATGGTCTGCAACTGGATAGTTGGGATCTTATGGATTTTGTTATAGCACTTTAAAATGGTTATCTTCATTTCTCTTAAATCTAATACAGTACGTCCGAATAAATAATTTTATTTCGAATCCCATCGCTATCACTTCAGGTGTACCTCATGGCTCACATTGTGGACCTATTTTGTTTATTCTGTTGATCAATGATCTACAGCATATTATTAAGTATTGTACTTTTTACTTTATGCAGATGATCTATATTTCAAATTGTCCACACTTACAGTGTTTGAATTTCTCTTCAAGAAAATCTCATCAATTTAAACGAATCGTCTAAGAAAAATACGTTAGATCTCAACCTAAATAAATGCTATTCAATGACTACGTCAAGATGTAAAAATATAATTAATTTTACTTATACCGTCAATTCTTCGGAAGTTGTTAAATTGAAGCAATAAGAGATCTTAGTGTCACATTTGATTCAAAATTAATGTTTACTATGCACTTTGTAAATATTTGTAAGAAGGCTTTCCAAACTTGGGGTTATTAATGGCAGATGGGTAAGAATTTTAATGTTGAGTGTTTGAAGATATTTTATTGCTCCTTAGTCAGAAGACACCTAGATTACGCGTCAACAGTATGGACTCCATATTCATATACTGCCTGGAAACAATACAAAAGAATGAAAATGATGGTAGCCACCGTTACTATGTGGTAGTTCATTTTTAAAAAAGGGTAAATGACAATAATTATTAAGTTTTTATACGACTATTTATAAATATCCTTTTTTAATACAAAAGAAATTCCTACGTAGCATTGAACATAAAAAAAGGATTGGAAAATGTTCCTGGAGAATATTCAAATATAAGGAACAGTATCAACTTATTAACGTTAAAAGAGCGTAGAATGAGACTTGACTTATGTGTTTTGCACCGACTACTGAACGGAACATTGGATTCACCATATTTATTGGGCAAATAATTCCTTCACAATCCATACAGACATGCCCGTTCAACCAAGATTTTTCATCAAGAAATATATATTATTCTTTAATTCTAGCCTGATAAATCTTGCGAACGATTATTGGAACTACTCATGTTTTAATATGTTTAAAGAACCAAATTCCACTTTTGCATGCATGTATTTTAGTTGTAACAGGCCGTATAAAAATTCTCCGCGGTTTTTCGCAAAAACGGGTTCTGAAAATGGTGTAGTGAACAAAGGACCAAAGAGTGGTTTCCCGTTCCGGAAAATTGGATGCATCTCGCTCTGGTCGACCATTAACTGAAAAAGTCGATGAAATTTTGAATCTGCAAGAGCAAGACCAACAGATAAGCTGAAATAGGAGGAACTAAATGTGAACCATATGACAGTTTGGAATCATTTGAGGCTTTGAAAACAAGTTCAATGTTTGGAAACCACATGAATTAATAGAGAGAAATTTAATTGACCGAACTACCATCAGTGATCCGTTGTTGAAACGATACAAAATCGATCCATTTTTGAAATGAATGATTACTTGTGATGAAAATTGGGTGAAATACGAAAACACCCAACGCAAGAGATCGTGGATAGGTTGGCGACATTCCGAAAACAACTTCAACGCCTGAATTGACGACAAAAAAAGCTTCTTTTGAGGGTTTGGTGGGACTGGAAGGGAATTGTCTATTATGAGCTGTTGTAACCTGGTAAAACTACCAATTCGGTCATATACTGTGCACAACTCGAACGTTTGAACGAATCAATCAAAGAAAAGAGACCAGACTTGGCCAAGAGAAAGGATTTTGTCTTTCATCATAACAATACACGGCCACACACATCTTTGATGACTCGGAACAAATTGACGGTACTTGGTTGGGAAGTTTAGATGCATCCACAGTACAGCCCGGACCTTGCACCGCCTGACTATCATCTGTTTCGATCTCTGCAAAACTCCCTTGATAGTAAGGAATTGGAAGCGCCGCTGAAAATCACATGGCTAAGTTTTTCGCCGGTAAACCACAGAAGTTCTACACCAATGGGATTATGGAATTACCAGATAAATGGCAAAAGGTCAAAGATAATAATGGTCAATATGTACTTCATTGAAATTGATTCTCAATAAAAAAATGTTTGAATAGACGAGGCCGTTACTTGTTGAAATGAATCGGGCGTCTATTTGTTACCTTGTGGGGATTGCAGTAAAGTTTATGTCGGCCAAGCAGGTAGAAGCTTTAAAACAAGAATCAAAGAACACCGTAATATCAGTGTTTTATTAAGTTAAAAAAATGTTTGTTCAAATATGTATGAAAAAACCGCGGAGACTTTTTATGCGACCCAATATTTTTAGTTTTACAAGTTACTTTATACCAGAGATGCACAGACTTATTAAGACTAGGGGCCACTCGGGCAAATCATGAACTGATGGCGGGCCGCCAGAAGTGTAGGTAATTAAAGACAATAAATAATTGATAATAATGTATTAAAATTAAAAAGGAATTTATTAATTTGAAGCGTGGCACTGCATAGTGCTTACAATCTTTTTTATATTTGGCTCAAATTTACTTGTAGCAACACGTAAAACTGCTTCCAAACTTTCATTTGCAAGGCGGTTTCTATTTTTGGTTTTATTATTATTAAGTATTGAAAAAGTTTGTTCACATATATAGGTAGAACCAAATAAGCTGGCACATTTCAGAGCGTTTATGCGCAACTCTTTGTACATATTTTTATCAATGCAGCAAGTCTCCTTCGTTGAATTTGTTGCGTAAATCTTCGTCGTTTTGAATGTCGATAATTTCTAACTGCATTGACTCTGGCGCATTTTCAACTGAAATCGTGAAAGGATTGCTGAATATGTCCAACAGAGGTTTCACTTTTTTAAACTCCGAAAATCTGTCTTGAAAAGATTGAATCAAAATATCTAGCTTTTCTACATAACTGAAATTAATCGCAGTTTTGTTGAATTTTTCAGCCATTTTCTTATAATTCGGAAAATGATTGTAATTTCCAGAATTCAATTGCGATCTGAAAAGTGTCAGCTTGCATTGAAAGGATGATACATGAGCGTAGAGCTGGGATATCAGTTGATTTTTGCCTTGAAGCCGTGTGTTCAAGACATTCAAATGATTTGTAATGTCAACTAAAAAAGCCAAATCACACAACCAATCAGGATTTTTAAGTTCCGGGACATCCCTTTGCTTTTCCGCCAGAAATATTCCAATTTCTTCTATTAAATTTAGAAATCGTTCCAGTGTCAATCCACGACTTAGCCACCTTACTTCTGTATAATACAGTAAATCTCCATATTCGCTTTCGATGTCATCAAGGAATTGTTTGAATTGCCTGTGATTGAGTCCTCGTGATTTTATGAAATTTACAGTCGAAACTACCACTTTCATGACATTTTGAAATTCAATTTGTTTAGCACAGAGGGCTTCTTGGTGTATAATGCAGTGAAACTGCATGAGATCTTCAGCCTTTATGTTTTTTTCTTGCAGATGCTTTTTCAGCAAAGTAACTAGCCCGGAATTGACACCAATCATCGAAGGAGCACCGTCAGTCGCAACTCCCGATAATTTTGATAAGTCCAAATCAGTTTTTGAACGCTCATCCAAAAGTACATTGAGTATATCAACTCCTTTGGTTTGACCTTTCAATGAACACATTCCTAATAACTCTTCTACGACTTCAAAATCTTGAGTAACACCTCGTATGAATATTAGAAGTTGAGCTGTGGAACTAATATCAGTGGATTCGTCGAGTGCTAATGAAAAAAATTCAATGATCTTAGTTTTTTCAGTTAATTGTTCCGCAATATTACCTGACAAAGACATAATTCGTCTTTGGATGGTCATACGATTCAGTTGAATTTTCTCAAACTTTTTTGCTGCTTCTGGACACATTTTCTTAGCGGCAATTTCTATGCATTCTTTTACAAAATCCCCATCATTGAAGGGGCGACTTCGCTTTGCTATCATTCGAGAAATTTCATAACTAACTTCTGTAGCTGTTTCTGAATCTTCAATGGGTTTTCTAAACATAGCTTGCTGACCCGTAAGCTCCCGTTTTAAAGACAACATTTTTTGCTTTCTTAATTCGCCTGTAAACTTGGTAAAAGAAGGATGCTGCGTTTCATAGTGCCTTTTTACATTATATTCCTTTGCAATTGCAACAGAATTCTTGCAAATTAAACAAACGACTTTGTTATGCGACCATACAAAAAAGTATTTCTCAGTCCAAATTTCTTGAAATTGCCGATTTTCATCTTTAACCTTACGTTTTTTACTAGGTCCTGGCTTGTCCATGTTGCGTTCTAATCCTGGCTAGGATTAACACAGCACCTAAAAACAATTACAGTACCTACTTAAATTACCCATCCTTTTTAAATATTCAAAAATAATTGATTAAATAGGTAGGGAAACACTTATTAATAATAGAGTTTTACTTACGATTTCACAACACAATTATACACGGCACTTGACGGTTAACACTGCAACAGGAAATCTACGTTGAATGTGGATCAAAATATATGACACCGGCTAGTGGAGTACAACTATTGCCTTCCAAAACCTCTATTAAACTCACAGAACACTAATACACCTAGCGGCGATTAAACGTGGCTTTTATACCGCGCGTATAGAGTCGAAAACTGTCTGGAGAAATCTCGAAACCGACTCTGGAAGCTTCGAGTCGTGTACTATCTACGCGAGCGATCGTCATCGCGCCGCCGGCCGCCGCGCTTCTTCAAGCAAACGAATTTAACCGAGATCAGCACGAACATTACCGACCGCTGTTACCGACGACGCACGTACGGCGCACCGTAATAGCGCGCGCGCGAGATTCAAATTACTTTTCGAACATATTTTTTTTGTTTTTATTCTGGAATAGAATTCAATATTTTTAGAATGTACGAGAGTATTATTTTTGCTGTCGGCGGGCCACCGGTATTCGACCGGCGGGCCGCATGCGGCCCGCGGGCCGCGGTCTGTGCATCCATGCTTTATACTATTTTTTTTCTAAAAGACTATTAATAAAGATACTATTACTACTATTACTGTTACTAAACGCAAAGACAGAAAATCGTACAAAACCATTAACTTGCTTTACATCAAAGGAACATTGGTAACATCTTTAAAAAGTTCAATATTAGAACAACTTATTAACCGGAATTAAGCATATGTGACATTTAATGTCCACCAAAGAACAGCATACAATTGGAAACTCAAAAGGGTATACAATATTATATGTGCGGATTGCCAAACAAATTTGTCGGACAAACGAATCGTAGGCTCGGCGTTCGTAGAAAGGAACGACGAAAACTGATTCCTTTTTCAACACATGTCAAACACCGATCAGCAAGTATATTTTCGTAATACCAAAATAACTGCAACAGTTAATAACTTTCATGAAAGGATAATTTGGGAAGTAATCGAAATTGAGAAGAATCTGCTTAGATGACAAAAGAGATTACCGAATTCCTGGAAAAGGACAATTTACCAAATTACCATCACAAAAACTCTTAATGCCCTAGAAGGAACGACACACTATAATTGCATTAACTTGAGTAAAAAAAACACAGTGACTATAAATTCTATGTACACCGACCAGTCTCCAACCACGTCCAACAAGCAGAATAAGGTGAAACCTTCTATAAATAAACATGCCACGACAACATCAAAAGTTCAAAATTATGAGAAAATTCAACATACAACATAAAAAAATAAACTAAAACACAACAATTTGCTAATTAAGATTTCGTGTATATATTTGGGGTTGATGTTAAATACTTATTTCCTCCAAAATTAAAAGGAAGTTTCTTGTAATAGAAAAGTATTAAAATATTGGCTTTTGAAATCGATTATGGTGTGAGATGTGGATAGATCAAAGGAGAAAGTAAAATAAGAATTTATTACAAATAAATATAGTTTAGGCTTTAGACCACTTGTGGAAATTAATATTCTTTCTTGTTAACTCTAGGCTTTCATGATTTAGAGAAAAAATCCTTAACATATATATGTTTTCATACATTTTGATACACGTTCACTTCAAATATATAATATAAAAAAATGGATATAATTAAATTAGGTGATTTTTTTTATCATCAAATAATTTCTCTCTAATAAATCCCTAAAAGTAAAAATCCACAACTCTTTCTCTTCTTCTTTTGTCCCTGAATAAGTACTACTAGGTTATCCTCTTTCGCCTCTGTTATAAAACATTTTTAGCGTCGATAACTAGAACCCTGATCTTCTCTACTTCAATCCTACCAAATATCTCCTGCAATTTGCTAATGAAACTGCCCTAATTAAACATCCACCCACATTATCAAAAGCCCTCCAATTCCTTCAAGAGCTTATTGGCTCCCTTCAACATTGATTTGCAAACTGGCGCCTTCTTCAAAATCATTTCAACTTCAGCACATTCTACCATATTTGATTTTATTTTATCATTTCATCCATCTACTCCCTAATGACTGGACAAAAATAGGCAGAAAGACCTCTGGTTGATAGCCTTTTTACAGATTAATACACTAACACATAATTCATTATTTATTATTAAAATATAAACTTGTAATAATTTGTCAATAAAAATATGTATTATTATTACTCAATGAAATTGATATAGATTTCACACGATATTAATTTGCTCAGAATCTTCTTATCATTCATTTTTATCTCTATAAAATTACCGTGAATTTCAAGTTCTTTGATGTCTATGCCCTAAGGAAACGTTGAATTACTAAAAATTCTGAACTTCGCTAAATATCCTACTCTAACTTTCAAATATCTACAAACTGCATAAGTTTCTAGAGGACTTAACTCTTCATATTTTGGAGTCGCGATGAAGACAGAACATATTCATTTAGCCTTAAATAAAGAAGAGACATTGGATGCAAAGGTGTACTCGGCATTTAACAAAGAGAGCTTGAACTGGGCCAATTCAGACTGTAACAAGAAGATATTGATTGAGCTGCAATTGGCTTTAAATGAAGTGCGAATAGCAGTATTACCAGAATTATGTTAGGCTCAAATAAAAAATCAGTTGTTGACGTTTAATAGCCTTCCCTAGAAAAAATGGCTTCTGCTGAAGGATAAAGTGGAAAGATCTATGTGTTTTTCTAAGATACGTTTTAAACTGGATAAGAAAACCACAATCAAACAAAAAAATGAATGTAATATCTTTAATACTGGGTGACTAGAGAAAATTTCAAAAATATTTTTTAAGATATGGTCTGTAATTATGCTTGCACCATACAGATGATAAAGAAAAAATGTAAGAATAAGCAAAACAGACAAAAGGAAATCTAATCTAAGAATATGGTACATGATAAGGACAATAAAAGAGACCTATTTTAAACTGTCAATAATTGACCAAATAAAAAATAGGGTATTCAATGAATTTTAATTCGTAAAAACGACTAGTTGGGGTAGAAAATAATTAGACAAAAGATAATACAAACATCCATTCAGCTAGTTTTGTCAAATGAGAAAGGGGGTTAAAAAGATTAACATTCTCAGAAGGCTTTGCTGACTATATTTGCCGCCTGTAATATTATATACTTTTAAACATTTCACTAATGGTGGTACATTGTTTTGTTAATTCTAATACCTTGCTACTTTATTCAATATTTTCCATTAACGTCGTTGAAACCATAAATTTATTTAAAACCGTGGGACACTTATAGACTTTAATTGTATACCTTCCATAATGGATAATACACTTATTGCGGCCATCCTTAAAGGGAAATTGACTTGCGGTATATTGGCTTTGTAAAATGAATTTATTCAGTATCCTATATAAACGTTTTATTTAAAGTTCAGCAGAAATTTCTAATTAAAAGGTAGATGAATATATCGTAGTTATCATATAATCTTTTAGACTCACACGTGCTTCTATTGAAACGGCTACCACATATTTTTATGAATACGTGTCCTAAAACTCATTGGATAACCACTAATAGACCTCGGCGCTTTGTAATCAAACTAGACATATCACCTTTGTGCTGTAAAACCCCATCAAACAAGCACAATCATATGAAAAGGACAAATCCCCCGTAGATCGAAATCTTAATACCATTTTAAACCGTCCTTTATGTGTCACTCCACGTTATTATCCGTTCCGATCTTATTCACAGAAGACATCGACCCTATGTCGTTTCCATTTTCAAATAACCCCAAGTTTATTTTGTTTTATTCTCTTTACAGGGAGAGGCACTAATTGTATTATTGTATTATTAATTTTACGTTGTTTTGGGTGGTGTAAATTGAGCTGAAGCTTGTTAACCTGACACTATCTCTCATCATCTCTTTGATATGTGTTTAAATTGTGGGAAACAATCGCTCGTGTTAAGAAAAAAAAAACGTATTAATGGACCTGGAAATGATAATAAAGGTTGTTAGGATTGTTATAAGTAGATTTTTTATATATCCTGTGCTATTTTATGGCAAACACTCATTTCCGACAATTGTATTGTTTTATTAAAGTACATATAATTATTGCTTAAGTGTATTGTGTTGCACTTAGTAATTACGGTGATTTTTGCGTTTCCTTTAATTTAAGTGAAAATAGTTTCATATTTACTAAAATAAAGGAATAAATTATAGATCGATTTAAATAATACCAGTTTATCAGCATTAGTAAACTATATTGCCGATACAAATATTTTTTCGATTACCTACATGCTGATAAATTTACAGTTAAATATGAATTCTTCTGTTAGCATTATAAACGCGTTTCTTACCTATTCCAAGTATACACGCATGAACTTGAATGCGTATATACAGCATCTGCTCGCACCGGTGGAATGCAGGTTATTGCCTTGTTACATAATTGGATTAACTAACTTTGAGTAATGTAACTTTTTTTTTATTCCTCTAGGATGATTTGATGGCTTATTAATATGGATTAGAAAGTTGCATCGGGATGCACGCGGATTCGTTTCGTGGGGCAATATCGAATATACCTGGGTATCATCGTCGGCTTACTAGTTTTCGAAATTGAAGATTACCGCGGCGTTTTGATAGGATTTTGATGTAAGTGCACGAGCATTTGGATTAAAATGTATGTAATTTATTGCCGGCCGCGAGTTAATGGTGAAATAAATTTCAAGTAATCTGATATATAGACGTATCATTTGAAATTGATGTAGCGGGAAAATATCGGTACATATCAGAACTGGTTTAGAAATGTCGGGTGATTTTAAACATGTGGAAACCACTTATAACGGTCGATTTTTTAAATATAATCAATCAAATTTTATGTAGAATTCAAATGCACGATAGAAAAAAAACGTGTATGAAAAAAAAAATTCGTTTTTAAAACTGTTTCAAGAGCCAACAAATATACGATGAATTAAATTCTCACTTAACCCGAGGTGAAACATTTTCATGTTAATTAGAAGGGTTATTAGCCAACAAATATTTTTAGAAATTTTAGAAATAGATAATTTCAGGAAATTATAGTACCTACATTATAATCTCGTACTGTATTTTGCGAATTTTGTCCATATAATTAAGCACAAATTATAAATAAAAATGTTGATAGTGATGGATTGTTTAAACAGATATTGTTTTAAATTAGTCATTCATATATTAGGGTGATAACGTGAAACTCATTGGTAGACAGTCTGTTCAACTTTATAATATAAATTTTGGTCCATATAGTCCATCCGTTGGGTCTTCCGTCCTACGTCACAAACTATCGCTTCAAAAAACGACGAAAGTTTTACAGTGCGTTATTTTTCTAATGCATTTGCAGACGTTTGTCCTACGTCACAAAATATCGCTTCGAGTTCATTGATTATCTTGAAAAAGGAAAAACAATCTTTTATATAGCACTTCTGCAGCGTTGAAGGATAATATCGCAAAAAACCGCCCCATTTGTTTCAATAAGACAATGCGTCTTATCACAAGTCAATCAAAAAGATGGCCAAACTCAAGAAATTGGGCTACGAATTGCTTCCCCAATCTGAAGAATGTGGTGTTCAGCAGTGGTCTTCAGATTTAGCCCCCAGTGACTATTTCCTCTTTGTAGACCTCAAGAGAATGTTCGCTGGAAAGAAATTTAGCAAAAATGAAGAAGTAATCGCCGAAACAGAGGCCTACTTTGAGACTAAGGACAAATCATACTACAAAAATGGTATCCAAAAGATAGAAGGTCGCTATAATCGGTGTATCGCTCTCGAAGGCAACCATGTTGAATAATAAAATTGAATGTTCCCAAAAAAATGTTTTCTTCTTCAAAACGATACGAAATTTTCAGCCTATTTGTTATGTTTAACATATCTTATAAGTAACAAGAATCAATTCATAACTTGCTCCGCATCGCAAGGGCGATAGAACGATAGATATCGAGAAATATGAAGGAACCCGCCTACTTAATTTGTTCTTTAAGCAAGTATAATACAAGTTCATAAATAATTATGATTAGCAATAAGCCATAAAAATGTGTCTAAAGATAGATTATTATATATTTAAATAGATATTACTTGAGATACTGTCATAGAATGGTTGGTCCAGATGAAAACGTTTACGCAGAAAAGCATTTCGATCATGATTTTGTTTATTTTGTTATATTTTGTAGAAGTTGTAGCGACTGACTATCGACCACATATTCGTACTCCATCTTATATGCATACTTTTTTTTCGTCATTTTAAAACGCTTTTACTTCTATTTCAACGAAGCATCTTTTTCGTTAATGCACTGTAAGCGCCCACAATCCGTGTTTAAATATTTTATATTATTCCTGGTATTTGGTAAGAAGGGCAAAGATACATAAACAGAAGAGGAAAGTACATTTTTAAATTAGACTAAAGGAGAGATAAATTATTCAAAATTTTGAGTCCATAAAAATTATCTCCACATTGAAACCTAAACAATCTTTGTCTCCCTTGGTAGAACTGCTCATTGTTTCTAGTATTGTATTTTGCACCTGATCTGTTTTTATGTATAGATCAATATTCCCACGAACATGCAACAGATATTCCAGTATAAAGAAACAAGGTAATGTGAGTATTTTAAGGTACCTGAAGCATTTTTGACTCTGTATCGTATTCCAAGTATTATCCGGAAAGCTCGCCTTTGTAAGGCAAATATACAAGATGCCATACTAGAATGCTCCTTACCCATATACAAATTTGGATTAGTACGGAGCATAATAGGCAGTTATTAGTGCGTGTTGATAGGCCTTTTAGTAATCAAGACATCGATTGATTGACGTTTTGTCGTCCAATCCACCAGATTTTGAAAATATTTCAGTTATTGATTCGTGTAGATCTTACAAGGGTAGATTATTTATGGAGATGTTTTACATCCAATGTAATAATAATAATAAAACTTTAAATTTCAAATCAGACACTGAACAACTGAGAGCTATTTACGCTTATTTAATTACGTTGACTGAAAAAAACTTTCAATGAGAACACCACCAGTAATTCCACTCTGTAAATGATGTCTCCTTTTTCACTTGCTAGCAATTTCTGGAATTCGTTCATAAATTCCATAATTTTCCTTAAATAACCAATTCTAATAGTTATTTATCTAAATAGTGTGATAAGAGCATCATTAACTGACGAATGCGGTGAGTCTCAGTTAATATGCCTTATCCCACGTATTAGATACAACTTTTTATCTACGACTGCTCAGAATTACGGAAATTATACTTTTGAATTGAATTCGATGAAAAATCGGAATATCATAGTATGTATGTAGAACCATAGCAACATGTAATTTGAATGTCAACAATTTAAGTCAAAACTTCAAGAATTAATTTTCTAATTTCTGTTTTTCTGTGAAATAATGAGCGACTCCGAATCTCTGCCTTCGGATATCGAAGAATCGGCCACGCAGGTAGTTTCAACGTTATTGCCGGAAAAATCAAAAATTAAATATGAGCAAGCTTATGAATGTTTGCGGAAATGGTGCGATGAGAAGAAAATAAAAAATGAAGCAAGTGAAAAGGTACTTCTAGTATATTTTGAAAATATTTCGAAACGCTATAAACCTTCAAGTCTGTGGGCATATTACTCGATGATACATGCGGTGATATTCATAAAGAAAAATGTAGATATCAGTAAATTTATTCAATTGGTCGCATTTCTGAAGAGGCAGTCGGAAGGATATAAACCGAAGAAATCCAATATTTTAACAAAACAACATATAACCCGATTTTTACAAGAAGCTGATGATAAAAAGTGGCTATGACTAACAAAGGTAAATAAGAACAAGGCATGAAATTTTAGATTAAGAAATAATTTCAGGTAGTTTTGATCTTTGGAAATGGTGGAGCCTGTAGAAAAGAAGAACTCACTTACATGCAAGTGACCAACGTTAGGAACGAAGGGCAGGTCTTCTGCGTCACAATACCAAATACAAAGACCAAAATTTCGCGAGAGTTTGTTATAACATCAGGAGACATTGATGGGATCAATTTCGTAGACATTATAAAAAAATACATGGCACTGCGTCCACATAATGCCCTAGAGAGGTTTTTTGTTGGTTACAGGAATGGCAAATGTATAAAACAGCCCGTTGGCATTAACACGATTGGTAGCATGCCGAAAAATATTGCTTCTTTTTTAAAATTACCAAATGCTAATAGTACACTGGTCACTGCTTCAGAAGATCGTCAACCTCACTGTTGGCAAACTCAGGGGCGGACCTGCTAACAATAAAAAGGCACGGGGGCTGGAAGAGCAATACAGTAGCCGAAGGATACATAGAAACTTCGGTTGAAAATAAGAAACATATCGCAACGAATATTCTTGGAGAAAAGAATGTACTTGTAGAAGCTACAACCAGTAAACGCAGTAGTTTGGAAATTTCTAAAACAGAAATGTCCTCAGGAATACACTTGAATAAATGTAAACATGTTATTATTAATGTTCATAAATAATTGTTTAATAATTTTGATCGTTAGTTGGTATTAAAAAATGAGTGTGTTTTTGATTTCATTACCTCACTAGTTAGGTAATGAGTTTCATTTCGTAACTCAAATGAATGTCAAATTCGTCACTTATCTAAGCAGTCGTAGATAAAATTAATTATGTCATTGATCATTATCTTGATTGTAATATATATTCTAAATTATATCCAAAATTAATATCCTAAGAGTAATATTGCAAATTCGCAGTACATGGTTTCATTAGCATGCAATGCAGTTATACAATGCAATTTTCATTAACATTTTAACAATTTATCCTTTTTGATTGTTGTTTTTGTTTTTAACATCTTTGTAGTTGTACACCCTGATGAAGGATTATATAATTCCGAAAGCTGGTATATGATCAATTAGTACACTTCAATTAGTCTCTGTGATCGAATTCGCTGTCATAGAGAAATTCTCTGTTTTTTTTTTTCTAATTTATATATGAGAGAAAAAGTAGTAGCCCTAAGATCGACCCTTGAAGGACACCACATAATATAGAAGGAAAATTAAATACCTTCCCTTTAGATGCGATACGTTGAACTTTATTCTGAAGGTTAGAATTTAGAAATCTACAACTCTTAGAACTAAAGTTTTAACTGTACAGTTTCCGAAGTAGCACGCCATAAGGAACATTCTTGAATGCCTTCCTAAGGTCAAAAAATAGAACTCTTGTAAATTGTCAAGCTTCTAGGTCACAGATAATTTGATCAACAAGGACTTGAACTGCATCCCTCGTTGAACATTTCCTTCAAAAACTGTACTGTATTGTTGTTTAGTATTTAGTTATCCTCCAGAAAAATTAAAATTTGTTCGAGTAGTTGTTGATATCGTCGTGTGAACCTTTTTGTGGAGTGGGATAACGGTTGCTATTTGTAAAGAACACTGTGGTTAAAAACATAGTAAGCGTTTTATTCAGTGTTCATTAACCATCATTATAGTTGCTATTTGTGTTATTAATGTGTTATTTAGAATACACTTGTTAATTAATTTAGTTAGATGGCATAATAAGACATTATTTAAGTATTTGTGGATCCAGTCGTCATTCAAGATAAAACGGAAGTTGGAGTTTTCTAGAGCTGTGATTTCCTCCCGCACTTCAATCATACTTACTTCTCGAAAGGAGGATTAATTTGAGCCGTTAATTCGTAAGCTTATAAATGTCAGTGGGTCCACGTTTTGTGGTGGTAGATTAGATGAGATGGATTCAAATATCGTGATAAAAATAAGTTAGAATTATTAGGACCTGTATCACAGCTTGGATTTTTTTTAGATTTTAACAATAATCACATTGCTTTAGGTTGTTATTCCAGAAAACATTGATGCTGAGGGTGAAATGATATTGCAAGTGACTTATAGTAAGATTGAGGTATCTTTGGACTGTCAAATAAAAATCTTCGCGTTGTTTCATATAATTTAACAATAGCAAAAAAGACTTGTCTCGATTGGTCGAAAGACATGCTCAAGAAATACAATTGCGGTACTTCAAAACACGTCTATGATATCGTATCAGGTGCCAAATCATAAATACGTATGAGCCCGAAAGCAGTTGACTGTATTATTCTTATCTTCAAGATAGAACAACATCCATCAAAGAGACCTTATGTGACAGCAGTGTCATCGAAGCAACAGTAGGCAAGAGTGGAAGATCATATTTTATGAACTCAAGTATTTCCAAATCAAAATTTTTGTAAGAAAGGAAGGATTGTAATATATGTATTTTCAACTTTATTATTTAAGTACAATGGATAAATAAATACTCGAAAGCTAACTAACTAATAAAAGTTGTTTGCGCACAAAGCATTTCGAAGCAAATAGTCGCCTGTTTTTTTCGGAAAAACGGACATATTGCAATTGTAACATTAGTTAAATAACGAGCTATTAATTCTGAGTAGTACACCATCATTTGTTTGTCAAAAGCTTTCGTAAAAATAAAGGAAAACAGCCACTGAAGACGCATTATTTTCCACTAGGACAATACAAGCGCAAGCATCGGCTTAAACAAGACTTTTTGAGAATTGAAAAAGTTGTACTGATAGAACATCCGCCGTACAGCCCCGATTTGGCAACCTATAATTTTTTTATTCCCGCAAATCAAAAATAAATTACGAGGTCAACGTTTTCGAATGCCCGAAGAAGCGTTTGATGCGTTTAAAATAATTTAGAGAGGGAAATGCTTCAGGTGCATGAAAAAATGTATTGATCTTCAGTATATTTTCCGAAATATAAAAGGCAAAAATCGCATTATTTTGACCAGTGTAAAACGTATTGTCAATAGTTTTTTTTTAAATTTGGAAAAAGTGTTTTTATTCGAAGTTTAATAAATTTAAAAGTAATTTTTACATTAAATTAAATCTTCACGTAAGCTACAAATTGAAATATCCATTTTAAGTACGATTTTCATTTATTTATGTCGTTTCTTTCAGTGTCAATTTATTATTTGGAATATTATATTTTATACTTACTAATCTAAATGCAATTATTTTCTCAATCTGGGTACATACCTGCAAAAAAATAAAACAAATTAGATACATACATACATAACAAGATCCAGTGCAGCTACAAAACAACCATTGCAGAAAATGAATATACATTCTTTGATCTTATGCATTCCAATACAAAGGTAATCAATTTCATAATATTATCGATTGTATTTATCAAAATAATACACAGTAGCTGAGTAGGTACTAATCTCTGTACAAAAATTGAAAAATACAGAACAAAAACATTTATCTAAATCATATATGAAGCATTCAATAAGTCAATCAACTCTTTAAATATTGTTTGATATTATCAAACTTTCACTATTCGGATGTGATACCCAAAACATTGGAAATAAAATAATCTTAAATAATAAACTTAAAGGTGGAAAGAAAAGATCGTTCCGATGAAAATGTAAGTAACACAAAATTTAAGGGAAATTGATATACAATAGTTTTTAAAAGCGAATCTATGGAGATAATATAACAACCAAAAAATGTTCATTTTATTGTTGTAAAAAATAAAGGAGTCATAATATTTTCCAAGCAATAAATACCATACCAGGTACCAATAAAGTAAGGTGATTTGATTATAAAAGAATATTAAAAATGTATGAAGAAAGTCTTTAATTGTATATTTCTAACAAGTAAAAGAAGTTGACTTATCAAACATAATATATTACATAGCTGCACTGATGAGCTGTGATACAGCGAAACACGTGTCTGCAGATAGTCATTGCAATTTTCGAGGAGCAGTTAAAAATAAAAAATGATAACACCACAAAAATTGTTACATCGTGCTGAATATTATTTCAGACATGTAACGACAGCTAACAGTTATATCATTCAATGCCTGGCGGTGCTTTAGTACGGGGAGTAGTTGTTTTAACTGTTAGCTGGAATTTTTACATTAAAATGTAAAACATAAGTGCAGAAATGCTCATAAAGAAAATTTATTTTTCTCACTATTAATTATTATAATATATTAAATTTGGTTAGAAGAAGTTGATTAAAGCAATTGTTTAGAAATTTAATACTAATGTAAATAATCTTATAATGTAAATATACAGTTTGTTATTGATAATGTTTACCTTGTGAACAAAATGTAAACCTAACAATTAACAAGTGTAGTAAGGAATAAACTGTAGTGTTATTTTCATTGTAAATAAACATCTTTATCCCCATACAATACGAAACATGTATCTCATGGTATGCAATCATATATACACAGCAGTAATGAAAGTAAAATTAAACTTAGTATTTAGCATTAAAATATTCTACCATTGAAAAGGTTTAATTGTGTATATATTTGTGTTTTAAACATTATTTACAAACTAAATAATAAATTAACATATTAAATATAATACTGTTAAATAGGAGTGTCATTGTTGCCCAACAATCCCTTCAATGCTCCTTCAATTCTACCCAAGCTTGGTGTTCCAAATGGCGAATTCATCCCCTACCACATGATCTTTATTAACAATACTATTATCTATCAAACCTACACCTTGGCATCCTATTCGATTCAAAACTTTCCTTTAAATCCCATGCACTATCTATAAAAAACAAAATCAAAACCAGGGCTCGGCATTTCAGATCTTTAACTTATAAACAACAGGGAATATCGATAAAAACAGCAACCCATATATATATATATATATATATATATATATATATATATATATATAAATCGATATGCCGGCCCTTGTTAGATTATGGTGTAATCCTTTTTACCCAAATCCGTCCATCAATCCTTCACCACTTCCAAGTTGCCAAAAGATCCGCCCTAAGAACCTTAATGAAACTCCGACACCCTTCCAACCCACTCCTCAATCCCTCAAATGATCTTCTGTACGAAACCACCCAAATCCCACCCACATCCCAACGTATATTAAGCCTTATCGTTAAATTTGCCACTAATCCCCACAACCATCCCTTGTTAACCAAATTCTGTATCCCCCGAAAACCAAATATCCCTTCTAAATATCAACATCCTCCCCACACAATTCATGAATTCATTTGTGCGAATCATCAGGACAGTTAAGCTAGCTAGCAAACAAAAAATAAGTTTGTGTTAATCAAGTTACATGAAGATGTTAATAACTTGATTAAAACACTTAGAATCCTTTCTTCGCTATTTTATTTGTAACCAGATGTACATTCTGGACACAAATTGACCATTATCAATAGTTTGAATACTGTAGTACATCTGGTTACAAATAAAACAGTGAAAAAAGGATTCAAAATCAAGAGAAAATAAGTTCCTACCTGGCTGAACAATGCAATTGAATGGTGTTTATATCATATTGGGGTTGTATATTCCGATTTCAGAGATTGGCATAAATTGCACAGAAGCTATGTATATGCTAGGGATATAGAGGGAATTTGTGTGGTTTTATAGAGAAGCAGAAGATTTTGATTATTAAAAATAATTCGTTAATCAAATAAGTAATAAATATTTTAATAAAATAAATGATTCATTTGTATAAATAATTGATTTGCAAAAAATTCGTTTTTGAGATAAGTAAAGATTTAATTAATAAACTTGGAATAACACTTTCTAATTTTTTTGTTATCAAATAAAAATTATTTGTGAAGAAAGTGTTATTGTTTTATTCCTGGTTTATTAATTGATTGGCAAAGCAGAATTATCCATTACTTATTGTAATAATTGATTAATTAGGCTTAAACGGGTCCAGGCAAGTTTTTAAAATTGATGTTTCAAGGCCAGGCAAGCCACTAGTCACAGTAAAATATTATAATCATTAAAAATAGAGTCAATAATTAAACAAAAATATTTTTGCATGACATTTTTAAGTTAATAAACAATAACAAACAAACTGGTTGAAAGGGTAAACTTTAATAAAACATACGGTTCACAATCTAAGCACAAGCCATTATTTCAATTGGATTTTTATTTTACTAATTATGGTATGTACAATCTTATTCATCAAATGATGAGGAACGCTGTTGCCGAACATGGCCAACATTAGGGATACCCCTCTAAGCATTGTGCTGTCCTTTGCTCGTCACCTTGGGTGGCTAAATGAGTGATAGAACAACTGAGGTCTGTCCCAGCCAGGGGGGCACAACAGGCCTAAGTGCTCTGGTCAATGATTTGATCACCCTTGGAAAACTCAATCCACATCTAGATCCAGTGGTACGTTTACACGTGTACTGAGTAATATTTTATCATGTATTTATTTCTCATTACCACTTAGTTTAATATAATAATAATAATATTTATTTATAGAGGTATACACAAATAAAGTACATAAAATATATCATGATTAGCTTACATACATATGCATTATTTAATAAAAGTCTAATAATTAAGATTCACTTGTTTTATTTCACTTATATTTGCTCTATTTTTAATTAGTTTTGGCTTAATGCCATCATTATTCTTGATATTGGCATTAAGCTAAAAGTAGCTGAAAATAAAGCAGTATATAAATAAAACAAACCAAGTAAATCTTAATTATAACCTTATTAATGTCAATTTAGTTTTATTTTAACCATCGATTGCTATCTTTAATATCTTTAAAAACCGCTTTTGTCTTATTAGTTCATCTGATGTCATTTTATGGTATTAATATTACGTTATGTATACTTCATTATTTTATTATTAGTATTTCATTTAAGTATTTTTATTACTTATATTATTACCCATTATTAATAAATTCAAATCAAAAGGACAAATATTTAATAAGATTAATTAATTCCTCACTCAATTAGTGGTAAAACTTTTAGTTTTGATTCACTATTTTATATTATATATTTCTCCAACTAGTTTTTGCTCTGGGTCATTATCAAAGAGTATACTCCCGAGGTAAAAAGTTGTTGGAGAAATATATAACTTAATGTAATAATAATAGTAAACTATTTATGATTTCAACTTTATATTTTAACTCACTACAATTGTTTCGCTGTAGTGAATTTAAATAAAAAGTTGAAAATCATAAATAGTTTACTATTATTATTATATTAAGTGATAATGGATTTTCAAAAAATAAGTGCCTCAACAATTAACGAGAAGAAACATATAATATAAAACAGTAAAACAAAACCCAAATTTTGTATTATTAATTAAAGTTATAAACATATATATATATATATATAAATATATATATATATATATAAATATATATATATATATATATATATATATATATATATATATATATTTGCCTTTAATATTTGACTGCTTTATGTACAATAATTTGACTTCAATATACTTTATAATGTAGTATAATATTTAAGATATACTAGAAATTTAACATATGCAACTCATTCAACACGAAGAAAGTGAAATAGCTATATGCTGTGGTGTGCAACATGGGTTGCATATGTTACCTTAGTGTAATACATTAATTTTATGATGTAATTTATATGTCTAGACGCACAATTATACGGTTGAAATATTCTATTGAGTAGCAAGCAAGAGTAAACAAGTAATTGAATAATTCACTGTGTTAGAAAATCTTAATTGTAATTAAATATTGATTTACAGGTGCAGTATTATGAGAATAAAAGCAATAATTAGAAATAATTATTTTAATCGTTTCTGCACCGTAGTTTTATATTATTACAATGTAAAAACTATAAAAAACTAACTCCTCGTACTTAAGTACCGACAGGTATTGAATAACTGTTACATGGTCTAGATACAAAAGAATAACATTAATATCATTTAACATCAATTTTATTTATTTATTACATAAAAATAAAAGAGAATATTTTATTTATTCAATTTACGTTTATCCATACATCGTTTATGATGGAGGTTTCTATATAAAATAAACACAAAATTTAGTTAAAATTAAACACAATAATCACTTTGTTTTGTATAACCGTTATTTATTTATATGGTGACCAATGGTTTCAATACATCAGCGTATCATTTTCAAACCGAAAGTGATACGCTGATGTATTGAAACCATTGGTCACCATATAAATAAATAACGGTTATACAAAACAAAGTGATTATTGTGTTTAATTTTATCATTAAATATGTATAACGAAGTAGAAGCCTCCATCGTCAATGACAAAATTTAGTTATACAAACAAAGTAATAATGTTTATTTTTAATCCATACATATTAATTTGTCAGTCTTTATCACTTAAAAAATATTGCTACAATCTTTTTATTTTGAATATACCTCAAAAATAAAAATATGAGACTACACTGATTTAAAAACTATAGTTCTATCTCAACGTCTATAGATGAACTGATGAACTCAAACTTTTCCGTCAAAAGTTCCTAGATTAATCAGTAAATGCAGGTTTTCTTTCATAGCCCTACTTAGAAAAAGAAAATTTTCACCAGCTTTTAAATGAGCCAGTTTTTCTTATAGGTAATATTTATAAAATCCTTCACGGATATTGTTAAAAAGTGAGCTTTTATCAAATACATCGATGATTGCAACAGGCTGTTCTGCCAGTTTATGCGCTTCCAAAAAAGCTCGAGCACAATTTAAGGCGAGTCTGTTTGCAGCTTTATTTGGGGTAAACTTTCAAATTTTTCTACCATAAAATCAATAGCATCTATAATATCAGGATCTACCTTCTCAGTGCTAAAGTTGCCAATCACCATTGGTTTAAGAGCTACAGATGGTAACATCCAGAAAAGGTTAGCGGATGTTACAATTTTATCATGCGAATCAGTTAATTGGTTCCCCATTTAAAACAAAAGATACCCCGAGCTCATCAACGTGGGGTATTTCAACAATTACGCGATTTTGAACGCGGTAGAGTAATCGGGATCAGAGAAGCAGGTTTGTGAATTCGTGATATTGCCAAACGAATTATTGGCGTAGATGGACCGATAGACGGGAACAATGGCGGAGATTACGACCTGGGCGCCATAGCAGCACTACAGAACGTGAAGATCGAACTCTCCAGCCCGTCGCTGCCTGGGATAGATTTTCAATAACAAGAGCCATGGGAGCAATTTGGAGAGGTTCAAGGATTCTCCGTTCGACGAGTTTACTGGAGAATTCGATCATTTGGTCTCAAGTCGTACCGTCGTTTTCTTTGTTTGCCCTAAGTCCTCGCCATAAGAGGTGCCGTCTGGAATGGTGCAATGAGATACTACAAAGGGTCGATCACTGAAGGCAGATTATCTTTAGCGATTAATCGAGATTTTGTTTGTTTGCCCACGATGGTCGTAAAATGGTTAGACGTCGCCGAGGAGAACGAGGAAATTTACAGTTTGCAGTGGAACGCCATACAGTTCTTACATTAATACCCTAAGTGAGAAGGTTGGAAACCCCCATTTTCCAGCAGGATAATGCAAAGTCACATACAGCTAGGGTTACTATGGAATTCCTGGAACTAGCTAATGTTGATTTACTTCCATGGCCTTCTCGTTCTCCAGACCTATCACCTATTGAACACGTATGAGATACAATTGGCAGAATACTGGGCCATCTTCAGCCACCCCCACTCATTTTACCTGATATTAGGATGCGAATTCAAGAAGCTTGGGATGCAATCCCTCAGGCCGACATTGACCATTTGATTCTAGTATGCCTAGGCTAGTAACTGAGTGCTCCAGAATAAGTGGAGGAGAAACTTATTATTGAAATTAAAGAAAAAGTTACCATGATTTTTTGTTGAAATTTTTATCATTTCTTAGTGTATTATCTGAAATTTTCATAAAAATTGAGCGACGAATTCTTGGTGTTCTTTTTCTTATGGCGGCCAGTGTATTTATTGGTTGTAAACATTACGGTATTTTATAGTCATTTACATTAATTCGACTTACTTTTATAGCTTTTTAAAAATGCATTCATTTCAAACCAGTCAATAATATAATCTGAATATTATATAATAACAAGTGAAAACATCGGACTTGTTGCATGTTTTTTTAAATTATTTATTTTGAAGCAAATATAATAACACAGATAGCAAGGACTGTTTATGGTTTTTTGAACAAACATCAAACATAAAAAAAATGCTCATCAACTGATGATTTCTGCTTCATGCACCAGCTTGCAGTTCCACTACAAACACAATTACTACATTGTGCTCAATAACGGAAGGGGAATTATAATCCAAGGGTGGCTGCACGCCATAGGGTGATATCAACGCGTGTCCCGAACGGAAAACACGCGCCAACGGTCGAACCACCTGGTGCCCAACCGTCCGTGCCGCGCTCAAAGAGGAAATGGCACAATTGCCACTTCTGTAGGTGCGCCCGAAAGAAACCACAGGCTGGAAGTGTCCTAACTGGTTTAATGGTGCTTATAATTATTAGACAAATTAAGTATTTCATAGCCAGTCAATTGTTAATACGTAAAATGTGCTATAATATGTTATTTGTTGATTTTTAATGAAATTATAAACAATAATAAATAAACAGGACGTCATTTCAATGAATTATCAAGATCACATCAAATAATAATGTGCATACCTATTATAAAAAAGCAGGTGATTTAATACATTTCCTGTAGTTTGAAAACGACCTTGAAATAAATAATAAAAATATTATATGATATCAACGCATTGATGATTTCAAGCTCTAATCGTAGATTTTTACTATTCTAAAGCAGAAGAGATGCTATGTGATTATTATTATATTTATATCTTTGATTTTTGAATAATACAATAAGTAAATGCGAGGTCATTTTTTACTTTTTTATGAACTATAATTAATTTATTAATTATTTTTCAATACAACTAATATAAATAAAATACCATTTCCATAGCTATTATTATTATTACTTTCTCTATATAGAATACCGAAAGTAGATGTTTACTTGAGGCGTTTTTTTGTTTTTTTCCAGATATTTTTCTAAATATAAAAAATATTACAAAACTTTCCAAACAAAAGTTAAAGGGAATGAGAAACTGAACAAGTTTTATTAAAATATGTTTTTCATATTATTTCAAGTTCTTAACTTGCGAGAAAATAAATTAATAATTTTGACATTTTTTTGCTAACAGACTATAGTTTAATGGAATTTATACGAGTAAGTAATTGTAAAGAATTCAAAATTGAGCAAATTATTAAGAATAGCCTTTTTCTGTAAACCTCATAGTTTTCGAGAAACATATAGGGAAAGTACTATGATGGCCACATCACCATCTTATTATTATTAAGATATTAACAAGAGAAATTTTATATGTGAGAGTAATTAGTATCACCTCTAATTTATATACATATTGATGGGAAATAGAAAATTCACAATTAATTAATATATATACAATGCATGGCGTGCATGAGAAAGTTTAGATTCATTCAACTCTGTTGCAACTCTACTTGCGTTGTAAGTAATAAAGAGGAGCAAGTTGAATGTCAATGCTACCCAATAATCTATTTTTATTAGGTGATGATGTATTTTTGAAAATAATTGGTGCTACATCGTTGATTATTTTTTATCATTAAATATAACGTGTAACTTTAAGCTGTAAAAAATAAATCATTTTCTGTAGATTATTACATATAACATTATCAATGTAAAACGTGTATCTTGATTGAAGAAATTTATTGGCCTTAAATCAGTCCAGTTATTATAAATTATATATATTTTTCTGAACAATAATATTAAAAATTAAATATCGTTGTAAATCTAATTGTATGTTATTAAAAACATTAAATGGCAAACAGGTTTTTAATATATTTCATATTAGAAGTTTACTTTATACTCGTATCTATTTGAAAGAATAAACATAGAAAAATGACATTGGTATAATTTTATATGTTTTGTCTAAAAGGTATAAAAACAGATTTGGTGAAGTAAGACACTTGTTATGTTCCATAGATTTAAATATAATATAATATAGATAATAAATCTATGGAACATAACAAGTGTCTTACTTCACCAAATTTGCATATCTGGTTCCATCAAGAGAGTAGCGCAACAAGTATCAATTACAGATATTTACTTATTGGAAAATTATAAAAACGCTCAATAATTGTAGAAATGTATAAATATTAAGATAATTTTAATAGTATATTCCGACTTCAAGCACCCAAAAAAACCTTTTACGTCATTTTATTGTTTGATGTACAAAAAGCAATTAACTCCATCAGGTACCGAGATTTGTTTTACAAATGTTACTTCCTTAAAATTTGTACGAATATTATTATTATTATTAAACATATCGTTTAAAACAACTCTAAAAGCAAAAATCACTTTCTCCCTCCTTTACTCCTAAATAACGTCTACTTCCCTATTACAATCTTGATCCTCTTTACTATAATGTTACAAAATATCCTATAATTTGCAGATGATACGGCCTTAATTTCCCATGCAATCATAGTATATAAAGCCTTTTCCAAACACTGGTTAGCAAATTGGCGAATTAAAATCAATCTTCCACAAATCCTACTTCCCAATTCTCTATCACTATCACAATAATTCTCCAAGTAATGTCCTCTGATAAAACAAAAATTACTACCAGGTATTAAAAAAAATTAATTCACAAAACAGCTGAAAAAATTTACAATATGATTTTCCGGCCTGTTCCGTTTTTGGAGCTCAAGCACGGGGATCTCCGTTATTTGAAGAGATACAAGGTCGGTTAATTAGGGTAATGTTGCCCAATCTGGAGTACAACATAATGCCGTTTTGAAACATAAAATATTCCGACTAATTCCGAAGATATCCGAAAAAAAAAATTAAAAAACGTTTTTATGTTTTTCCGAGACTATTTAAAGAGATACTTTAAAACAATTGACGCTTTATCATTGCCACTTTATACGATTTTCGGCAAACATCATCAACTTTGTTTTTTCTCATGGGCGCCATCTTCGATTTTTACGTTTTCAAATACAGATTTTTTTTACTTTCCCTATATACGAAGTATATAGGGGAAGTATTGTGATCGTGATTTTTTTTTGAAAATTTTTTTTTTCGGAAATATCCGTTTTGAGGTCCCCTGAGTCCAATACACTAATTTCTGGAAAAAAAATTTTTGTGTCTGTGTGTGTGTCTGTCTGTCTGTCCGTGGGTGCTGTATCTCAAAAACGAATGATCCGATGGGCATGAAACTATAAACTTAAGGTTTTGTCGTTCAAAACTGGAACTGAAAAGCTTTTGGTGAATATTCATAGACCGGAAGTGGATGTTTACTCGAGGCGTTTTTTTGTTTTTTCGTGATATTTTTCTAAATATGAGAAATTTTAAAAAACAATTCAAACAAAAGTTAAAGGGAATAAAAAACTGAACAAGTTTTATTAAAACATAGTTTTCATAAATTTCTTAACTTTTGAGAAAAATAATAAAAATTGGAGTTACGTAAAATTTATGTAACAAATAATTGTAGAGAATTAAAAACGAACAAATTATTAAGAATAACCTTTTGGCGTAAAAGTCATAGTTTTCGAGTAAAATATAGGGAAAGTACTATGATGGCCAAATCACCATTTTTTTTATTACGGTTGTGTGTCATGTGTTGGGGTTTGGTCTAGGAGCTTAATGGATATTCCAAAAATCCTGTTTTTGCAAAGAGTGCCTTGGAAATGACAGCTACACTTTTGTTTGATAAAGTAATTTATTAAACAATAATACAAAACTGACGCAAACTTGTTTTCTATTCCTATTTCATTATAAGATATGAAAAGAAGAAAAATATTATTCCAATTCATTGCAAGAATGAATTCAGAGCATGAGCAATGAAAAAAAAATTAAAAAAATATAAGAGATCCTCGAATGGCTCACCCTCCATCTCCAAGCATAGCTGTATGGGTCTTCTGAAATTTTGAAAACATCCCTTCTTCTTATTTTGGTCCTTAAAGTTGTGTTGATCTTTCTTCGCAAGTCATTGATTTCTGTGGGTACGGATTTATAAATTATGTTTTTCATAGCTCGGTCAGGTAAGTCATTAAAAAGTGCAAATACCCATCTGTAGTCAAATTGTCTTCGTAAATGTACGGGCCAACGACCTTATCACCAAATAAACCAACCCATACATTTAGACCAAAACGTGCTTGTGGGGATTTTGCAATAACAGCGTCATGATGTTCTTACAAAACATTACTCTTCGTTCAGTGTCTCCTGGATGAAAAAAATTCTTTTTCAAGACTCTACACACTACCTGACGCATACATTCATTTCTTCTGCTATAGCCCTTGCCGAAATCTAAGGATTATTTTGAATCTAATGGAGAATTAAATTTATAACCGCTTATTATTTTTCAGAAGGTTTTAACATTTCACTCACTGCTTTTAAAATTTCCATTTCATTTACGTTGGGCCTCATATTCTAGGCTTTGAAAATGCACTAAAATTAGCTAATTTTCTGAAGAATCAGAAAATAATTTTCAGCAGGTTGTTGTCTTTCTGGATACCGCTGAAGGTATGTTTCCGAAGTAACTTGCACATTTTGATGCAATGCGTAATAAAGTTCTAGTATATCAGGTTTTTCTTTACTTGAAAATGGAATTTTGTTATAAATGTATACCAGTTTTGGAACTGTAGATCAGGATGAGCGAAATTCGGTCCAAGTTTCAAAAATTGCTTTATTAAAGAAACGTTATTTTCAAGGCACTCTTTGCAAAAGCAAGATTTTTGGGATTTCGATCAAACTGCTAGACCAAACACATGACACATCACCGTAATCAGAAATAAAATCTCGATTTGAGCGCGATTTTTATTATGATACCGCCACGTTATAGAGCAATGATGTATCCAATGATGTATCAAAATGTGTATCAAACCATTGATAATGGACACTTTGTGTCCGAAATGTGCATCTGGATAAAAATAAAATATTTAAGAAAGGTTCTAAGTGTTTTAATCAAAGATAGTGTTAATTGTTTTGAAGTAACCGACCTTGCATCTTTTCAAATAACCAAGATTCCCATCTTTCAGCTCCAAAAACGGGCACCCAGTATATAACTATGATAATATCTTTTTATCTAATTCCTGCCGTCGCACTATTCATAATATCTAGGTTAGCAAGCGAACTTCCTTAAGAATTTTATCTCAAATCCGCCACCCCCTTAATCCTCTTCATAATACCTCTAACCAACCTCTATATGACCTTATCTAGCAAAGAAAATCTTGTAAGTAAAAATTTTTCCCTAAATCCCTTCAATCGACAATTCCTCTCTCTGTATTGCTTACACAGAAATCTGAACCAGAAACAAAATTTAAAACCCATACACTTAGAACATATTAATGCATTACATAACATCATCTATTATCATCAGATTTAGACCGACGGGAAACACTGAGAGAAATCCGGGCTAAAAGACAGCCGGTCCATAGCCAACAGTCTGACAGAGTAAACAATCAAATGACTAAAATTATGAAAATCTGTAAATAAAAGCCAATAATTACAGAAACAATAATTGCAAAAAATTTTAAATTAATAATTAGCTCTGAAAAATAATATATTATAATTATAATATATTAACGGTTAAAATTAATGTAATCTCATACTTTAAAACTGAAAAATTAATAGAATGTAATTGAAAACATGTCCATATTATTCTAAATTACTTCCAAAAGATTCATAAATCTTCTTTAATGTAAGCAGACAAAATGTTTATCATAAGTAATCAGATTTTATGTTATAAAATGTTATAATTATACAGCGCGTAGTATTAAATAAAGTTTAAGAAAGGTTTCTTCAAATTTTATCATATATAATACCCAATATTAATCAATATTAAATTTATTACCTAACTCATTCAAATATTATATAATATTTACGCAAATCCATTAAAATCATCGAAACACAGCAATTCTATTTTTGCCTGTTATTGGAAATATCTATAAATCCCTTCTCGAAAATAATATCATTTCTTTGGATTTCTAACCATATCCGCAAATATCAATTTAGTTTAATTCTCGGACGATCAACCCCTCTTCCACTTAATATCCTAACCTTAAATATTCACTTTAAAGGTGCTTCTGCAGCTTTATTTCCCCTTGTCCAGAAAGCTTTTGATTGTCTGACATCAAGGCTTATTATATAAGTGCCACCTTCTAAATGTCCCCCCTGCTCTATATTATATTCCAACTCTGTTATATACATTTTTGGCGCCGAAATCTATAACCACGATCCGCTATACCGTTTTCCTTCCAAATATGAACTACAATTACCTGCAACAGCTGATTGTTTTCCATCAATCATAAAAATCAATTAAAAAAACACACTGCTTAATATAACTCCATCATTCTCTTAATCCTTAAAATAATCCTTCTAACCAGCTCCTCTATGATACTATCTTATTTATTTCCATCGAAAAATGTCTTAATTCTTGAAAGAATTTAAAAATTTCATTTTTTTTTTCCCTGATACACGAAGTAAAAGTCTCCACACTTTTTAGTTTGAACTATTTAATTTCTATTTATTCATATTAATTGTTATATGCAATATTAATACAAAAATTTATAATAACAATCTAGTATAGCCCTACAGTTGCATGAAAAAGTTTCAACCTTAAGTTGAAATTTCACTTGAAAACATTTGGCAATATTTGAGATACCATACAACAAATCCGTGCAGCTTAGTGGAAGAAATGGAAACGGAATGACAAAAAGTGTTTAAATGGTGTCACTATCGTTAACACATTTTAACATAAAGATAATACCATTAAGGTGCCATCTATTGGCCGAAACAATAATGTAATGCATTTTAAAATGGTCGGATATTATTCGAGCTCATTACTTTTAATGTTTTATTCGTAGGCAGCTCATCGGTTGTGTTTTCATATATGATATACGTGATTTGAAAAATATTATGTTATTATTAATAGTATAGCGATACGATACATCTTTTTCTCATATCAGTTATATAAATTGATTGAGTCCTTCCATAAATAAAAGATCTCAATTTCTTTTTATTATTAACTGCATTGCAGGATTTAATTTTAAAAAATAAGCAAAATTACCAAAATTAAAAACAAAAGGGCTGAAAGACCAGCATACTAGTTGTCGTATTTATCAAATTTAACAATATTTTCAATAAACAAAATAAAATGTATTTATTGGAATTGTATTAATAAAGGTAATGTTGATGTAATTTCATGTACATATCTCATATAAGTATATTAAGTAACCGCAAGGTCGCCCACCAATTGGATTAAGCTTTAAAAAACCACGTAACTCATTTTATTGCGTAAAAGACCACCGATATATATTACAAGAATCAATAATGCATTAGCAGAATGCGGTTTGGTGATATATCCCGTCGGAATGTTCACGTGTAAAATTACAAAACGTCGTAACTTAAAGCTAATGCGGCGCTGGAACAAATCATTTGCAATTTATTCGAGCCAAAGTTGTAAATCTCTTTAATATTCCGTAATTGAAACGCGCGTGTTGCACTAAAATATTTCAACATAACGTCTGCTGTAATGTAATGGCATTCAGACAAAACATTAATAATCCACCCACCCAAAATTCCAAGTACACTCCGGAGGGTACCATTGTTACCTGTCTGTAGGGGTCCCCGGCGAAACCTGCAATGGCCAGGGTCACGGTCACCTCATTTGGCCAAACACGGCAAAAATAACCAGTCATAAAGTACGTTTGTAATAAATCTTAAAACGTACCACGAAGGCAATTATTAATAATATTACCTCATTATCACTAGCTGCGTGCTTCGTTGCTACGATACTTCGACAATCGATTGTTGTTCTACTTTTAGGTCAGTTGCTCCGAAGTTTATGCGGACATGGAATGCACTCGAATATCCAGAAAGGAATAGATTCAATTTAAAATAAAAAAATAAAACATTTTTGCGATTGGTCCAGTGTAGCGTAAACTGGGTCGTACTGAAACAGCTAAATTTGCACATTTTTCACAACTCGACAGGAAAATAGCGATTTTATGCATTACTTGCCACAATGATCAGGATGTATGTAATTAAAAAGGAAGGAAATGTGAAATTTAGATTAGCAACACTTTCGTTGTACTTTGTTACGTCTACAGAATAGGTACATTTTTTTCTATACAAACTTATTGTTATGAATGATTAATTATGAAAATATTTACAACCACTGTAATCTAGTAGGTCTAATTATACCTTGACAGCACAATATAATCATTGATGAAGATTAAGAGTTGAAGAGACATTAGTTTCTACTTCAGAAACTGATTAAATTGAAATTACTTCGTTTAAGTATTAAATTTGTAAAATTTTACCACTTACGAACTTGACGCTTTGCTAGATACAACTTCTCAATAAATTTACCGTGTAAAAACCATGATTCCTAACAGTCCACTTCCTTGGAACCAATTAAAAATAAATAAGTCTC